>CAWUFW010006180.1:725000-1196330 GCA_963921515.1 Calotriton arnoldi | reverse complement strand
GTCAGCCAGGCCCAGTGTCTCTAGGCCTGGAACTGCTGGAGATGGTAACATGCTGCTCCCCATGTGGAAAGCAATCGGCTTTGGATATTGGAAGAGAGAGCAGGTTTGCTCTCTCTTCCAATATCCAAAGCAGTTTGCAATGACAGGACGGGAGCCGCGAGGCTCCCGTCCTGTCATTGCAAACAGCAGTGTCCCGGGGGTAGGCACCCGGGACACTGCAGGAGCCGGCCCTGGGGGTGGCGGTCCCCAGGGCCATCAAGGGCTCCAGGAGGGGGCCGCGCGGCCCCCTCCCTACATCGAGAAAGCCCCGGGGAGGTGGTGGTCCCTGGGGCTTGGGGGTCCAAAACGGACCCCCATTTTCATTTTCTTAGTGCCCCGGGGAGGTGGTGGTCCCCGGGCGTGTGGGGGCTGGAGCCCCCCACACAGGTTCTTAAATATAAAAAGAAGCCCCGGGGAGGTGGTGGTCCCCGGGGCTGCGGGAGGGCTCAGAGCCCTCCCGCACCATTATCCATAAAGCCCCGGGGGTGGTGGTCCCCGGGGCTTGGGGGCCCTTAGAGGCCCCCACACATAAAATTAACCCCCCCAGCATGCCCCGGGACTTGGCCCACCCAGGGGCCATCTAACATCGAAGCGCGGGAGACCGCGCTTCGATTTTCCGGCAGGGTTCGCGCTCCCTGAGCGCATCCTGCCGATTTTTTTTTTAAAAAAACATTTTTTTGCCCAGGGGGTCCTTGTGGGACCCCTGAGCAGACCTAGGGGTCAGGGTGTTTCTACCCTGCCCCCTTTGTGCGCTTTGCGCACTTGTTTCTGTCCCTCGGATATACCGAGGGACAAAATGGCTGCCAACACTTCCTGATTTGGAGTGTTGACAGCCAATTAACATAAAGCTCGTGCTCGGGAGGATCCAGCGGCCCTAGATATACCTATCTTTTTTCTTTTGATTTTCTCAGCAACTACTGAACGGATTTACACCATTTAACAAAAGGGTTCTTTCTGAACCAAGAACTACCTCTTTGCCAAATTTGGTGTAATTCCGTTCAGCAGTTCGGGCTGTAGCTGTGTCTAAAGTTTCCTATGGAAAATTGCATGGGAAAACGCGTTTTGGGACCCCCTTTTTCTCGGCCCCCGCTTGACGAATCCCCCGAGACTTTCAGGGTAGGAGCGGACCGGAGCGGGCCACAAAGTTTGAAAATTTTGCGAAGATACGTCAACCGGAAAGAGAGTTATTTCAAATAGAATGTCGCGGATTTCCTATGGATAATAGGTTGTAACTATAACTATCTACTGGCGACCGCCAGTAGATAATATATATATATATATATATATATATTCACTGAAAAAACCATAGGTTTCAGGGACGTTATAGTTACAAATTAGCATTTAAAAAACCTTTGAAATTCACTGAAAAAACCATAGGTTTTAGGGACAGTTATAGTTAGTTGGACATTGCACTCGTACAAAACCCGTGAAATTCCCCGTTATAGTTAGTCCAGCTAACTATAACTCGCGCCCCGCAATGCACTGCTGATGACGTCACATATTACATCACTCATGACATGGTCAGTGACATCACTGATGACATCACTGATGACATCTCAAATGACATCACTGATGACATCACTGATGACATCATCCAGTGACTGTGTGTTTCTGTAAAGTTTAAATATTTTTTATATATATAGGAAAAGACGTATTGAAGAATGAGTGGGTGTGTAAGTGTCTGTATGGATGATTTAGTAGGTGCGTGACTGACTGTATAAGTGAGTGATTTAACGTATCTTACTGAATGCATGGGTTAGTGACTAAACTGGGTGAATGTCTGTATCCGTCTGTCTGTTGCTGTGTAAGTGGCTGCATGTGTTTGAGAATAGCTACATGAGTGTCTATATGAGTTATTGAATGCTTGTGTGAGTATCTGTATGGGTGCCTGAGTGTTTGTGTGGGAGGGGTGTGTGCGACTCTGTGCATAGATGTGTGAGTGGGTGATTCACTGGGTGGATGGTTTCAAGAGTGCATCTGTGATAGACTGTATGGGTGGGTAAGTGTGTGTAAGAGTGTGTTAGTGAGTGAATGTGTGTCCCAGTGGTACATGTGTGAGTAACTACATATGTGAAAGGCAGTATATATGTGTGTTGGAGTATATAAATAGCTATAAGCAAGAGTGACTGATTGTGATAGTGGCTGTATGGATGAGTGTGTGCTTGTATCAGTGATTGTATAAGAGCGTAAGAATGTGCTAGTATTTGTATGAGTAAGTGAGCTGGTGTGTGTATAACTGTATAGGTGAGTAAATGGTAGTGTGTTTAATTATTTGCATGACTGACTAGGTGTGTGAGTACCTCTATGGATGAGTGGCGGTGTTTGAGTGTCTATATAGGAGTATGAGTGCATATGATAGTCCTGTACTGAGTGACCGTAAATATGAGTGACTGTTCGGGTGAGTGAGTGGATGTGTGCGTAGACCTAAGAATCAGTGAGTGGGTATGTAGTTATTGGTGTTGGAGTGTCTATGGTTTTGCGAATGGCAGTCTGTACTTTAGAGTGGGTGTATCAAAGGTTATATTAGGGTGTGAGAAGATGCATGAAATTATCACATGGATGATGTCATCAGTGATGTCATCAGTGATGTCATTTGAGATGTCATCAGTGATGTCATCAGTGATGTCACTGACCATGTCATGAGTGATGTAATATGTGACGTCATCAGCAGTGCATTGCGGGGTGCGAGTTATAGTTAGCTGGACTAACTATAACGGGGGAATTTCACGGGTTTTGTACGAGTGCAATGTCCAACTAACTATAACTGTCCCTAAAACCTATGGTTTTTTCAGTGAATTTCAAAGGTTTTTAAATGCTAATTTGTAACTATAACGTCCCTGAAACCTATGGTTTTTTCAGTGAATTTCAAAGGTTTTTTAAATGCTAATTTGTAACTATAACATGTCTGAAACCTACAGTTTTTTCAGTGAATTTCAAAGGTTTTGTAAATGACAATTTTTAAATGTATTAATTGTTATATAAATTTTTAAAATACTGATTTACTACATTTTTAGAAACAATTTTTTTTACATATTTTATTATTTAAATTACATTGTAATTACATTATACATTACATTACAAAAAATACTTTCTCTTAATGAATTACTTTAGTTTAAATACTTTGCAGATAGGCAATAGACTTTTAAGTACAGTAGTTACAGTTGTTGCAATGGGCAACACATTTTCAAACACAATGCAACATTCAGCTCAATGTGAATTTCTAGTTAAATGCAATTAGTTACTTTATGGATTACTTTTCTAACCACAGGACTGGATCCTAGATTCAGTCCTGGGACATCTCCTGTAAACAGTTGAGTAAAAGCGTTTTGGTTACAGTCGTGATTTTTAAGGAATATTATTGTATTTTAAAAGTTGACACTTTGAAACTTTTTCTCATAGAATCACCAATGTTATCCTATGGAAGGAAATTCACTTAGCAGGTAAAAACTGTTATCGTTACTTTTTCTTACTCAGTGTTGGATCCTGGATCCAGCACTGGTGCATCTCCTGTAAACAGTTGAAAGAATGCGTTTAAGTCATACTGTCGATTTTTAAGGAATATTTGTAGTTTGTGAAAATCAACACTTTGAAACTTTTTTGCTGAAAACCAGTCAATGTTAGCCTATGAAGGAAATTCAAGTTACCGGTAAGTACGGTTAAAATTACTTTTGAGGATCAGTACTGGGCTGAAACATGCAGCACTGAGGTCTCTCCTGATAACAGGTGAGTAAATCGGAATTCGTATTTCGGCTGATTTTAGAGGAATATTTTAAAGTTCCAAAACTCCACACTTAGAAGAATTTCCAAGTGAAACCAGTCAATGTTAGCCTACGGAAGGAAATTCAAGTTACTGGTAAGTACGGTTAAAATTACTTTTCAGGACCAGTACTGGGCTGAAAGATGCAGCACTGAGGTCTCTCCTGATAACAGGTGAGTAAATCAGAATTCGGATTTCGGCTGATTTTAGAGGAATATTTGTATGTTTCAAAAATCAACACTTAGAAGAATTTCCAAGTGAAACCAGTCAATGTTAGCCTATGAAGGAAATTCAAGTTACCGGTAAGTACGGTTAAAATTACTTTTCAGGATCAGTACTGGGCTGAAAGATGCAGCACTGAGGTCTCTCCTGATAACAGGTGAGTAAATCGGAATTCGTATTTCGGCTGATTTTAGAGGAATATTTTAAAGTTCCAAAACTCCACACTTAGAAGAATTTCCAAGTGAAACCAGTCAATGTTAGCCTATGAAGGAAATTCAAGTTACCGGTAAGTATGGTTAAAATTACTTTTCAGGATCAGTACTGGGCTTAAAGATGCAGCACTGAGGTCTCTCCTGATAACAGGTGAGTAAATCGGAATTCGTATTTCGGCTGATTTTAGAGGAATATTTTAAAGTTCCAAAACTCCACACTTAGAAGAATTTCCAAGTGAAACCAGTCAATGTTAGCCTACGGAAGGAAATTCAAGTTACTGGTAAGTACGGTTAAAATTACTTTTCAGGACCAGTACTGGGCTGAAAGATGCAGCACTGAGGTCTCTCCTGATAACAGGTGAGTAAATCAGAATTCGGATTTCGGCTGATTTTAGAGGAATATTTGTATGTTTCAAAAATCAACACTTAGAAGAATTTCCAAGTGAAACCAGTCAATGTTAGCCTATGAAGGAAATTCAAGTTACCGGTAAGTACGGTTAAAATTACTTTTCAGGATCAGTACTGGGCTGAAAGATGCAGCACTGAGGTCTCTCCTGATAACAGGTGAGTAAATCGGAATTCGTATTTCGGCTGATTTTAGAGGAATATTTTAAAGTTCCAAAACTCCACACTTAGAAGAATTTCCAAGTGAAACCAGTCAATGTTAGCCTATGAAGGAAATTCAAGTTACCGGTAAGTATGGTTAAAATTACTTTTCAGGATCAGTACTGGGCTTAAAGATGCAGCACTGAGGTCTCTCCTGATAACAGGTGAGTAAATCGGAATTCGTATTTCGGCTGATTTTAGAGGAATATTTTAAAGTTCCAAAACTCCACACTTAGAAGAATTTCCAAGTGAAACCAGTCAATGTTAGCCTATGAAGGAAATTCAAGTTACCGGTAAGTATGGTTAAAATTACTTTTCAGGATCAGTACTGGGCTTAAAGATGCAGCACTGAGGTCTCTCCTGATAACAGGTGAGTAAATCGGAATTCGTATTTCTGCTGATTTTAGAGGAATATTTTAAAGTTCCAAAACTCCACACTTAGAAGAATTTCCAAGTGAAACCAGTCAATGTTAGCCTATGAAGGAAATTCAAGTTACCGGTAAGTACGGTTAAAATTACTTTTCAGGACCAGTACTGGGCTGAAAGATGCAGCACTGAGGTCTCTCCTGATAACAGGTGAGTAAATCAGAATTCGGATTTCGGCTGATTTTAGAGGAATATTTGTATGTTTCAAAAATCAACACTTAGAAACTTTTTCAGCAAAAAGCAGGCAATGATATCCTATGGAAGGAAATTCAAGTTACTGGTAAGTACGGTTAAAATTACTTTTGAGGATCAGTACTGGGCTGAAAGATGCAGCACTGAGGTCTCTCCTGATAACAGGTGAGTAAATCGGAATTCGTATTTCGGCTGATTTTAGAGGAATATTTTAAAGTTCCAAAACTCCACACTTAGAAGAATTTCCAAGTGAAACCAGTCAATGTTAGCCTATGAAGGAAATTCAAGTTACCGGTAAGTATGGTTAAAATTACTTTTCAGGACCAGTACTGGGCTGAAAGATGCAGCACTGAGGTCTCTCCTGATAACAGGTGAGTAAATCAGAATTCGTATTTCGGCTGATTTTAGAGGAATATTTGTAAAGTTCCAAAACTCCACACTTAGAAGACATTTCCAAGTGAAACGCAGTCAATGTTAGCCTATGGAAGGAAATTCAAGTTACCGGTAAGTACGGTTAAAATTACTTTTCAGGATCAGTACTGGGCTGAAAGATGCAGCACTGAGGTCTCTCCTGATAACAGGTGAGTAAATCGGAATTCGTATTTCGGCTGATTTTAGAGGAATATTTTAAAGTTCCAAAACTCCACACTTAGAAGAATTTCCAAGTGAAACCAGTCAATGTTAGCCTATGAAGGAAATTCAAGTTACCGGTAAGTACGGTTAAAATTACTTTTCAGGACCAGTACTGGGCTGAAAGATGCAGCACTGAGGTCTCTCCTGATAACAGGTGAGTAAATCAGAATTCGGATTTCGGCTGATTTTAGAGGAATATTTGTATGTTTCAAAAATCAACACTTAGAAACTTTTTCAGCAAAAAGCAGGCAATGATATCCTATGGAAGGAAATTCAAGTTACTGGTAAGTACGGTTAAAATTACTTTTGAGGATCAGTACTGGGCTGAAAGATGCAGCACTGAGGTCTCTCCTGATAACAGGTGAGTAAATCGGAATTCGTATTTCGGCTGATTTTAGAGGAATATTTTAAAGTTCCAAAACTCCACACTTAGAAGAATTTCCAAGTGAAACCAGTCAATGTTAGCCTATGAAGGAAATTCAAGTTACCGGTAAGTACGGTTAAAATTACTTTTCAGGACCAGTACTGGGCTGAAAGATGCAGCACTGAGGTCTCTCCTGATAACAGGTGAGTAAATCAGAATTCGGATTTCGGCTGATTTTAGAGGAGTATTTGTATGTTTCAAAAATCAACACTTAGAAACTTTTTCAGCAAAAAGCAGGCAATGATATCCTATGGAAGGAAATTCAAGTTACCGGTAAGTACGGTTAAAATTACTTTTGAGGATCAGTACTGGGCTGAAAGATGCAGCACTGAGGTCTCTCCTGATAACAGGTGAGTAAATCGGAATTCGTATTTCGGCTGATTTTAGAGGAATATTTTAAAGTTCCAAAACTCCACACTTAGAAGAATTTCCAAGTGAAACCAGTCAATGTTAGCCTACGGAAGGAAATTCAAGTTACTGGTAAGTACGGTTAAAATTACTTTTCAGGACCAGTACTGGGCTGAAAGATGCAGCACTGAGGTCTCTCCTGATAACAGGTGAGTAAATCAGAATTCGGATTTCGGCTGATTTTAGAGGAATATTTGTATGTTTCAAAAATCAACACTTAGAAGAATTTCCAAGTGAAACCAGTCAATGTTAGCCTATGAAGGAAATTCAAGTTACCGGTAAGTACGGTTAAAATTACTTTTCAGGATCAGTACTGGGCTGAAAGATGCAGCACTGAGGTCTCTCCTGATAACAGGTGAGTAAATCGGAATTCGTATTTCGGCTGATTTTAGAGGAATATTTTAAAGTTCCAAAACTCCACACTTAGAAGAATTTCCAAGTGAAACCAGTCAATGTTAGCCTATGAAGGAAATTCAAGTTACCGGTAAGTATGGTTAAAATTACTTTTCAGGATCAGTACTGGGCTTAAAGATGCAGCACTGAGGTCTCTCCTGATAACAGGTGAGTAAATCGGAATTCGTATTTCGGCTGATTTTAGAGGAATATTTTAAAGTTCCAAAACTCCACACTTAGAAGAATTTCCAAGTGAAACCAGTCAATGTTAGCCTATGAAGGAAATTCAAGTTACCGGTAAGTATGGTTAAAATTACTTTTCAGGATCAGTACTGGGCTTAAAGATGCAGCACTGAGGTCTCTCCTGATAACAGGTGAGTAAATCGGAATTCGTATTTCTGCTGATTTTAGAGGAATATTTTAAAGTTCCAAAACTCCACACTTAGAAGAATTTCCAAGTGAAACCAGTCAATGTTAGCCTATGAAGGAAATTCAAGTTACCGGTAAGTACGGTTAAAATTACTTTTCAGGACCAGTACTGGGCTGAAAGATGCAGCACTGAGGTCTCTCCTGATAACAGGTGAGTAAATCAGAATTCGGATTTCGGCTGATTTTAGAGGAATATTTGTATGTTTCAAAAATCAACACTTAGAAACTTTTTCAGCAAAAAGCAGGCAATGATATCCTATGGAAGGAAATTCAAGTTACTGGTAAGTACGGTTAAAATTACTTTTGAGGATCAGTACTGGGCTGAAAGATGCAGCACTGAGGTCTCTCCTGATAACAGGTGAGTAAATCGGAATTCGTATTTCGGCTGATTTTAGAGGAATATTTTAAAGTTCCAAAACTCCACACTTAGAAGAATTTCCAAGTGAAACCAGTCAATGTTAGCCTATGAAGGAAATTCAAGTTACCGGTAAGTACGGTTAAAATTACTTTTCAGGACCAGTACTGGGCTGAAAGATGCAGCACTGAGGTCTCTCCTGATAACAGGTGAGTAAATCAGAATTCGGATTTCGGCTGATTTTAGAGGAGTATTTGTATGTTTCAAAAATCAACACTTAGAAACTTTTTCAGCAAAAAGCAGGCAATGATATCCTATGGAAGGAAATTCAAGTTACCGGTAAGTACGGTTAAAATTACTTTTGAGGATCAGTACTGGGCTGAAAGATGCAGCACTGAGGTCTCTCCTGATAACAGGTAAGTAAATCGGAATTCGTAGTTCGGCTGATTTTAGAGGAATATTTTAAAGTTCCAAAACTCCACACTTAGAAGAATTTCCAAGTGAAACCAGTCAATGTTAGCCTATGAAGGAAATTCAAGTTACCGGTAAGTACGGTTAAAATTACTTTTGAGGATCAGTACTGGGCTGAAAGATGCAGCACTGAGGTCTCTCCTGATAACAGGTGAGTAAATCGGAATTCGTATTTCGGCTGATTTTAGAGGAATATTTGCACAATGGTGAAGGGAGGGGGCGGGGCCTGAGGTGGCATCTGTGCAAACGCGCCCGTGGCGCGTTTTAAGTTGGGGGATTAAGTTTTCCTGAATCATGAGGGTCCCTACGGGCCAACTAGCCCACCAGGAACCTCCAGTATGCGCCAGGGGGCTGCGTTGCAGAGACATGTACAGAGGCCACACCCCTTTTTACACCTCTCTGCAACGCAGCTCTGTGGCGCTTTCTGGACGTACCTGTTGGGCTAGTTGGCCCCCAGGGACCCTCAGGATTGAAGATGATTTAATTCCCCATCTTAAAACGCGCCACGGGGCCTGTTTGCACACATGTCACCTGAAGCCCCGCCCCCTCCCTTCACCACTGTGCAAACGCGCCCCGTGGCGCGTTTTAAGTCGGGGATTAACTCCCTTGAATCCTGAGGGTCCCTGGAGTCCAACTAGCCCACCATGTTCCTCCAAAAGCGCCACAGAGCTGCGTTGCAGAGAGGTGTAAAGGGGCGTGGCCTCTGTACACCTCTCTGCAAGGCAGCCCTGGCGCACACTGGAGGTTCCTGGTGGGCTAGTTGGCCCCAGGGACCCCCAGTATTCAAGGGGAATTCGTTCCCCTCTGCAAACGCGCCAGGGGGCGCGTTTGCAGAGTGGTGAAGGAAGGGGGCGGGGCCTGCGGGCCCGATCATTTTTTTTTTTTTTCCCCCCTTCCTTTTTCCTATTTTTAGGCCCCGGGGACCCCATCCCCCGGGGCCTGGCCTCTCGTTGGGGACTGTGGGGGGGCCCCCAAACCCCCCACAGTCCCGCCGGCTCCCCGTGTCCTACGGAGCCGGCATTGCTTTTACACATGGGGAGCAGCTAACATGCTGCTCCCCATGTGGAAAGCAGTCGGCTTTGGATATTGGAAGAGAGAGCAGGTTTGCTCTCTCTTCCAATATCCAAAGCAGTTTGCAATGACAGGACGGGAGCCGCGAGGCTCCCGTCCTGTCATTGCAACAGCAGTGTCCCGAGGGTAGGCACCCGGGACACTGCAGGAGCCGGCCCTGGGGGTGGCGGTCCCCAGGGCCATCAAGGGCTCCAGGAGGGGGCCGCGCGGCCCCCTCCCTACATCGAGAAAGCCCGGGGAGGTGGTGGTCCCTGGGGCTTGGGGGTCCAAACGGACCCCCATTTTCATTTTCTTAGTGCCCCGGGAGGTGGTGGTCCCGGGCGTGTGGGGGCTGGAGCCCCCACACAGGTTTTTAAATATAAAAAAGAAGCCCCGGGAGGTGGTGGTCCCCGGGGCTGCGGGAGGGCTCAGAGCCCTCCCGCACCATTATCCATAAAGCCCGGGGGTGGTGGTCCCCGGGGCTTGGGGGCCCTAGAGGCCCCCACACATAAAATTAACCCCCCCAGCATGCCCCCGGGACTTGGCCCACCCAGGGGCCATCTAACATCGAGCGCGGGAGACCGCGCTTCGATTTTTCCGGCAGGGTTCGCGCTCCCTGAGCGCATCCTGCCGATTTTTTTTTTTAAAAAAACATTTTTTTGCCCAGGGGGTCCTTGTGGGACCCCCTGAGCAGACCTAGGGGTCAGGGTGTTTCTACCCTGCCCCCTTTGTGCGCTTGCGCACTTGTTTCTGTCCCTCGGATATACCGAGGGACAAAATGGCTGCCAACACTTCCTGATTTGGAGTGTTGACAGCCAATTAACATAAAGCTCGTGCTCGGGAGGATCCGCGGCCCTAGATATACCTATCTTTTTTCTTTTGATTTTCTCAGCAACTACTGAACGGATTTACACCATTTAACAAAAGGGTTCTTTCTGAACCAAGAACTACCTCTTTGCCAAATTTGGTGTAATTCCGTTCAGCAGTTCAGGCTGTAGCTGTGTCTAAAGTTTCCTATGGAAAATTGCATGGGGAAAACGCGTTTTGGGACCCCCCTTTTTCTCGGCCCCCGCTTGGCGAATCCCCGAGACTTTCAGGGTAGGAGCGGACCGGAGCGGGCCACAAAGTTTGAAAATTTTGCGAAGATACGTCAACCGGAAAGAGAGTTATTTCAAATAGAATGTCGCGGATTTCCTATGGATAATAGGTTGTAACTATAACTATCTACTGGCGACCGCCAGTAGATAATATATATATATATATATATATATATTCACTGAAAAACCATAGGTTTCAGGGACGTTATAGTTACAAATTAGCATTTAAAAAACCTTTGAAATTCACTGAAAAAACCATAGGTTTTAGGGACAGTTATAGTTAGTTGGACATTGCACTCGTACAAAACCCGTGAAATTCCCCGTTATAGTTAGTCCAGCTAACTATAACTCGCGCCCCGCAATGCACTGCTGATGACGTCACATATTACATCACTCATGACATGGTCAGTGACATCACTGATGACATCACTGATGACATCTCAAATGACATCACTGATGACATCACTGATGACATCATCCAGTGACTGTGTGTTTCTGTAAAGTTTAAATATTTTTTATATATATAGGAAAAGACGTATTGAAGAATGAGTGGGTGTGTAAGTGTCTGTATGGATGATTTAGTAGGTGCGTGACTGACTGTATAAGTGAGTGATTTAACGTATCTTACTGAATGCATGGGTTAGTGACTAAACTGGGTGAATGTCTGTATCCGTCTGTCTGTTGCTGTGTAAGTGGCTGCATGTGTTTGAGAATAGCTACATGAGTGTCTATATGAGTTATTGAATGCTTGTGTGAGTATCTGTATGGGTGCCTGAGTGTTTGTGTGGGAGGGGTGTGTGCGACTCTGTGCATAGATGTGTGAGTGGGTGATTCACTGGGTGGATGGTTTCAAGAGTGCATCTGTGATAGACTGTATGGGTGGGTAAGTGTGTGTAAGAGTGTGTTAGTGAGTGAATGTATGTCCCAGTGGTACATGTGTGAGTAACTACATATGTGAAAGGCAGTATATATGTGTGTTGGAGTATATAAATAGCTATAAGCAAGAGTGACTGATTGTGATAGTGGCTGTATGGATGAGTGTGTGCTTGTATCAGTGATTGTATAAGAGCGTAAGAATGTGCTAGTATTTGTATGAGTAAGTGAGCTGGTGTGTGTATAACTGTATAGGTGAGTAAATGGTAGTGTGTTTAATTATTTGCATGACTGACTAGGTGTGTGAGTACCTCTATGGATGAGTGGCGGTGTTTGAGTGTCTATATAGGAGTATGAGTGCATATGATAGTCCTGTACTGAGTGACCGTAAATATGAGTGACTGTTCGGGTGAGTGAGTGAATGTGTGCGTAGACCTAAGAATCAGTGAGTGGGTATGTAGTTATTGGTGTTGGAGTGTCTATGGTTTTGCGAATGGCAGTCTGTACTTTAGAGTGGGTGTATCAAAGGTTATATTAGGGTGTGAGAAGATGCATGAAATTATCACATGGATGATGTCATCAGTGATGTCATCAGTGATGTCATTTGAGATGTCATCAGTGATGTCATCAGTGATGTCACTGACCATGTCATGAGTGATATAATATGTGACGTCATCAGCAGTGCATTGCGGGGTGCGAGTTATAGTTAGCTGGACTAACTATAACGGGGAATTTCACGGGTTTTGTACGAGTGCAATGTCCAACTAACTATAACTGTCCCTAAAACCTATGGTTTTTTCAGTGAATTTCAAAGGTTTTTTAAATGCTAATTTGTAACTATAACGTCCCTGAAACCTATGGTTTTTTCAGTGAATTTCAAAGGTTTTTTAAATGCTAATTTGTAACTATAACATGTCTGAAACCTACGGTTTTTCAGTGAATTTCAAAGGTTTTGTAAATGACAATTTTTAAATGTATTAATTGTTATATAAATTTTTAAAATACTGATTTACTACATTTTTAGAAACAATTTTTTTTTACATATTTTATTATTTAAATTACATTGTAATTACATTATACATTACATTACAAAAATACTTTCTCTTAATGAATTACTTTAGTTTAAATACTTTGCAGATAGGCAATAGACTTTTAAGTACAGTAGTTACAGTTGTTGCAATGGGCAACACATTTTCAAACACAATGCAACATTCAGCTCAATGTGAATTTCTAGTTAAATGCAATTAGTTACTTTATGGATTACTTTTCTAACCACAGGACTGGATCCTAGATTCAGTCCTGGGACATCTCCTGTAAACAGTTGAGTAAAAGCGTTTTGGTTACAGTCGTGATTTTTAAGGAATATTATTGTATTTTAAAAGTTGACACTTTGAAACTTTTTCTCATAGAATCACCAATGTTATCCTATGGAAGGAAATTCACTTAGCAGGTAAAAACTGTTATCGTTACTTTTTCTTACTCAGTGTTGGATCCTGGATCCAGCACTGGTGCATCTCCTGTAAACAGTTGAAAGAATGCGTTTAAGTCATACTGTCGATTTTTAAGGAATATTTGTAGTTTGTGAAAATCAACACTTTGAAACTTTTTTGCTGAAAACCAGTCAATGTTAGCCTATGAAGGAAATTCAAGTTACCGGTAAGTACGGTTAAAATTACTTTTGAGGATCAGTACTGGGCTGAAACATGCAGCACTGAGGTCTCTCCTGATAACAGGTGAGTAAATCGGAATTCGTATTTCGGCTGATTTTAGAGGAATATTTTAAAGTTCCAAAACTCCACACTTAGAAGAATTTCCAAGTGAAACCAGTCAATGTTAGCCTACGGAAGGAAATTCAAGTTACTGGTAAGTACGGTTAAAATTACTTTTCAGGACCAGTACTGGGCTGAAAGATGCAGCACTGAGGTCTCTCCTGATAACAGGTGAGTAAATCAGAATTCGGATTTCGGCAGATTTTAGAGGAATATTTGTATGTTTCAAAAATCAACACTTAGAAGAATTTCCAAGTGAAACCAGTCAATGTTAGCCTATGAAGGAAATTCAAGTTACCGGTAAGTACGGTTAAAATTACTTTTCAGGATCAGTACTGGGCTGAAAGATGCAGCACTGAGGTCTCTCCTGATAACAGGTGAGTAAATCGGAATTCGTATTTCGGCTGATTTTAGAGGAATATTTTAAAGTTCCAAAACTCCACACTTAGAAGAATTTCCAAGTGAAACCAGTCAATGTTAGCCTATGAAGGAAATTCAAGTTACCGGTAAGTATGGTTAAAATTACTTTTCAGGATCAGTACTGGGCTTAAAGATGCAGCACTGAGGTCTCTCCTGATAACAGGTGAGTAAATCGGAATTCGTATTTCGGCTGATTTTAGAGGAATATTTTAAAGTTCCAAAACTCCACACTTAGAAGAATTTCCAAGTGAAACCAGTCAATGTTAGCCTACGGAAGGAAATTCAAGTTACTGGTAAGTACGGTTAAAATTACTTTTCAGGACCAGTACTGGGCTGAAAGATGCAGCACTGAGGTCTCTCCTGATAACAGGTGAGTAAATCAGAATTCGGATTTCGGCTGATTTTAGAGGAATATTTGTATGTTTCAAAAATCAACACTTAGAAGAATTTCCAAGTGAAACCAGTCAATGTTAGCCTATGAAGGAAATTCAAGTTACCGGTAAGTACGGTTAAAATTACTTTTCAGGATCAGTACTGGGCTGAAAGATGCAGCACTGAGGTCTCTCCTGATAACAGGTGAGTAAATCGGAATTCGTATTTCGGCTGATTTTAGAGGAATATTTTAAAGTTCCAAAACTCCACACTTAGAAGAATTTCCAAGTGAAACCAGTCAATGTTAGCCTATGAAGGAAATTCAAGTTACCGGTAAGTATGGTTAAAATTACTTTTCAGGATCAGTACTGGGCTTAAAGATGCAGCACTGAGGTCTCTCCTGATAACAGGTGAGTAAATCGGAATTCGTATTTCTGCTGATTTTAGAGGAATATTTTAAAGTTCCAAAACTCCACACTTAGAAGAATTTCCAAGTGAAACCAGTCAATGTTAGCCTATGAAGGAAATTCAAGTTACCGGTAAGTACGGTTAAAATTACTTTTCAGGATCAGTACTGGGCTGAAAGATGCAGCACTGAGGTCTCTCCTGATAACAGGTGAGTAAATCGGAATTCGTATTTCGGCTGATTTTAGAGGAATATTTTAAAGTTCCAAAACTCCACACTTAGAAGAATTTCCAAGTGAAACCAGTCAATGTTAGCCTATGAAGGAAATTCAAGTTACCGGTAAGTACGGTTAAAATTACTTTTCAGGACCAGTACTGGGCTGAAAGATGCAGCACTGAGGTCTCTCCTGATAACAGGTGAGTAAATCGGAATTCGTATTTCGGCTGATTTTAGAGGAATATTTTAAAGTTCCAAAACTCCACACTTAGAAGAATTTCCAAGTGAAACCAGTCAATGTTAGCCTATGGAAGGAAATTCAAGTTACTGGTAAGTACGGTTAAAATTACTTTTCAGGACCAGTACTGGGCTGAAAGATACAGCACTGAGGTCTCTCCTTATAACAGGTGAGTAAATCGGAATTCCTATTTCGGCTGATTTTAGAGGAATATTTGCACAATGGTGAAGGGAGGGGGCGGGGCCTGAGGTGACATCTTTGCAAACAGGCCCCGTGGCGCGTTTTAAGTTGGGGGATTAAGTCCCCTTGAATCCTGAGGGTCCCTAGGGGCCAACTAGACCACCAGGAACCTCCAATATGCGCCAGGGGCTGCGTTGCAGAGACGTGTAGAGAGGCCACACCCCTTTTACACCTCTCTGCAACGCAGCTCTGTGGCGCATTCTGGATGTACCTGTTGGGCTAGTTGGCCCCCAGGGACCCTCAGGATTGAAGGGGATTTAATTCCCCATCTTAAAATGCGCCACGGGGCCTGTTTGCACACATGTCACCTGAAGCCCCGCCCCTCCCTTCACCACTGTGCAAACGCGCCCCGTGGCGCGTTTTAAGTTGGGGATTAAGTCCCCTTGAATCCTGAGGGTCCCCGGAGTCCAACTAGCCCACCATATACCTCCAAAAGCGCCACAGAGCTGCGTTGCAGAGAGGTGTAAAAAGGGGTGTGGCCTCTGTACACCTCTCTGCAAGGCAGCCCCTGGCGCATACTGGAGGTACCTGGTGGGCTAGTTGGCCCCCAGGGACCCCCAGTATTCAAGGGGATCGTTCCCCCTCTGCAAACGCGCCAGGGGCGCGTTTGCAGAGTGGTGAAGGAAGGGGCGGGGCCTGCGGGCCCGATCGTTTTTTTTTTTTCTCCCTGAAGGGAGGCTGTGTAGCCCCTTCCTTTTTCTCTTTTTGGGCCCTGGGGACCCCATCCCCCAGGGCCTTACCCCTTTTTAAATTACCTTAAAAAAAAAAACGGGAAGGGGGCCGCGTGGCCCCCTTCCCTGGGCCTGTATTGGCCCGGGGACCCCATCCCCGGGGCATGGCCTCTATATTTATTTTTTGAGGGGGCAGCGTGGCCCCCTCCTCTGGCCATTTTAAGGCCCCGGGGACCCCATCTCCCGGGGCCGGCCTTTCCATTTTTTTTTTTTTTTTAAATTTTTCTCTTTTTTGGGGAGGGGGGCCGCGTGGCCCCCTCCCGAGCCACTACTTGCCCCGGGGACCCCATCCCCGGGGCTGGCCCTCTCCGTTGGGGACTGTGGGGGTCCCCAATCCCCCACAGTCCCGCCGGCTCCCCACGTCCCTTGGGAGCCGGCATTGCTAGTTCCACATGGGGAGCAGCTGACATGCTGCTCCCCATGTGGAAAAGCAATCGCTTTGGCTATTGGAAGAGAGAGCAGGTTTCCCTGCTCTCTCTTCCAATATCCAAAGCAGTTTGCTATGGCAGGACGGGAGCCGCGAGGCTCCCGTCCTGCCATAGCAAGCTACAGTGTCCCGGGGGTAGGCACCCCGGGACACTGCAGGAGCCGACCCTGGGGGTGGTGGTCCCCAGGGCCATCAAGGGCTCCAGGAGGGGGCCGCGCGGCCCCCTCCCATTCAGTACACAGCCCGGGGAGGTGGTGGTCCCGGGGCTCTGGGGTCCGTAACGGACCCCCATATTAAAATGTTTAGTGCCCCGGGGAGGTGGTGGTCCCCGGGCGTGTGGGGGCTGGAGCCCCCACACAGGTTTAATAATTATTAAAAAAAAGCCCGGGGAGGTGGTGGTCCCCGGGGCTGCGGAGGGCTCAGAGCCCTCCCGCACCATTTTTAAAAAAGCCCCGGGGGTGGCGGTCCCCGGGGCTTGGGGGCCCTTTGAGGCCCCCACACATTAAGTTATCCCCCACCATGCCCCTGGGACTTGGGCCACCCGGGGGCCAATTAACATCGAAGCGCGGAGACCGCGCTTCGATTTTTTCGGCAGGATTCGCGCACCCTGAGCGCATCCTGCCGATTTAAAAATTTTTTTTTTTTTTGCCCAGGGGTCCTTGTGGGACCCCCTGAGCAAACCTAGGGGGTCAGGGTGTTTCTACCCTGCCCCCTTTGTGCGCTTTGCGCACTTGTTTCTGTCCCTCGGTTCTACCGAGGGACAAAATAGCTGCCAACATTTCCTGAATCGGAATGTTGACAGCC
The DNA here is from genome assembly GCA_963921515.1 of Calotriton arnoldi. Classification (NCBI taxonomy): domain Eukaryota; kingdom Metazoa; phylum Chordata; class Amphibia; order Caudata; family Salamandridae; genus Calotriton; species Calotriton arnoldi. Next base: position 1,179,120 of record CAWUFW010006180.1, on the reverse strand, counting down.
AGCTGACAACCAATTAACATGCAGCTCGTGATCGGGAGGGTACGCGGACCCTACTCGGCCATAGATATCACTAACTTTTTACTTTTCATTTTCTCAGCAACTACTGAACGGATTTACACCATTTAACAAAAAGGGTTCTTTCTGAACCAAGAACTACCTCTTTGCCAAATTTGGTGTAATTCCGTTCAGCAGTTCGGGCTGTAGCCGTGTCTAAAGTTTCCTATGGGAAAATGCATGGGGAAAACACGTTTTGGGACCCCCCTTTTTCTCGGCCCCCGCTTGACGAATCCCCTCGAGACTTTCAGGGTAGGAGCGGACCGGAGCGGGCCACAAAGTTTGAAAATTTCGCGAAGATACGTCAACCGGCAAGAGAGTTATTTCAAATAGAATGTCGCGGATTTCCTATGGATAATAGGTTGTAACTATAACTATCTACTGGCGACCGCCAGTAGATAATATATATGTATATATATATATATATATATATATATATATATATATATATATATATATATATATATGTCTATATATATATTTTTTTTATTAACTCCATCCCACTTGCCTCTTCCTGCTTTTGTTCCTCTGCGGTGCAAGTAAGCTCGTACTTTACTTATATCCTTATGTACACATAATTAGCCGATTATATTGTGAAAATGTTACGTTCTGTTAAACATACATGCGGCTTTGAGCTTCGTATTGGCTTGTTCTATTGTAGCTGTGTCGCTGGAGTGCATGTTTTTTTACTCTGTGCCGGCCTTGGATGCGCTCCCTGCTCTTGTACTGAGCTGGGGCAGGGAGCTGATCCTGCGTTCTCGGTTTGGGCCGTTCGGGAGCCATGATGTGAGGCTTCCCATGCCCCTGCCGGTGCCCATTGAAGATGCAAGTGAGTGGGGGAAGGCTGCTAAGTTATTAGGTAACTGAATCTCACGAGATGGGATCTGGTTGCCTAGTAACGGTATAAAACAGGAATCAAAATGCCGCATTAGCCTGTTGCTGTTCTTCGTAAGCATATCATGGCACCTTAGTTGAGGTCCCTTGGTAGTACTTTTACTTCTTGCTTTATGAGGGGTTTTAGGCCTATATCCAGCCAGAAAGGCACAACCATCGGTAGCATTAGGTGGCTTCTAGCCGACAACTAGATGTGAATCCAGGACACACATTGACGATGAGGGTTCCCCTATGTTGGAAGCGGAAACATTCTCATGGGCCCGACACACCACCAGCTTCAGCCGAGGCAGAGACATGTGGAGAGGCTCATGGCCCTAATCCAAGCTCTACATCCACAGCACTCATTTCCTCAGACATGGCACCTACTGCAAAGGTAAGTAACGTCATAATGTTAGCCCCACTGTAAAAAGATTAAGTTTGCTTTTATCAATATTCAGGAAACAATAGTTGAAGACCAAAAACAGGCAGGAATCACATGACCAGAGGGGGCCCGGTCCAGTCTCAGCCAGTCTCGGACAGGCGCAGATGGGCCTGCTCTTTGCCTGGGCATGCGTTCCGCGGTCAGAGAGACCAGCTTTTATGGCACCCGACCGGCGCTATTTCAGGGCTCCGCCTTTCTCACAGCAGGGCTTGTGGGGCTTGAAGTCCTGCCTTGCTTTTCCATCCTGCACGTACCACATCACAGGCAGAGAGACTAGCTGTTATGGCGCCTGACCGTAACTATTTCAGGACCTGCCTTTCTCACAGCAGGACTTGTGAGGCTTTAAGTCCTACCCCGCTTCTCTGTCCAGAGATAGTATTTTATTTAGTTTCATTTAGCTGCATTTTTTTTTTACAACTATCTACTATTTTGTAGTCTGTTTGTGTTACCTTTAGTCTATTTTCCTAGATCCATGTTGCGATAAAGTGTTTATGTTTGTTGGAACAGGTAAGTCCTTTTTTAAGGCTTTTGAGGTAAGAGGGATGTAGGGGTGAGGTCTAGGGGGTATTTATAGTGTCGTTTGAGGTTTTGTTTTGTATATTTAGTTACATCAATAGGAGTGTTCTTCACTAGTTTGTAGTTTTGGATTTTTGTACACTCTTTTAGTAATGTATCATTATAATATATTAAATTGTGTCATGTTACTTATATTTTGATGATTAAGTAGGATGTATATGTACTTTTGGGAATGTATTGTATTTTGCGGGTGGGTTTTCTTGTTTACTTTACAGGTTTTTGTGTACAAACTTGTCATATTGGCATTACAAGTTTCCTTTTTTTTAAAAAGAAATCAGTTTTGGTTTATAATAAACCAATGCTTTTTGCTTTGGTTTCCTTTGTTTCAGGGCTCCTGGAGCGTTTCTTTTTTTTAAAACACTTTTTATGGTTGGCTATGGTACCTACATACTTTGGATTGCTTTGAGGGATCTCTATTAGATTCGTTTTATTTTTGCATTTTTTTGGGCTTTTTGGACAATACTTTTTATGTTTTTGGGGAGTAATATTTTTGACTACATGGATACTAAGGACTATCTGCAGCTACAGAACAGTAAGTCCTATTTATTTAATTTCTTTTTGGTGGGAAATGTTATACTTTATTGTTTGACTAAATATTTGTTATTTGGAAGTGTGTTGTTTATGTGTTGTATTTATTTTATGTGATGGATTGAGTTTGTTTTTTAGTTTTTTAGTTGGTGAGAGTTACATGTTTTGTTTAAATAATTCATATATTCTTTATATGATCTTATTCTTCATTAACATCAGAGTTTTATTTAATATTTAGATGTAATAAAATAAAATGTTTATTATTTATAGAAAAATGATTTATCATGTTGGTGTAGATTTTGGTAATTTACTATTTAGTTTATAATATGCTTTCGGCTATTATTTCTGAGTAATCTACTCCTTTGTTATTTATGAAGAGTTTGACCTTAAAATGTAGCATGTCGTACATTGTTTTGGTTTGTTTGCTAAGTTTATGTGCAGTTTGGCTAACCGATTGCTCCATTCGTAGTTTTTGGTAGCTATGCTCTTTTTGTAATGTTTCTATACATTTTTGGAGTGTAGGTTGGGTTCTGCCTATTGTGGATTTGAATGTATTGTGCTGTCCTTCCACTGCATTGTTTGTTTTGGCTTCCTGTGCCAAGGTGCTGTTATAAACATTCCACCATGGTATTTGGAATTTGGGTTGGGATCTGTGTCCGGAGTGATGCAGACTGCCAACCCAAGTGTCTTCAAAATAATCCATTAGGCGGCTTAGTTTGTCTTCATTTTGTTGGTAGAAAGGGCTTTCTATTAGTAAGTTGCAGTGGTTGGCTATCTCTGTGATAGAAACATAAGCTAGTTATATATTTTTTATATTTTATTTCAAAGCCGAATTGGCTGTTTGTTGGATATTCTTCACTTAGTGCAGATTGTTTGAGGTGTCTCCATATCCTTTGATTGAAATGATAGAAACAGCCATTTATGCATGTGTGGGGTACATTTTTAAAATGGTTTGAATCATGGCTTGCTCAAAGTCTCTGATTATTTTTTCTGGATATTAGTTATTTGTTTTTATTTAATTCGGTTTAAAAGTTTGTAGTAAGTGCAGCTTTGTTTATTTGGCAATAGGGCATGTATAGAAGGGGTGTTTGTGGTTTTCTCATTATGTGTCATTGTTAAATGTTCAGGTATTTCTATGTCTTGGTATCTTCTAGGGGCAGGAGGAGTATCGCTGGTGTTTTTTTTGTTTTATCCAAGTAAACCTTTTAAAGTGGGTATAGGTGGTAGTTGGCCTGTATATCTTTGAGGATTTTGGTTGTGGATTCCTGGGAGCTAGGAATTGCCTCTCTTATATCCCTTAATTCTATTTATGTAACATTTGGGAGTGGTTGTGCTCTCTTACATGAATTACAACATCGTTTTTTGTAGTTGCTGTCTCATAGCATGCATTAGAATAAAATAAAATGTTTATTATTTATAGAAAAATGATTTATCATGTTGGTGTAGATTTTGGTAATTTACTATTTAGTTTATAATATGCTTTCGGCTATTATTTCTGAGTAATCTACTCCTTTGTTATTTATGAAGAGTTTGACCTTAAAATGTAGCATGTCGTACATTGTTTTGGTTTGTTTGCTAAGTTTATGTGCAGTTTGGCTAACCGATTGCTCCATTCGTAGTTTTTGGTAGCTATGCTCTTTTTGTAATGTTTCTATACATTTTTGGAGTGTAGGTTGGGTTCTGCCTATTGTGGATTTGAAGGTATTGTGCTGTCCTTCCACTGCATTGTTTGTTTTGGCTTCCTGTGCCAAGGTGCTGTTATAAACATTCCACCATGGTATTTGGAATTTGGGTTGGCATCTGTGTCCGGAGTGATGCAGACTGCCAACCCAAGTGTCTTTAAAATAATCCATTAGGCGGCTTAGTTTGTCTTCATTTTGTTGGTAGAAAGGGCTTTCTATTAGTAAGTTGCAGTGGTTGGCTATCTCTGTGATAGAAACATAAGCTAGTTATATATTTTTTATATTTTATTTCAAAGCCGAATTGGCTGTTTGTTGGATATTCTTCACTTAGTGCAGATTGTTTGAGGTGTCTCCATATCCTTTGATTGAAATGATAGAAACAGCCATTTATGCATGTGTGGGGTACATTTTTAAAATGGTTTGAATCATGGCTTGCTCAAAGTCTCTGATTATTTTTTCTGGATATTAGTTATTTGTTTTTTATTTAATGTGGTTTAAAAGTTTGTAGTAAGTGCAGCTTTGTTTATTTGGCAATAGGGCATATATAGAAGGGGTGTTTGTGGTTTTCTCATTATGTGTCATTGTTAAATGTTCAGGTATTTCTATGTCATGGTATCTTCTAGGGGCAGGAGGAGTATCGCTGGTGTTTTTTTTAGTTTATGCAAATAAACCTTTTAAAGTGGGTATAGGTGGTAGTTGGCCTGTATATCTTTGAGGATTTTGGTTGTGGATTCCTGGGAGCTAGGGATTGCCTCTCTTATATCCCTTAGTTCTATTTATGTAACATTTGGGAGTGGTTGTGCTCTCTTACATGAATTACAACATCGTTTTTTGTAGTTGCTGTCTCATAGCATGCATTAGAATAATATTTGGTGCATTTCCAATTTACATTTTCAGTTTGTGCACTTTCTTGGTTGTAGGTGTAGCCCATGTCCCTCAGGAACTGTTTTCCTTTCTGCGATGTTATGTATTTGGCTGTCTCTGTCATTGTATCTGAAAGTAGTGATATAGTAGAAATATATACAATATTTTACATTTTGTATGTTTGTCATTTACATGTAAAATTATGCAATTACTTCTATTTTGTATACTTACATTTATGTTCTTTTTAGATGTTTCACACTGTTTTGGCTGGGGGTGTTCTAATGTTCAGAAGGTGCTTTCTTTTCTGTTGGATTAAAAAAAGCATCAGATTCATTTTAAATGTTTATTTGTTTTATAGTTTGTAGAGGTTGAGTTTGTTAGGTTTATTTTCACTCATTATCCGAATTAGTTTATATTTTGTAATAATTTATGTATACTTACTTTGTTTTATCTTTTTGCTGGTTTGTGACAGTTGTTTTTATCTGACAGTTTATCACTTTTCCTAGTTCTTTAAACAGTGCATGTAAGGAGACAGAAGTTAGAGAGCGTTTCCTTAATTATTTTGCAATCTAAACATTTTTTAAACAAATTTAATTTGCAGTTTCAAGGAAACAAATTAACATGACATATCGTGCACTGTCATGCTGAATAGAAAATCACATGGAGAAACAACAGATTTGCCAATGACATAAATCCATATCCCAGAGTTAAAAAAAAGAAATCAAAACTACAGATCGCCCCCCCTGACAGTACTTGAAAATTACATTTCAGCTGAATCTCCTTCGGATGCGCAGGAGCACATAAAATGAATATCAGATGTGCGCAATGTTTTGGACACGTCATATGCAGACCCCCTGCCATATGTAAACGCTTAGGGCCTAATTACGATGTCGGGTGGACCTAAGTCCGCCCGACATCGTTTCGGTCGTGGGACCGCCCGACCTCCTGTCGGCGGTCCCGACCGACCAATTAGGATGCGACCGAACAGTGCTCCTATTCTTTACAGTGGGAGCATACATTCCGACCGGAATGCATGCTCTCATTGTAAAACAAAGAGGTGCAGTTCATCCCTGCACCCCGTGGCAGGCCTCTAAAGGTGCCTGCCACAGGGTGCGGGGATCAACAGGGAGGCACCATTGGTGCCCCCTCGTCCACCAACCGGAGGCCGTGCACCCATGGGGGCCCTGTTGGGGCCCCCCAAAGTCAACTTCCGACAGCCATTCTGTTTCAGAAATGCTGGCACAGAAAGGCTGTCGGAATCCGACATTGTAATCCTTCGGGCGGAAAGAGCCACCTTTGGGATTACAGAGGTCATTCCGACTGGCGGACGGGCTCTCCGAGCCCGTCAGAGGCCAGTCGGAATGACCGGTCGGATTAATTTCCAACCAACACCATAAAATGGGTCGGTCGGAAAGGAATCCGACCGACTGATTACGATGCGGTAGGAAACGGCTTCGACCGACAGTCAAAGCCGTTTCCTACCGCATTGTAATCAGCCCCTTAATGTGGGTTGTGAATGGACGCCATGTAGCATCGAACTTGGCCACCTGATCTTGAAGGATTGCAGTCAATTACTCCATGGCATATATGGACCAAACCATCCCCCACCACAGGTTTATTGATGGAGGCAATGGCTGCTTCCACAGTTGCGCCACACTTAGGCTGGCCGTGAGAAGCAGGTGGGAAATTAGATGAACCTGCGGGGTAGTTGTGGGTAATATCCCCTCAGCCCACAAGCCTCCCAACAGAATGGTGAGTAGTGCCAAAGGAAGGTGGATGCTGGTGATGGTTGTAAATGTGCTTTGTATCTCAATCCACTTGAATCACCGGGCAAGACCACCAGGTGTGTAAAAATGTGCCTCTCTCCCCACACCCCTTCGAGCACAGGTCTGAGTCCCCAAACATCTTGGCCAATCGGACTGGTGTAAGATACCAACGGGTCGATAAATTATCTGTATTTTCTTTGTAGCGGATACATATCGAAGATTTGGCAGCAAGTTGCCAGATAGCCTCCCAAGTATTGTCGTGGATCTCTCTAGCTAATTCCCGTTCCCACTGTGATACATATGCATGTTTTTTAAGGGGAGTCAACTGTAAGAGGGATCGGTAAACCCCCGATATACCTTTGCGTTGTACTTTTTGGAGGTACAAAGACTCTATGGTGCATGTTCGCTCTGAAGGGCCTGGCGTGCATTAGGTCTACCTGCCCAGTGGAGAGCCTGATTCAGTCTAAAGTAGTCTTGGTGGGTCAAGGCCAATTTAGTTATCAAATCATCTCAAGACTGCAAGACTGCATGTCCCCATCATCATAATACTCACCCAGGGTAGAGGAGTGGCCCTGCACCCAGTGAAAAGAAGCAAAATGGGCCACACCCGGGGTAAAGTCAGAATTACACGCCAAGGGGGTGAGGTGAAAGGGATAGGTTGGGAAGGATCTACGCTGTCATACTTCACTCCAGGATGGTAAGAGCAAAAGAAGGAGGAAGATAATGCCTGCTCCACCTGAACCCAGGATTTCCTGTCAGGATCATGATTCCAGTCAAAGGAGGGGCGGAGCTGCGCTGCTAAGGTGTATAAGGAAATATCAGGAAAGCCCAAGCCACCCTCCACCACCAGTTTACTTATTGTTGCACTTGCCACTCGAGATTTGCCTCCCCAGACAAAATCCAACATTTTTGCGCAGATGTGTCTGCGCATCGTGGGAGGAAGGGCCAGCTTAAGAGCCTGAAGTACATATAGCAAGCTAGGCAAAAATGTCATTTTCAGACTATTGTCTGCCCAATCATGAAATCTCTAGCTTTCCCCACCGATAGAGATCCTTGATGAGAGTTGTGAGGAGAGGGGGTTTGTTAGAGGAGTATAGATCTTTTGACCTAGGAGGCAATTGAATCCCCAAGTACGTGAGGGCCTTTGTTTCCCATTGGAAGCTGCCCCCTCTAATAGGGCCCTCTAGACGGTTTTGAGGATCGGCAACAACCATGCCCCGAGACTTATCAAAGTTGATTTTGAAGCTCAACACCTGAGAGAAAGTGTGTAATTCGTCCATCAACACCTGCAGTGTGGTGTCAAGGTTCATCAGGAAACATAGACTATCATCAGCAAATAGGGCCAGCTTATGTTCGACACCATCGATGACCATGCCAGAAATGCGGGGGTTGGCCTGGAGTCTAGCCACTAAGGGTTCAATCATAAGAGCAAAGATAAAGGGGATAAAGGTCATCCCTTTTGGGTGCCTCTTATTAACCAGATGGACTGGGAGAAGTATCCATTGACTTATTGACTTTAAGTTTGGCTGAGGGCCTCCAAAACGTAGCTAAGATGAAAGCTTTCATCTTGTGCCCCAAATGGATCTTTTCGAGCACTTTAGTAAGATAACTCCAGTCCAAGCTGTTGAACGCCTTCTCGGCATCAAGAGAGAGAAATGCCATTGGTTGATGTCGCTGTACAGTGACTTCCATGAGGGTTACCGCTAACCTGGTATTATTAGCTTGTCTGTTACAGATAAAGCCTGATTGCATCGGGGCGATGAGGGTGGGCCATATGTGTTGAAGGTGGGCAACCAGAATGGAAGCAAACAGTTTCACATCACAGTTGAGAAGGTCTTTAGGCCGGTATAAGCCGATGTAGTAAGTAAAAATCTCCAGGATCTCCTTTGACTCTCATTGAAGAAGACCCTTGTCATCCATCAACTCCCAAATGTGGTTTCGGGTGGAATGAATACGCACTTTATGTGCGAGGAGTCTATTGGCTTTGTCACCTTTCTCATAATATGTTTGGTTGATGAACAGCAGCTTTTTAGCAGCCATTTTCATGCTATTTTACATGCGGTGCCTGCCACATGGTGCATAGATGTTTGGGAGGGCAACACGGGTGCCCCACAGGCCCCATAGCAAAGGCCCAGGGCCCCCAAAGTCACTTTCTGTCTGCCTTTCTGTGGCGGTCAGACCGCCATAGAAAGGCAGACAGAAAGGGACATTATAATCCCTACGGTGGTGCCTGAGCAGGATTGCGGTCCCACCGCTGTACCGAACAGCAGCAGTCGGTCCTTCCTCCAGAGTCCACCGACCGTCGGATTGTAATCCGACAGTCGGACCACTTCAGTGGATGTCGGTGGCGAGCCCACTGACACCGGAATGAGGGCCTTAATTTTTATCCTCTAATTTCAAATTCCTTCATGTTTACAGAACATTTAAAATTTTCACTTATACATTTCGCTTCTTTATTTATATACTCTTTATTAATCTGTTAATACTTTTTAATTTTCTGAGCAGTCGCGGACCCCCTAAGTATGCTTCGTGGCCGCAAGGTCCCCGGACCACAGGTTAAGAACCACTGCCCCAGATGGTCATGACTAATGATGTCGAAATGTTTTCTCCTGCAGGGGCCAGTCCCTGTAAATAAAAGGTTTTTTGATTGCCTCTTAAATTCTATGTCCTGGTGGTACATTTTTTCTCCTTAAGTATTTGTTTGGGCCACATGTATCAAAAAAGCATTTTGCGATTACCCTATAGCAATTTTTACCGAATCGCTATTTGGTAATCGCAAAATGCTATGTATGTAAGGAATCTGCAAAGATTTAGCGATTCCTTAATAACACCAAATAGCGATTCCGTAAATAGGTAATCGCTATTAGGTAATACTTCTCCATCTGTTCCTATGGGCCTAAAGGCCCATAGGTGCGAATGGTTTTCAATGAGCTAATTTGCGATTACCTAGTTGGTAATCGCAAATTAGGTAATGCAAAGCCAAGAGTGCCCGGGGGCCTAAGACCCTCCATGAAGCAACCCAAAAAAATAAAATGTGCACATGTAAAGCGCACACATGCTGTTTGAGCATGGTTTTGCTACATGGCACTTTGAAAAAAAGCATTTTGTGCATTTTTCAAAATTTGCACATGGTTACCATTGACTTGAAGTCGATGGTTATAGCATTTTCCCAAATGCACAGTTTGCATTTAGAAAATGTTTGGTACATGTGCTTAGGGAATTGCGAATTGCAATTCTCTATTTGTAGGCACAATTTTAGGTAATCGCTGTTTTTGCTCTTACGTACAATTTTGATACACGTGGCCCTATATGCTTACCACCAGCCATAAGCATCATGGGCAGCATTTACCTCAGTAGTAATTCAATCCCATGAATATTTGCAATACCATTGGGCTTCCATACTGATAAGCTGATAATGATAATTGAGCTGTAATTTACTACTGGTGGTAATTCAGATATAAAATGGGGCACAGTTTTCATTACTGCAAAGAGTAGTTACACTTAGCTGATTTAAACCAAAACAATAATAATAAGTATACATACTTTGGGATTTCAGCACAAGTGAGCACCAGATTTGTTTTTTAAATGCCCATATACGGTTTCCTATATAAGAATTTTTTCATTTGCTGAACGTGGAGCTCTCAGGGTCAAAACTGATGCACCATTATCATTTATAATTTGAAAGCAGTGTCAAGAAGTGACCATCATGAAGAAGAATACATATCAGGGCCTGATTTGAAGTTTGGTGGACTAGTTTCTCACTTTTGTGACAGGTGTAATTACAAGGGCATTATTTCTTATAGCGATTTGAATAAGGTGGACGTTATATCTGTCATGTTTCTGTAATGTTTCTGATGCAGTAACACTTTCCAAACGTTAAATCGGGCCCTAAATCTTTAATTTGTGATGCTTTTCCCCTAAACACCTTTAATTTAAATAATATAATACATCAATGCCAATATAAAGTCCCATCTCTAAATTCTTTATTCCAGTCAAGCTTTGATATCTCTATTCACTTGTAATAAAGAAATGACGTAGCTGCTCAGTTGTAATAAGGTATCAGCGTTGAGTTGTCTCAGAGCATAATTACAGCTGTAGTTTAAAGGACCAAAAAACAATGAATTTTCGTTCTTTTGCTTTTTTGTTTTTTTAAATGAAGAGTGATCAGCAGGTACAAGCTATTTATGACAGCATGCTTATTTTTGCACGTCGTTAGAGAAAAGATAGAATATCTCTGCATGTTTCTCCGCCTTCTGAGATACAACAGTTTTTAATCTGACTTGCATTAAAGTAATATGTTTTTGCAGGTAATTAATAACTGCTTTTTTGGTGTGTTTAATTTTGTGTTTTGCTTTCTACTTTAATTCATCATGTCTGCAAACATACTTCATCTTTAATATGGAAGAGCAAGACGCCAAGTATTTAAGCGGTTTGGGGAATGGGTAATGGTGTAACCATGTATTAAAAGGAATAAAATACTCTCTGCCATGCATTATAAGGATATTGCAAGTCACCTCGAAGTTCCACAACCTTATGAATGAACTCAGCCTTCAGCCTTGTACTTTTATAAAGTCACTTACTTCCTCTGCCACTTTCAATATCCTTATAATGTACCACATAGGGTACTTAATCCATATTTCACACTTTAAGCGAGCAGTAAATGTCACACCAAAGTTCGAATAATAATCAGCAATTCCCACCTTAGTGTGGTAACATTTGAATCTTTTAGACCTTGTCACTAGTCACATAACATTGGTCTTATTATGGTGTACTCTGTTTTTGCTCTCCTTTGAATAAAGACTGCACTTAGGGGCTGATTACGATGGCGGACGGACTGGAGTCCGTCCGCCATCGTGGTGGTAACCGGGACCGTCCGCAATACATGCAGCGGTTCCACACACCAAATTATGATGCGACCACCACCGTGGCGAACGCATCTTGCATTTTAACATTGCGGTGGTTGCTGCTGACAGCAGCACCCGCCGCAATGTTGAAAATGCATGTTGTGCATTTCACTGCACTACGTGGCAGGCACCACACGGTGCCTGCCACTTAGTGCACTGAAATGTAGGGGGGTACCATGGGTACCCCTCCAGTGCACAATCACCTCCCCCCAACACAAGGGGGGCCCGCAACGGGCCCCTGAAACCAATCCCCGCCAGCCTTTCAATGGCGGTTTACCAGCCACGGAAAGGCTGGCTTCCGCCAGCATCGTAATTCGGCGGACGGAGCCTTCTAGGCTCCGCCACCATTTTAAGCATGCTGACCGCTCCGCCAGGCAATCGTAACGATTGCCTGTGGCGGACGGTCTTTGCAACCGCTGCGGTCCGAAAGCGATTCCCACCGCCATCGTAATTCGGCGGTGGGAAAATTGCTGTCAATTGACGGAAGGATCGCCACCGCCGGGCTGGCGGTGACGATCCTTCCGCCATCGTAATCAGCCCCTTAGTTAGGCACTGATTTCAGTGGCAAAGAGCCTGGACTAAAGTGGCCAGGTAGCTAAAACATTCCCATGCCTTGTGCCGTGCGTTGTGATTGTTCTTCTGATATGCGAGCCTTTATTAATATTTTTATCTGTTTCCATATGCATCATAGCAACTAAAGCAGTGAATGGCTTGTTATTCAACTTTATGGCTTACTCCATTAATCTTATATACTTGAAACAATACAGCAACCCAAGTCTCAAAATGCCTTGTGGCCTGCAGAACTTGCTGTTTCAGTATAGCAAGGGCATTTGTCTTTTACCAAGGACTCATGGTTCTCTGAAAGAATCTTGGCAAAGACCTTTCTATAATGGACTAGGATGGAGAACATTTATTCGATGGTTACTGTGCACATCTTAAAGAGTGGAATCATCACACAAGTATTCAATATTTCAGGAACATTCCCTTTTTGGAGTTGGTGATGATAGTATGGGTAAAATAGTGATGGCCGCCATCTTTTATTTGCTTTAATCATTGCATTCGATATCTCATCTAATAAGGACAACATCCTGCTCAGGGTGTTAAAATTCATACACCTTTATAATAGAAAGAATGGTGATGCTAGGATAGAGTTGTTGCAGTCCAGGGATAGAATATGTTTATTTACCCTTAGACAGAAGTGTGACTCTAGAAAACACCAATGAAAGTGACTCTAGATTATATTGTGGTTTGTGGCCAGCAAAGAAATATAACTGATCGCTTTTTAGCCTCTATCATAGCTCTGTCATTAATTCTCAGAATGGATAATCTTGCTTCGTAAGTATTAAAATTCAAGAATAACTACTTTAATAAATTATGCAGCGCTTTTTATTCAAACACTCGTCATCAAATATATCTTATGCTCCCTAATTTACATGCTTGTTGTACTAGTATCATTTAATCTAATATAGATGCAATATTTGCGGGGCACATACTCATATCATTTAGAGGTTGAAAGTTGACCAATATATCTTATAGCTTGTTATCAAACAGCAATAATTGAGAACAGCATAATCATGTATGATGCAGCAATGGTTCTATAAATTTATTTTTTTGGTGTGCAGCCTTTAAGCACTTTGGAATGGCCTAAGCTTTCCATAATAATGTTTATGGGCCTTGCCTGCTAAAAATATATTTTGTTATCAATTCTAAACCTGGGATTTTAGCATTAAGTTCTTCCATCACAACAGACTCCTCTTGATACAATGAGTTAGTGCTTCTATAGTTTTATAAAGTTTATCCTGAATTTTTGGACTAGAATCATGTACATACAAATATATCAGTTTGCATTTCCCCTAGGTGGCCTGTGCATTAAGAAATACTAGACTTACTACTTAAATTCATTAAGAGTTAATCAGCAATTGTTCACATGCAGTTGCAAAAGTCTGTGCGGCTATACTTAATAGTCAGCAAAATCTCTCTCCTTTTATTCCCTTTTAATGAAGGAACCACCAGGAAAACAAACTTTTTACTTCATACCAAAATTTGTCTAGGAAACTCTAGATTGGGTTCCTTTTTCTCCCTGACTCCCTTAGTCTTTAGATAAAGTAGATAATTTGTCATCACCTAGTAGCTATTTATGTAGAGGTGTTTTAACCCACACCTCCTATATTAGGTAATCCCCCCAAACATGCAGTTAGTCATCGAATAAATCCCTCTGCTAATTAATTTATTTGCTTTGGCCCTATTCCAGGACACAAGGTTCTGACCAAGGTTCCTACCAAAACTTGGCCAAAATCCAGAATCCGACCCAAATTCCTACCATTTGGCTAAGATCCAGAACACAAATTTCCTACCAGAACATTTTCAAACAGTCACTGAAAGACGTGGATGAGAAGGAGTGTTCTTCGACATCCTTCTCTATGTTGGATTCCTTTTTTCCATGACTGTAATTAAATTCTGCAGATAATAGATCATTGACTAGAAACAATTCATCTAGAAATGTTTTGTACCGCACCACTGTTTTCATAGATTGGGGTGTCTCCTGAACATGCTGTTAGACATTACATATATCCAGTTACAACTTAATTTGTCTGCATTTGTTGAAACACCACAGCACACATGAACTAGACACATGTAACATTCTGTTAACATCCAATATACTTGGAAAGTATTCCCTGTATGTTATCAATGTACCAGAAAAAATGTTTTCCGAATAAAAAAAAAAAATATTGCATATTATTTAAAGATATTGCAGCAGTGCATTTATTGAGATTTTTTTGTAAAGCACATACAAGGCCCAAGAGCCCTGGTGCACTTTTCTAGAGTGATATCTATTAAAAAATGCATGGATGCCAACATCTCTAGGGTTATTGGAGATTTATGATAGTTGTCTTGAAATACTTAATTTTCTGTTTATCTCCTGAAGAGTTATCAGTGTTTTTTTTGTTCAGTATGAGTTTTTAGGTCTAGCTCCAGACAGCTTTAGTTGTTGGAATGCCTCATACAATTTCTTCAAAAAGTACTGTGAGAAGCATGTAGCTGGTTACATTGTCCCATTTCTGTTCCTATTACGTTTTGGTAATGTGGCTCAAGTAGTCCTTATGTTAGATTAGAACCATTGTCTGCTCTGTTTATGTTGCTGAACCAACGACTTTTTAAATGCTGTTTTATGGCTTTTTTGTTTAGCACTGATTGCTATTTGTATGACTTAGGCTGCCCTAAGGACACAGTGGGATTTACCAATAGTCCTGCTGCTACCTGTTTTCCTGCATTGTTTTCACAATTGCAGAAACAGGACAATGGGGTTTAATTCTTCTTGCTCAAAAATAAAGTGGTAGTTTTAGTAGTTATTCATTTTATTGAACAGGAGAAATAATATGTCATCGTTTACTCAGAGAGCAGAGCATGTTTTCCTATTTATATATAGTTAAATTCAGTGTCTTAGTATATGGATTGATACCTTATGTGCAAATAGTATTTTGACATAGCAAACAGTATTGCTGGTTAAAATTCGTTTTGGGTGAATGTTGTGAGTCCTAGGGAGAAAATCGATTATTTCTAAGCATTAATTACAGTAAAAGGTATAATGCCTTGAGACGTTTCACATGTTTGTGCTTAGAGTGTTTTACCCTATGCATTTGACACTGTGTGGTTGTTTACTTGGTTTGTGTGCATGTGATTGCTGGTTGATATAATGCAAGCCACAATACTGTTTGCTCCTTTGTGGTGTACACAGAGTGGAGTGGAGGAGAATGGTGTACACTGAGTGGAGTAGAGTTAAGTGGAGGGCACCCGTGCACATACTGTGGTTAACTTATCACACTGAGTTTCATGTGCATGTGCATACTTTGATGTTCAGGGTTTGCAGTTTATTGTTCATGGGCAATCTTGCCTGCTGTGGTACTGTTTGAAAGAATGTATGGTTATCATACACAAAAAGGCTTGGTGAGTTTTCAGTGGAGTGAACACGAGTAATAATGCAGTTGAGTGGAGTATGTACCAGCCAGTTCTCTTGCGTCATGGTTAGTATGGGAAGAACGGTATATGCAACTATTAAATGTTATGGTATTGGGACCTAGTTTGGTTATTTGGTGGATATATGCTTGTACCTAGTCATTTCATTTGTTTACTGTGAAATATACTAAACACTTCTAATTGTATTACTTCGAAATAAAAGTATGTGTCAATGGGGCCGATTCACAGAACTAATCTGAGATAAAATCCTAAACTTACTACTTTTGGTATTCACAGAAGGCATTTAGTAGTAGTAAAGTTAGGACTCCTAACTTTACTACTACTAAACTGAGACAAAATCCTAACTTTACGACTTTCGGTATTCACAAAAGGCATTTAGTAGAAGTAAAGTTAGCAGTCTTAACTTTACTACTACTAAATGCCTTATGTGAATACCAAAAGTAGTAAGTTTAGGATTTTATCTCAGTTTAGTAGAGGTAAAGTTAGGAGTCCTAACTTTACTACTACTAAATGCCTTCTGTGAATACCAAAAGTAGTACGTTTAGGATATTATCTCAGATTAGTTCTGTGAATCGGCTCCAATGAAATTAATTCCAGTGGTTTTGTGAAAAGTAATACATTAATAGTTTTCTCACATAGATAGGCTAAAATAACTGTGACAGTCATAAATACACCTTACATTATACCCATTTCCAATTGGTTGTTACAAAATGTAGTCATGGGGTTAACCATTGATCCCTAACCCCTATATCCTAAACTCCTAATTCTATACCCCAAACCAGGGCTGGCTCTAGGGCGTTGCGACTGGTGCCACTACACTGGGCGCTGACTTCCGGGGGTGCTGTGTTTACAAGTTTATTATGGTTTTAAAAACACCTACTGCCGCATTCCTTGCCTCCAGCATTTTCCAGGCAACAATAAAAATGTCAAGATAACTTCAGTGATTAATGTTCTTCTGGTAGAGAGATGGAGTTTTGTCTAGTGGACGTTTTGACTCATCATAAAGTAGCGCAGAGGTTTAATATGCCTGCTGCAAATAACGTGTACCATGCAGATCACAAAGTGCATATAATGTAAATAGGTCAGTGGGTTACTGCTTTTATCAGAGACATTATTTTGTTACCAGCAGTGTATAAGTTAAAATCCAAATATAGAACAGTGAGGTATTAACTGTCACCTAAGAACTGTGTGTAAACTGCAAGGTATAGATTAGAGTGTTATGATTTTTAACCTAGTGTTTCATTATCTTAATGTTGCAGAAAGTGTTAATTTGGGTAGCAATCGATTCTTATTATTAAAGAGAACCCACAACCGTGATGTTCCGTTTTAAATTCTGAGTTTGTGCTTTTCCAGATCAAGCACTCTTAAACTATAATGGCAACAAGTAGGGCTGACATGTCACTCCTACACCTTGTAGTCCTCTGGCTTATATAACATATCCTATACAATGATTTACACACAAATGATTATCTCTGCGTAATGTGTGTGTGATGCAAAGTGCTCCAATGGTGTGAGTGAAGTTATAAAACAAATTAAATGCATCTGAAAGAGAGTGGTTATGGAGACTGGAGGGGCACTGTTAAAGGGTGGTGATGAGGGAATCCGTGGTGGAGGTGGTCATTGGGGGTGCTAAAAAACGTTGCACCGGGCGCCACTAATGCTAAAGCCGGCCCGGCCCCAAACACATAACCCTAAGCGCAAACACTTGACCTAATACTCTCTACGTTTTACCCTTAACTCTATACAACCCCATATCTTTAACCCTTATATACTTAACACTTTAATTTTAAACCCTTACATTTAACCCCTAATTCCTGTATCTTAAACTTGTAACTCTTAACCCTATACCTCAAACCCCTTAACTCTATTACTTTAGCACAATGCCAATAGTCCCAACCTTTATGCCCATACTCTTAACCCTATACGCTCACATGTAACCCCCAAACTCAAAACCCTGAAAGCATAACCCTGTAGCCCAAATTCTTAATCCCCTAACCTTTAACCCTTAACCCTCTTACACAAACTTAACTATATCTTAAACCCAGGATGTTTTCTCCTACTTTCCTGCTAGATTCCTTTGTTAGGCATCTCTCCATCTCTTCAGAGTTTCTCTGACATGCAGAGTAGCGAGCCATCACAGTTGTAATAGCCATGGCATGAGATGCTCTTCCATTGGCACCTCCAGGTTGCAAAAGATCCTTATCTTCTGTGTTGTCCCCCAGGGTTCCGTACTGTCCCCTGTCATGTTCAACCGTTATATGGAGACTCATGGGGCTCTTCTCACAGAACAGCATAACATTTCACCAATATGCTGACAATACACAACTCTACTTGAAAGTCGCCTCAGATCACCACGTCTAATTCCTCAAACAATGCCTACACCTCATCCAGACCTGGATGTCTAGCACCTCCCTAAAACTAAGTCCCACAAAGACAGAATTCCTGTTATTTGCAAAGAACAACAAGCACAAAATAGTACCAACCGGGCAATGAAATGAATCTTGATGGCTTCAAGCCCCAACTTTCACCGAATGCCATGTCACTTGAATTCACCCTTCACACCAACCTCACCCTCAAAGAACACTTTGCCAAAAAAGAAAAGATGGCCTGATACAAGCTGTCTCTTCTGAAGAAAGTGAAACAATTCCTGCCTGAAAGAGACCTCAGAACTGCTTTTCAAGTCCTCATACTCTTGTATCTGGATGGTGGTAACGCCATGTGCCATGACTTCTGAAACTTCACTTTGGGCCCCATTAGGGGTATCCTACATGCTGCAGCTCGTTTCATCCAGGACCTGATGAAATATGATGATATCACCCTAATCTCCATTGGCTCCCCTTGCCAGTCCACTCCATCTGAATCATTTACAAAGCTGTCACAACCAGCACACCTTCTTATCTTGCAGACAAGATCACAATTTTTGGTGGTTCTTGGCACATCTGCAGCCAGGACACCATCAGACTGGACAGTTATGCTCTGCTTATAAGTTGCACAGTACTGGTGTAACAGTAAATTGCATTGAGTTATACCTAACCATGTGTTAATCTTGCAGCACCTGCTCTGAGCAGGTGGTAAATATATGTGCTTGCTTGTTGGTGGCTGTGGTTGACAGGAATTATTGGAAGAACAGGAGGGAATGGAAAAATAGGTATTGTCTGGCAAAGCTCATCAGAAAAAAACATGAATGAGGCTTGGGGGAAATGGTTCTCCCACACCTGAAAAAATAGGTGTGGGAACACCTGACAATTCAGAATCAGGCATAGAGAATTCCATGAGGTAACTTCTCCCCATGACTCACAATAGGGCCCTAAGAAGTATAAATAGAAAAAAACAAGGCACAGGCCTTTTTCCATCCATGCACCCAGGATCTAGAACAACATTCCCTTAGCCATCAGGACCGCCTTTAACACTGCTCCACTTTAGGCAAGAGTTGAAGACTCACTTCTTTAAAGCACACTACATTACAATGCAGTAAACGTACACTTCTGCTTCCAGAACCCTGAAACCTCTCTCATCACTTATTGACTGTATGCTTGCCTTTGACTCTGTACAGTGCCCCACTGCCTTTTGGCTACATTTACACCATACAAATACCACATACACCAAATACATTCATGCATGCTGTGGGCAACCATGTGTTTACTACATTTTCTCAAGCTATTGAAAACTCACTCAGTTCTGTTTGAGTGTCAGGGCACCCGCTTCCTGGGTATTTGCACATTATTTACAATCAATCAATCAGTCTATCAGTACCTTTGAGCTCCATATCCTATAACCTTAACCCTATACTCTTAACCCCCTATTCCGCAAGCCCTTAACCCTTTACCCATAACACTATGTCCTAAACCCATGCCAGGAGTAGGCACCCAGACACCTAGCCTGCCACTTGCCTGTGGCCTCCAGTTCCTGCTTGTTCCAGACTGAACCAGTGACACCGCACCTCCCTCGGTTTTCTCTCCTGGGTTTTCCCACTCAACGTTCTTCCCACCAACAGAAGCCCTGCCCACCCGAGGACCTACCTAATGCCAGCCGCAGTGCGACGGAGCTGCTGGCGCACCAAAGGCAAGCCTGTCTGCACCCGTCTGCGCCCGGACCGTGCCCTCCTCCATGACCCCTGGCCCTCCCGCTCCTGTAGATACACCTTTGCCAAGCTCTACACCCTCGACCCCAGACGCCGAAAGAAACACTGCCACTGCGCTTCCCCACGCTTCCCCGTAGGACCTTTCACCTGCACCCACTACCATTTCACCTGCCACAGCACACACCAGCCTCACCCTGAATACACCACAGACACCACGTGAAAAAACCACCAACTTGCATGCATACTTCTCAATACACGCTCACTATGCAAGCATTCCACTAAATTATGGAACCTCATCGTCACCCTCAGACCTGACATCATCTTCCTCACCGAGACCTGGCTCAACCCCACATCCGTCCCAGACATTGCCACAGCGATCCCCGACGGATATAAACTCACTCACCAGGACCGCACCAACAAGCCGGGAGGAAGAAGAGCCATCGTCCACAGAGACCATGCAGGCACCACCACCACCGACAACAACACCACCCCCATGGAACATCTCAACTTCAAGCTGCACACTGATGGCACCCTTGCATACCGACCCCCAGGCCGGTGCACCATCTTCTTCAACACCATTGCAGACTTCATTGCACCCCTAGCGTTAGACTCCAAGGACTACAACATGCTCGGTGACCTAAATTTCCATATCGACAACCCCAACGACAACGATACCACACTCCTCCTCGACAGTATGAGCAGCCTCGAATGACCCACATCGTCCAAGACCCTACACACACCGCAGGACACATGCTGAACCCCATTTTCACCTCCAGCAGCTGAGTCAAATACAGCCATGTCACAGAACTCACATGGCCTATCCCCCTATCGTCCAATTCAGCATCCCCAGCCCCCGCACCACCACTCAAGATGCCCAGCGCTCCCCACCATAGGTGGAACACAATCTCAGAGACCAGCTGGACAAACTCCCGCAACACCTCCAACCCTTCTAACGCCACCGTCGAACATGGAGTGAAAAACTTCAACACCTGGCTCACCAATTGCGCCAAAAGCATCATCCCCATCAAGAGCAACATCCAGAGAAAATCCTCCAAAAAAGGCCTGTTGGTACACCCAAGAAATAAGAACAGTAAAACGAGACAGCAGACAGCTGGAGAGGAGAGGAGATGGCGCGCCAAGAAGGACACTCCGGACAGGGCAGACTGCAACACCTCCCTCAACCTCTACCACCGCCTGCTGAGGGAAACAAAGAAGACAGCCCTAGCCGCACGCATCGGAACCAGTGCCAACAACACCAAGGAACTTTTCAATATCTTTAAGAAATTCTCCAACCCGGTTGCCAGCGAAAGCAACATCACTCTCTCACGGGAACTGTGTGACAACCTCGCCGACTTCTACCACGACAAGATGGCAACCATATACAGAAACTTTGAACCTCAACCCACACTTATGGACTTCCTTGACAGATACGCCACCACCGCAACTGACACGAACCACAGACTGACCACCTGGAACCTCCTCTCTATCCAGGCCACCACCACCACCATGAAATCTATCCACAACTTCAACCTCGTAAACCAAAGGATAAGCCAGGAATTCAACACCTCTATCACCACCGCAACATTTCCCAACGCCAGGAAACGTGCCGAAGTTGGACCGCTACTCAATAAGCCCTCCGCTGACCCCAGCTACCTCAAAAACTACCGGCCAATCTCCCTGCTCCCATTCCCAGTGAAGTTACTAGAAAAGATCATCAACAAGCAACTCATGACACACCTGGAGCAGAACCAGCTACTCGATACCTCCTGATCCGTCTTCCACCTCAATCACAGCAGGGGATGTGCTCAGATGGAACACCTCCTTCCTCACTGAGAGAACCCAGAGGATCCACCTTCTACCTTTCCCCTCTGAACCCAAGGAGATCACTTGCGGGGTCCCTCAAGGCTCTGCAGCCCCTCGCTCTTCAAACATATATGCCCACACTGGCCAACATCACCAGATCCCACGGTCTAACCCTATTTCCTATACAGACGACATCCAACTTATCCTCTCACTCACCGACGACCCCACCAGAACCAACTTCAACAGATGCATGACAAGCGTCGCCGACTGGATGAAGAACAACTGCCTGCAGCTGAACACAGACTGTTATATCCCGCATAGAGGCCCTAATGTAGACCCGTTCATACATGCCCTAAAATGGACGTATTCATATTTACCCTAATATGGTCATATTCGTACTTGCCCTATTATGGTCATAGCCGCATATGCCCAATTATGGTCATAACTATACATGTCCTATTATAGTCATGATTCCTTATATAGGCATGATCTTTCACCTACATTGGTCCCAGCTAGTACACAACAAGCTCTGAGGGCTGAACGTTATCTATCCTGTGGTTTTGAATACAGCAGGGTTTTTCCCAAACACATGCCCACACTGTACACTGTACACTGTACTCATTAATTATGCATGGCTCTCTAGGAATACACCACTGGCATAATATGTATGTACAAAGATCACCCCTGACGTCTTCGTCCAATGCAAACCATACTGAGGACCGAGACTCTTTAGGGTATAAATACACCACATCTTGCCCCGGTAAGATAGAGGGAACCGAGACTTCCATGCTGACACACTGACCAGAGACGCTGAGGCTCCTGCATGCAGTCGCTCAAGCTGACAGTGGTCTGACACAACCCGGACGGGGTGTCCAACTCGAGACCAGGACGGGGTCCCACACTCTCTCTATTCAGGTATGGGGGTTCGACTAAATCCTAGGAGGATTCTTGGCTCTTAGCTTCTAAGACCTACAATCATATGCTAGGTACACACAGGTACATCTAGGTAGGCATTGTAGGAGTACGCGCACCTGCATAATGCTTTTATATTCATGTATGTACTCATGATTATCGCAAAATGGTAGAACTGTTCTATCCCTTTGCTTTTATCGTACTGCTGATAATATATCTCTGCTATTGTCTGCTGGTTACCGCAGCACATATATTTTACACTAGAATAACAACTGTTCAATAAATACTTATTGAAACGCCCAACTGTTTATTCTATGTAACTCTCTGAGACAAACCGAATAAGTGAGCACGAGTGACTGAGCGAAAGGTAGTACATTGTTTCCCGATTCTGAGGGAACCAGGGTTGTCATGTTCTAAGGTTGCCAGAAACTAATCTCTCCCCGATAAGAGGAGACTCTAGTGGCACTGCGAGCTAGCTAATGCAAACCATGCTAAGATATACGGTGGGGGTGCTCAGAGTCAGTCTGTCACCAAGCCCGCAGTATATGTTATCCAAACGCACAGGTCCTGCAGGGGTAGTATAGGAACTACACGACATGGCGCCGCCAACGTTGGTTGGGTACTTATTTAACAGTAGAATCTGAGTAGTTCAGTCGTGCTATTCTCAGAGAACCTACTCACAAAACCCCAGAGACGTCTGGAGTGGGTGGGAACAAAATCCGCCGCAGCTGAGTAGTACGAGAATACTATTTATTGGCTGTTGGTTATTCAAGCCTGAAGGACATTTAGTTCCTACAATTGTGCATTTACACCTTATCTTAAAAATTCTTTAACGTCCCTTCTTCCAATTAAAAATGGTGGAAGAAAGAGACATAACAAGGAGATTTGAAACAGATCTCTTTGGTTTAGGAGAAGACCTTGAAGATGCAATACAAATTGCACCAAATTACAGAAGGGCAGTCACCATAAAACTTCTAGAACATGGCTTAAGAGCCAGGGGTGGTAAAGTAATTTTCGTGATTGAGGCACACGAATCCTATAAAACAGAGGTGTTCTATTCAGGGGTTACATTCCCAGCAGCGAATCCAGTTACAGATGTATTTCACTACTACCTAGAAGGTGAAGCACCAGCAGACTATACTCCTTTTGAGGAGATAGAGGTTCCGCTCACTTACCAGGAGCATAATTACTGGTTTAAAGGCGCCCTACCCCACGTACATGGAAGAGCAATATTAGGCCCGCTCGGAGGAGCAGGAGCCACATGGCCCATATTAGCGGCATACACACCGCATCCTGACATTGACGCAATGCCACAGCCAGACTTACTCGTACAACACAGAGATTTAATTAAAATCTACAGAAACCTCACACAATTTGTGATGAGGACTTTAACAGTTCAACCTGCACCAGCTGCAGCACAAGATACTCCAGTCCAGAGTACAGTTAATAAAATAACTCCACAAACATTACACGCGGTAATGGGCAAAATGCCAGCAAAACGCGAACAAATCCCATTCTGGATAGCTCAGAAAATAACTCAGCTTGAAGCAGTATACCCGGATACTACAACCAGTCATAAACACAGAATTCTAACAATCTGCTTGCCCATGGGGATCACACCACAACTAGAGAATTGCACATCTTGGGGTTCAGTCTTTGCTCCCATATATACCAAAACACATGGTATCCCGTCAATAGCAGTAGTACCTGACGTATTGAGACAGATACAAAATGAGTACGGAGCAGAACCTGCCCTTAACTTAGGGATGAAGTTGCTAAACAACTTCTTTGAACAGGTCTCAGCCATAATACTAGCTAACATTAAGGGGAAAGCAGCTTCAGTGGCGATCCGCCAACGCCTAAGGGAGTTCAGTCCAGTAGATCAACAACACGAACTACCCAAAATAATTGAAACTTCATATGCAGAACTAGGCAGAGACAGTCTAGGTGGGAAAGCATTAAAACCACAACTGGTGGGCAGTCCTGAAAAGGACACTACAAAGCAGACACCTACTTCTTCTAAAAAGAAGTGGGATAATAAAAAACAACAAAAGTCTAAAGACACCTGATCCCAATCCAGGGGTAGGTCTCCTCAACAGGAGCCCTCTGAAACAAGGTATAACCTCAGGAATAGGGATAATATTAAAAAACCTGACAGGTATCAGGATACTGATACATGTTCCTCTCGTTCCTTTCAGGGTTCTTCAAGAAACTCCGAGAGGGAAGGACGGTCAGAACAAAGACAAGAGGAGCGTACAAAGTCCAGAGACACGCAACACGCTGCGGACTACGCACCTAAAAAAGAAGATAAACAAAAACAGAAACCTCAGTTCAAAAAGAAGAAGGTAGCAGGTCTCAAGATCAGACATGCCCAGAATTCTGAGGACACAGCTTCTGAACGGGGAATGGGCTCTGACGATGCTAGACAGCGCGGCAGAAGTAACGATAGCTCGCCAGAACCTCTTGGAATTTCTGGTGACAGCGGAGTTGAGTGAGCATATCACGGTGGAAACACCTGATACTCGGGTAAGTGTCCCACATAAGTTACATGAGAAAACACTCCGGATGGAGGGGGACAAGCCCAGAAAAGTTAAAGGTCTATTTTGGGAAAATTTGTCATCTGGGTATGGCCGCCAGCATTCGTCATGGAGTGCCCTAGGGGAGAAACTGTAATTTTTCCAGCCTTTTCCGACCTCGTTCCCATACATCTTAAACATGCATATGCGCAGGAGTGGGCGGTTGCCCTAGCTCCAGCATTGTACAAAAATCATGCTGGTTGAGATAAGGATTCAACCCACCACGTGATCCCGTTAAAAGTTTCCCCAAATGCTCAAAGGCAATACCCTAGAAAGCAGGAAGCTAAAAGACAAGTCAGGAGATTCTAGATCAACTAGAATACCAGGGGTGATAGAAAATTGCACTTCACCTATGAACAATCCTTTGTTCCCCATAGCCAAACCTGACAATACATATCGTTTTAGTTTTAGATTACAGACATTTAAACACTTGCACAAAGACATTTGCAGTTCAAAATGCACACAGTGCCGCATTAATGAATAACATTGTGCGACAAAAATACAAAACAACACTTGATATCTCAAATGAATTTTTCTGCCAAAATATAGCGCCTGAAAGCAGGTATCTGACCGCATTCAGTGCGTTAGGGTCCCAACGGCAATTTTGACAACTCCCCCAAGGGTATAAGAATAGCCCGGGGTTGTTTTCAGCAAGGGTAACAGAGTTACTCCAAAATTTGGATGAAGAAGCATTGTCCTAAGTGAGTGATATTTATCTGACGGACGATGACTTACATAGGCACTTGCCCAGGGTGAGCACCATTATTATGGGATTCGCCTCTGAGGGCTATAAATTTAACTTTAAAAAATCAAAGATTGCCCACCTCAGTGTCTTGTTTTTAGGATACGAGCTGTCAAGTGAGGGAAAAAGCCTAGCAGCTAACTTTTTAGAAAAGTGTGCGCTGCTCCAACCTCCAAAATCATTAACGAATTTACAATCAATTCTGGGATTCCTACATTTTGGTCGAACATATATTTTGGATTACGCAGAAAGAGTAAAACCTTTCTACTACTTAATAAGACCTGATTTTTCAGTCAGACAATGGACACAGGAACATACAAATATCCTGCGTTCCCTACAGGAAGACATGATAGCTTCTAAACATTTACAGACATGCGTAAACGCACATAATTTGGTGATCCGAGTAATAGCGGGTCAATGCGGGTATACTTATTTAACTTTTAATGAAGGTGAAACAGTACCAATCGCATACAAATCACACCTGTACACAAACGCAGAGATGCGTTTCACTTCAACAGAAAAAATCCTGACAGCAGTGCAGACCGCTGTAGCAAGAGAAAGAGCTCTGGCTCAGGGTAAGCGCATAATTGTCGTGACCCCAGTACCAGCTTTAGAAGCTGTTACAAAGCAAGCATTCCAAATGCTAAAGCCTTACATCCAAGATGGATACAATGGGCTAATTCTCTTACTGCAACGGATGTTGAATACAGATTTGATCCAAGTTTAAAAACTCAAGCATTCCTGCAATACGAGCAAGAATATCCTCTACCAAATGAAATTTTGCCTCTCGATCAGTATGAATATATTATTTACACTGACGGATCTGCTCAACCAGCCACAGGAAGCAAGCAAGCTTACAGCGCAGCATGTGCAATCGTTAAAGGTCGCATGCGTGATGGCAAGTTCCATCCAAGCTGTACTAAAACGCAATCTCTAGGAGACTGCACGGCACAGTTGGCAGAACTCAAAGCACTTATACTGGCACTTATAAATACGGATCACGAATTCCCCACACTAATTGTGTGTGATTCCTTTACAGTGTACAGTCATACAATGAATATCTACATCATTGGGATCAAAACGGGTTCAAAGATGCAAAAGGTGGCACAATTAAGCATATAATGCTATGGGAACAGGTAGTGGAGTTGAGAAACTTGAACTACCAAGGGCTCACGTGATACATACACTGAGTCATCAGCGTGATGGCGTTCACGTTGAAGGGAATTCATTGGCTGATGAAGCCACAAAGGGGGCTGTTCGCACAGCCACCGTAGCTGCAATCACTTTTTCAAGAACGAGAATAGACGGCGAGATAATGGTAGCTGTCAATGCTTCGCGCAAAGGCAGCACAGCAGTACCAAAGAAATTTCCACTCAAGTACTCTTACAAGTTAGATGCACAAAATATTCCATATGCTCAGATTCCTGGAGTGGGGGATAGAGTAATACCAAATATTGATCGTAGGTTAGTTTTAATTGTGGCAGCACACGAAGGAAAAGGTTCTGTACATAACGGACTTAGGGAGACTGTTGCTTTATTGAAAGAATGCTACTGGTGGCCCGTGATGAGAAGGCTGATTAGAGACTATGTCTGGAACTGCGACATCTGCAAGCAGATGAATGGGTCCACCACAACTTGCCAGTACAGATACTATTGTTAGACAGCATTAGGTTGTCCTTTCGTGCACGTTCAGCTCAAGTTTCCTCAAGGTTTGGCCTCAGCACTCGGCTGGCGCTCGAACTGTTATAAAAGATTTGCAAGTCTTTATCGGCACATACGCTTAGCTTCTAAGACCTACAATCATATGCTAGGTACACACAGGTACATCTAGGTTAGCATTGTAGGAGTACGCGCACCTGCATAATGCTTTTATATTCATGTATGTACTCATGATTATCGCAAAATGGTAGAACTGTTCTATCCCTTTGCTTTTATCGTACTGCTGATAATATATCTCTGCTATTGTCTGCTGGTTACCGCAGCACATATATTTTACACTAGAATAACAACTGTTCAATAAATACTTATTGAAACGCCCAACTGTTTATTCTATGTAACTCTCTGAGACAAACCGAATAAGTGAGCACGAGTGACTGAGCGAAAGGTAGTACATTGTTTCCACGATTCTGAGGGAACCAGGGTTGTCATGTTCTAAGGTTGCCAGAAACTAATCTCTCCCCGATAAGAGGAGACTCTAGTGGCACTGCGAGCTAGCTAATGCAAACCATGCTAAGATATACGGTGGGGGTGCTCAGAGTCAGTCTGTCACCAAGCCCGCAGTATATGTTATCCAAACGCACAGGTCCTGCAGGGGTAGTATAGGAACTACACGACATGGCGCCGCCAACGTTGGTTGGGTACTTATTTAACAGTAGAATCTGAGTAGTTCAGTCGTGCTATTCTCAGAGAACCTACTCACAAAACCCCAGAGACGTCTGGAGTGGGTGGGAACAAAATCCGCCGCAGCTGAGTAGTACGAGAATACTATTTATTGGCTGTTGGTTATTCAAGCCTGAAGGACATTTAGTTCCTACAATTGTGCATTTACACCTTATCTTAAAAATTCTTTAACGTCCCTTCTTCCAATTAAAAATGGTGGAAGAAAGAGACATAACAAGGAGATTTGAAACAGATCTCTTCGGTTTAGGAGAAGACCTTGAAGATGCAATACAAATTGCACCAAATTACAGAAGGGCAGTCACCATAAAACTTCTAGAACATGGCTTAAGAGCCAGGGGTGGTAAAGTAATTTTCGTGATTGAGGCACACGAATCCTATAAAACAGAGGTGTTCTATTCAGGGGTTACATTCCCAGCAGCGAATCCAGTTACAGATGTATTTCACTACTACCTAGAAGGTGAAGCACCAGCAGACTATACTCCTTTTGAGGAGATAGAGGTTCCGCTCACTTACCAGGAGCATAATTACTGGTTTAAAGGCGCCCTACCCCACGTACATGGAAGAGCAATATTAGGCCCGCTCGGAGGAGCAGGAGCCACATGGCCCATATTAGCGGCATACACACCGCATCCTGACATTGACGCAATGCCACAGCCAGACTTACTCGTACAACACAGAGATTTAATTAAAATCTACAGAAACCTCACACAATTTGTGATGAGGACTTTAACAGTTCAACCTGCACCAGCTGCAGCACAAGATACTCCAGTCCAGAGTACAGTTAATAAAATTACTCCACAAACATTACACGCGGTAATGGGCAAAATGCCAGCAAAACGCGAACAAATCCCATTCTGGATAGCTCAGAAAATAACTCAGCTTGAAGCAGTATACCCGGATACTACAACCAGTCATAAACACAGAATTCTAACAATCTGCTTGCCCATGGGGATCACACCACAACTAGAGAATTGCACCTCTTGGGGTTCAGTCTTTGCTCCCATATATACCAAAACACATGGTATCCCGTCAATAGCAGTAGTACCTGACGTATTGAGACAGATACAAAATGAGTACGGAGCAGAACCTGCCCTTAACTTAGGGATGAAGTTGCTAAACAACTTCTTTGAACAGGTCTCAGCCATAATACTAGCTAACATTAAGGGGAAAGCAGCTTCAGTGGCGATCCGCCAACGCCTAAGGGAGTTCAGTCCAGTAGATCAACAACACGAACTACCCAAAATAATTGAAACTTCATATGCAGAACTAGGCAGAGACAGTCTAGGTGGGAAAGCATTAAAACCACAACTGGTGGGCAGTCCTGAAAAGGACACTACAAAGCAGACACCTACTTCTTCTAAAAAGAAGTGGGATAATAAAAAACAACAAAAGTCTAAAGACACCTGATCCCAATCCAGGGGTAGGTCTCCTCAACAGGAGCCCTCTGAAACAAGGTATAACCTCAGGAATAGGGATAATATTAAAAAACCTGACAGGTATCAGGATACTGATACATGTTCCTCTCGTTCCTTTCAGGGTTCTTCAAGAAACTCCGAGAGGGAAGGACGGTCAGAACAAAGACAAGAGGAGCATACAAAGTCCAGAGACACGCAACACGCTGCGGACTACGCACCTAAAAAAGAAGATAAACAAAAACAGAAACCTCAGTTCAAAAAGAAGAAGGTAGCAGGTCTCAAGATCAGACATGCCCAGAATTCTGAGGACACAGCTTCTGAACGGGGAATGGGCTCTGACGATGCTAGACAGCGCGGCAGAAGTAACGATAGCTCGCCAGAACCTCTTGGAATTTCTGGTGACAGCGGAGTTGAGTGAGCATATCACGGTGGAAACACCTGATACTCGGGTAAGTGTCCCACATAAGTCACATGAGAAAACACTCCGGATGGAGGGGGACAAGCCCAGAAAAGTTAAAGGTCTATTTTGGGAGAATTTGTCATCTGGGTATGGCCGCCAGCATTCGTCATGGAGTGCCCTAGGGGAGAAACTGTAATTTTTCCAGCCTTTTCCGACCTCGTTCCCATACATCTTAAACATGCATATGCGCAGGAGTGGGCGGTTGCCCTAGCTCCAGCATTGTACAAAAATCATGCTGGTTGAGATAAGGATTCAACCCACCACGTGATCCCGTTAAAAGTTTCCCCAAATGCTCAAAGGCAATACCCTAGAAAGCAGGAAGCTAAAAGACAAGTCAGGGAGATTCTAGATCAACTAGAATACCAGGGGTGATAGAAAATTGCACTTCACCTATGAACAATCCTTTGTTCCCCATAGCCAAACCTGACAATACATATCGTCTAGTTTTAGATTACAGACATTTAAACACTTGCACAAAGACATTTGCAGTTCAAAATGCACACAGTGCCGCATTAATGAATAACATTGTGCGACAAAAATACAAAACAACACTTGATATCTCAAATGAATTTTTCTGCCAAAATATAGCGCCTGAAAGCAGGTATCTGACCGCATTCAGTGCGTTAGGGTCCCAACGGCAATTTTGACAACTCCCCCAAGGGTATAAGAATAGCCCGGGGTTGTTTTCAGCAAGGGTAACAGAGTTACTCCAAAATTTGGATGAAGAAGCATTGTCCTAAGTGAGTGATATTTATCTGACGGACGATGACTTACATAGGCACTTGCCCAGGGTGAGCACCATTATTATGGGATTCGCCTCTGAGGGCTATAAATTTAACTTTAAAAAATCAAAGATTGCCCACCTCAGTGTCTTGTTTTTAGGATACGAGCTGTCAAGTGAGGGAAAAAGCCTAGCAGCTAACTTTTTAGAAAAGTGTGCGCTGCTCCAACCTCCAAAATCATTAACGAATTTACAATCAATTCTGGGATTCCTACATTTTGGTCGAACATATATTTTGGATTACGCAGAAAGAGTAAAACCTTTCTACTACTTAATAAGACCTGATTTTTCAGTCAGACAATGGACACAGGAACATACAAATATCCTGCGTTCCCTACAGGAAGACATGATAGCTTCTAAACATTTACAGACATGCGTAAACGCACATAATTTGGTGATCCGAGTAATAGCGGGTCAATGCGGGTATACTTATTTAACTTTTAATGAAGGTGAAACAGTACCAATCGCATACAAATCACACCTGTACACAAACGCAGAGATGCGTTTCACTTCAACAGAAAAAATCCTGACAGCAGTGCAGACCGCTGGAGCAAGAGAAAGAGCTCTGGCTCAGGGTAAGCGCATAATTGTCGTGACCCCAGTACCAGCTTTAGAAGCTGTTACAAAGCAAGCATTCCAAATGCTAAAGCCTTACATCCAAGATGGATACAATGGGCTAATTCTCTTACTGCAACGGATGTTGAATACAGATTTGATCCAAGTTTAAAAACTCAAGCATTCCTGCAATACGAACAAGAATATCCTCTACCAAATGAAATTTTGCCTCTCGATCAGTATGAATATATTATTTACACTGACGGATCTGCTCAACCAGCCACAGGAAGCAAGCAAGCTTACAGCGCAGCATGTGCAATCGTTAAAGGTCGCATGCGTGATGGCAAGTTCCATCCAAGCTGTACTAAAACGCAATCTCTAGGAGACTGCACGGCACAGTTGGCAGAACTCAAAGCACTTATACTGGCACTTATAAATACGGATCACGAATTCCCCACACTAATTGTGTGTGATTCCTTTTACAGTGTACAGTCATACAATGAATATCTACATCATTGGGATCAAAACGGGTTCAAAGATGCAAAAGGTGGCACAATTAAGCATATAATGCTATGGGAACAGGTAGTGGAGTTGAGAAACGAACTACCAAGGGCTCACGTGATACATACACTGAGTCATCAGCGTGATGGCGTTCACGTTTAAGGGAATTCATTGGCTGATGAAGCCACAAAGGGGGCTGTTCGCACAGCCACCGTAGCTGCAATCACTTTTTCAAGAACGAGAATAGACGGCGAGATAATGGTAGCTGTCAATGCTTCGCGCAAAGGCAGCACAGCAGTACCAAAGAAATTTCCACTCAAGTACTCTTACAAGTTAGATGCACAAAATATTCCATATGCTCAGATTCCTGGAGTGGGGGATAGAGTAATACCAAATATTGATCGTAGGTTAGTTTTAATTGTGGCAGCACACGAAGGAAAAGGTTCTGTACATAACGGACTTAGGGAGACTGTTGCTTTATTGAAAGAATGCTACTGGTGGCCCGTGATGAGAAGGCTGATTAGAGACTATGTCTGGAACTGCGACATCTGCAAGCAGATGAATGGGTCCACCACAACTTGCCAGTACAGATACTATTGTTAGACAGCATTAGGTTGTCCTTTCGTGCACGTTCAGCTCAAGTTTCCTCAAGGTTTGGCCTCAGCACTCGGCTGGCGCTCGAACTGTTATAAAAGATTTGCAAGTCTTTATCGGCACATACGCTTAGCTTCTAAGACCTACAATCATATGCTAGGTACACACAGGTACATCTAGGTAGGCATTGTAGGAGTACGCGCACCTGCATAATGCTTTTATATTCATGTATGTACTCATGATTATCGCAAAATGGTAGAACTGTTCTATCCCTTTGCTTTTATCGTACTGCTGATAATATATCTCTGCTATTGTCTGCTGGTTACCGCAGCACATATATTTTACACTAGAATAACAACTGTTCAATAAATACTTATTGAAACGCCCAACTGTTTATTCTATGTAACTCTCTGAGACAAACCGAATAAGTGAGCACGAGTGACTGAGCGAAAGGTAGTACATTGTTTCCACGATTCTGAGGGAACCAGGGTTGTCATGTTCTAAGGTTGCCAGAAACTAATCTCTCCCCGATAAGAGGAGACTCTAGTGGCACTGCGAGCTAGCTAATGCAAACCATGCTAAGATATACGGTGGGGGTGCTCAGAGTCAGTCTGTCACCAAGCCCGCAGTATATGTTATCCAAACGCACAGGTCCTGCAGGGGTAGTATAGGAACTACACGACATGGCGCCGCCAACGTTGGTTGGGTACTTATTTAACAGTAGAATCTGAGTAGTTCAGTCGTGCTATTCTCAGAGAACCTACTCACAAAACCCCAGAGACGTCTGGAGTGGGTGGGAACAAAATCCGCCGCAGCTGAGTAGTACGAGAATACTATTTATTGGCTGTTGGTTATTCAAGCCTGAAGGACATTTAGTTCCTACAATTGTGCATTTACACCTTATCTTAAAAATTCTTTAACGTCCCTTCTTCCAATTAAAAATGGTGGAAGAAAGAGACATAACAAGGAGATTTGAAACAGATCTCTTCGGTTTAGGAGAAGACCTTGAAGATGCAATACAAATTGCACCAAATTACAGAAGGGCAGTCACCATAAAACTTCTAGAACATGGCTTAAGAGCCAGGGGTGGTAAAGTAATTTTCGTGATTGAGGCACACGAATCCTATAAAACAGAGGTGTTCTATTCAGGGGTTACATTCCCAGCAGCGAATCCAGTTACAGATGTATTTCACTACTACCTAGAAGGTGAAGCACCAGCAGACTATACTCCTTTTGAGGAGATAGAGGTTCCGCTCACTTACCAGGAGCATAATTACTGGTTTAAAGGCGCCCTACCCCACGTACATGGAAGAGCAATATTAGGCCCGCTCGGAGGAGCAGGAGCCACATGGCCCATATTAGCGGCATACACACCGCATCCTGACATTGACGCAATGCCACAGCCAGACTTACTCGTACAACACAGAGATTTAATTAAAATCTACAGAAACCTCACACAATTTGTGATGAGGACTTTAACAGTTCAACCTGCACCAGCTGCAGCACAAGATACTCCAGTCCAGAGTACAGTTAATAAAATTACTCCACAAACATTACACGCGGTAATGGGCAAAATGCCAGCAAAACGCGAACAAATCCCATTCTGGATAGCTCAGAAAATAACTCAGCTTGAAGCAGTATACCCGGATACTACAACCAGTCATAAACACAGAATTCTAACAATCTGCTTGCCCATGGGGATCACACCACAACTAGAGAATTGCACCTCTTGGGGTTCAGTCTTTGCTCCCATATATACCAAAACACATGGTATCCCGTCAATAGCAGTAGTACCTGACGTATTGAGACAGATACAAAATGAGTACGGAGCAGAACCTGCCCTTAACTTAGGGATGAAGTTGCTAAACAACTTCTTTGAACAGGTCTCAGCCATAATACTAGCTAACATTAAGGGGAAAGCAGCTTCAGTGGCGATCCGCCAACGCCTAAGGGAGTTCAGTCCAGTAGATCAACAACACGAACTACCCAAAATAATTGAAACTTCATATGCAGAACTAGGCAGAGACAGTCTAGGTGGGAAAGCATTAAAACCACAACTGGTGGGCAGTCCTGAAAAGGACACTACAAAGCAGACACCTACTTCTTCTAAAAAGAAGTGGGATAATAAAAAACAACAAAAGTCTAAAGACACCTGATCCCAATCCAGGGGTAGGTCTCCTCAACAGGAGCCCTCTGAAACAAGGTATAACCTCAGGAATAGGGATAATATTAAAAAACCTGACAGGTATCAGGATACTGATACATGTTCCTCTCGTTCCTTTCAGGGTTCTTCAAGAAACTCCGAGAGGGAAGGACGGTCAGAACAAAGACAAGAGGAGCGTACAAAGTCCAGAGACACGCAACACGCTGCGGACTACGCACCTAAAAAAGAAGATAAACAAAAACAGAAACCTCAGTTCAAAAAGAAGAAGGTAGCAGGTCTCAAGATCAGACTTGCCCAGAATTCTGAGGACACAGCTTCTGAATGGGGAATGGGCTCTGACGATGCTAGACAGCGCGGCAGAAGTAACGATAGCTCGCCAGAACCTCTTGGAATTTCTGGTGACAGCGGAGTTGAGTGAGCATATCACGGTGGAAACACCTGATACTCGGGTAAGTGTCCCACATAAGTTACATGAGAAAACACTCCGGATGGAGGGGGACAAGCCCAGAAAAGTTAAAGGTCTATTTTGGGAGAATTTGTCATCTGGGTATGGCCGCCAGCATTCGTCATGGAGTGCCCTAGGGGAGAAACTGTAATTTTTCCAGCCTTTTCCGACCTCGTTCCCATACATCTTAAACATGCATATGCGCAGGAGTGGGCGGTTGCCCTAGCTCCAGCATTGTACAAAAATCATGCTGGTTGAGATAAGGATTCAACCCACCACGTGATCCCGTTAAAAGTTTCCCCAAATGCTCAAAGGCAATACCCTAGAAAGCAGGAAGCTAAAAGACAAGTCAGGGAGATTCTAGATCAACTAGAATACCAGGGGGTGATAGAAAATTGCACTTCACCTATGAACAATCCTTTGTTCCCCATAGCCAAACCTGACAATACATATCGTCTAGTTTTAGATTACAGACATTTAAACACTTGCACAAAGACATTTGCAGTTCAAAATGCACACAGTGCCGCATTAATGAATAACATTGTGCGACAAAAATACAAAACAACACTTGATATCTCAAATGAATTTTTCTGCCAAAATATAGCGCCTGAAAGCAGGTATCTGACCGCATTCAGTGCGTTAGGGTCCCAACGGCAATTTTGACAACTCCCCCAAGGGTATAAGAATAGCCCGGGGTTGTTTTCAGCAAGGGTAACAGAGTTACTCCAAAATTTGGATGAAGAAGCATTGTCCTAAGTGAGTGATATTTATCTGACGGACGATGACTTACATAGGCACTTGCCCAGGGTGAGCACCATTATTATGGGATTCGCCTCTGAGGGCTATAAATTTAACTTTAAAAAATCAAAGATTGCCCACCTCAGTGTCTTGTTTTTAGGATACGAGCTGTCAAGTGAGGGAAAAGCCTAGCAGCTAACTTTTTAGAAAAGTGTGCGCTGCTCCAACCTCCAAAATCATTAACGAATTTACAATCAATTCTGGGATTCCTACATTTTGGTCGAACATATATTTTGGATTACGCAGAAAGAGTAAAACCTTTCTACTACTTAATAAGACCTGATTTTTCAGTCAGACAATGGACACAGGAACATACAAATATCCTGCGTTCCCTACAGGAAGACATGATAGCTTCTAAACATTTACAGACATGCGTAAACGCACATAATTTGGTGATCCGAGTAATAGCGGGTCAATGCGGGTATACTTATTTAACTTTTAATGAAGGTGAAACAGTACCAATCGCATACAAATCACACCTGTACACAAACGCAGAGATGCGTTTCACTTCAACAGAAAAAATCCTGACAGCAGTGCAGACCGCTGTAGCAAGAGAAAGAGCTCTGGCTCAGGGTAAGCGCATAATTGTCGTGACCCCAGTACCAGCTTTAGAAGCTGTTACAAAGCAAGCATTCCAAATGCTAAAGCCTTACATCCAAGATGGATACAATGGGCTAATTCTCTTACTGCAACGGATGTTGAATACAGATTTGATCCAAGTTTAAAAACTCAAGCATTCCTGCAATACGAACAAGAATATCCTCTACCAAATGAAATTTTGCCTCTCGATCAGTATGAATATATTATTTACACTGACGGATCTGCTCAACCAGCCACAGGAAGCAAGCAAGCTTACAGCGCAGCATGTGCAATCGTTAAAGGTCGCATGCGTGATGGCAAGTTCCATCCAAGCTGTACTAAAACGCAATCTCTAGGAGACTGCACGGCACAGTTGGCAGAACTCAAAGCACTTATACTGGCACTTATAAATACGGATCACGAATTCCCCACACTAATTGTGTGTGATTCCTTTTACAGTGTACAGTCATACAATGAATATCTACATCATTGGGATCAAAACGGGTTCAAAGATGCAAAAGGTGGCACAATTAAGCATATAATGCTATGGGAACAGGTAGTGGAGTTGAGAAACGAACTACCAAGGGCTCACGTGATACATACACTGAGTCATCAGCGTGATGGCGTTCACGTTGAAGGGAATTCATTGGCTGATGAAGCCACAAAGGGGGCTGTTCGCACAGCCACCGTAGCTGCAATCACTTTTTCAAGAACGAGAATAGACGGCGAGATAATGGTAGCTGTCAATGCTTCGCGCAAAGGCAGCACAGCAGTACCAAAGAAATTTCCACTCAAGTACTCTTACAAGTTAGATGCACAAAATATTCCATATGCTCAGATTCCTGGAGTGGGGGATAGAGTAATACCAAATATTGATCGTAGGTTAGTTTTAATTGTGGCAGCACACGAAGGAAAAGGTTCTGTACATAACGGACTTAGGGAGACTGTTGCTTTATTGAAAGAATGCTACTGGTGGCCCGTGATGAGAAGGCTGATTAGAGACTATGTCTGGAACTGCGACATCTGCAAGCAGATGAATGGGTCCACCACAACTTGCCAGTACAGATACTATTGTTAGACAGCATTAGGTTGTCCTTTCGTGCACGTTCAGCTCAAGTTTCCTCAAGGTTTGGCCTCAGCACTCGGCTGGCGCTCGAACTGTTATAAAAGATTTGCAAGTCTTTATCGGCACATACGCTTAGCTTCTAAGACCTACAATCATATGCTAGGTACACACAGGTACATCTAGGTAGGCATTGTAGGAGTACGCGCACCTGCATAATGCTTTTATATTCATGTATGTACTCATGATTATCGCAAAATGGTAGAACTGTTCTATCCCTTTGCTTTTATCGTACTGCTGATAATATATCTCTGCTATTGTCTG
The DNA here is from genome assembly GCA_963921515.1 of Calotriton arnoldi. Lineage (NCBI taxonomy): Eukaryota > Metazoa > Chordata > Amphibia > Caudata > Salamandridae > Calotriton > Calotriton arnoldi. The sequence goes on along the minus strand of CAWUFW010006180.1, from coordinate 1,141,263 downwards.
CTGGTTACCGCAGCACATATATTTTACACTAGAATAACAACTGTTCAATAAATACTTATTGAAACGCCCAACTGTTTATTCTATGTAACTCTCTGAGACAAACCGAATAAGTGAGCACGAGTGACTGAGCGAAAGGTAGTACATTGTTTCCACGATTCTGAGGGAACCAGGGTTGTCATGTTCTAAGGTTGCCAGAAACTAATCTCTCCCCGATAAGAGGAGACTCTAGTGGCACTGCGAGCTAGCTAATGCAAACCATGCTAAGATATACGGTGGGGGTGCTCAGAGTCAGTCTGTCACCAAGCCCGCAGTATATGTTATCCAAACGCACAGGTCCTGCAGGGGTAGTATAGGAACTACACGACATGGCGCCGCCAACGTTGGTTGGGTACTTATTTAACAGTAGAATCTGAGTAGTTCAGTCGTGCTATTCTCAGAGAACCTACTCACAAAACCCCAGAGACGTCTGGAGTGGGTGGGAACAAAATCCGCCGCAGCTGAGTAGTACGAGAATACTATTTATTGGCTGTTGGTTATTCAAGCCTGAAGGACATTTAGTTCCTACAATTGTGCATTTACACCTTATCTTAAAAATTCTTTAACGTCCCTTCTTCCAATTAAAAATGGTGGAAGAAAGAGACATAACAAGGAGATTTGAAACAGATCTCTTCGGTTTAGGAGAAGACCTTGAAGATGCAATACAAATTGCACCAAATTACAGAAGGGCAGTCACCATAAAACTTCTAGAACATGGCTTAAGAGCCAGGGGTGGTAAAGTAATTTTCGTGATTGAGGCACACGAATCCTATAAAACAGAGGTGTTCTATTCAGGGGTTACATTCCCAGCAGCGAATCCAGTTACAGATGTATTTCACTACTACCTAGAAGGTGAAGCACCAGCAGACTATACTCCTTTTGAGGAGATAGAGGTTCCGCTCACTTACCAGGAGCATAATTACTGGTTTAAAGGCGCCCTACCCCACGTACATGGAAGAGCAATATTAGGCCCGCTCGGAGGAGCAGGAGCCACATGGCCCATATTAGCGGCATACACACCGCATCCTGACATTGACGCAATGCCACAGCCAGACTTACTCGTACAACACAGAGATTTAATTAAAATCTACAGAAACCTCACACAATTTGTGATGAGGACTTTAACAGTTCAACCTGCACCAGCTGCAGCACAAGATACTCCAGTCCAGAGTACAGTTAATAAAATTACTCCACAAACATTACACGCGGTAATGGGCAAAATGCCAGCAAAACGCGAACAAATCCCATTCTGGATAGCTCAGAAAATAACTCAGCTTGAAGCAGTATACCCGGATACTACAACCAGTCATAAACACAGAATTCTAACAATCTGCTTGCCCATGGGGATCACACCACAACTAGAGAATTGCACCTCTTGGGGTTCAGTCTTTGCTCCCATATATACCAAAACACATGGTATCCCGTCAATAGCAGTAGTACCTGACGTATTGAGACAGATACAAAATGAGTACGGAGCAGAACCTGCCCTTAACTTAGGGATGAAGTTGCTAAACAACTTCTTTGAACAGGTCTCAGCCATAATACTAGCTAACATTAAGGGGAAAGCAGCTTCAGTGGCGATCCGCCAACGCCTAAGGGAGTTCAGTCCAGTAGATCAACAACACGAACTACCCAAAATAATTGAAACTTCATATGCAGAACTAGGCAGAGACAGTCTAGGTGGGAAAGCATTAAAACCACAACTGGTGGGCAGTCCTGAAAAGGACACTACAAAGCAGACACCTACTTCTTCTAAAAAGAAGTGGGATAATAAAAAACAACAAAAGTCTAAAGACACCTGATCCCAATCCAGGGGTAGGTCTCCTCAACAGGAGCCCTCTGAAACAAGGTATAACCTCAGGAATAGGGATAATATTAAAAAACCTGACAGGTATCAGGATACTGATACATGTTCCTCTCGTTCCTTTCAGGGTTCTTCAAGAAACTCCGAGAGGGAAGGACGGTCAGAACAAAGACAAGAGGAGCGTACAAAGTCCAGAGACACGCAACACGCTGCGGACTACGCACCTAAAAAAGAAGATAAACAAAAACAGAAACCTCAGTTCAAAAAGAAGAAGGTAGCAGGTCTCAAGATCAGACATGCCCAGAATTCTGAGGACACAGCTTCTGAACGGGGAATGGGCTCTGACGATGCTAGACAGCGCGGCAGAAGTAACGATAGCTCGCCAGAACCTCTTGGAATTTCTGGTGACAGCGGAGTTGAGTGAGCATATCACGGTGGAAACACCTGATACTCGGGTAAGTGTCCCACATAAGTTACATGAGAAAACACTCCGGATGGAGGGGACAAGCCCAGAAAAGTTAAAGGTCTATTTTGGGAGAATTTGTCATCTGGGTATGGCCGCCAGCATTCGTCATGGAGTGCCCTAGGGGAGAAACTGTAATTTTTCCAGCCTTTTCCGACCTCGTTCCCATACATCTTAAACATGCATATGCGCAGGAGTGGGCGGTTGCCCTAGCTCCAGCATTGTACAAAAATCATGCTGGTTGAGATAAGGATTCAACCCACCACGTGATCCCGTTAAAAGTTTCCCCAAATGCTCAAAGGCAATACCCTAGAAAGCAGGAAGCTAAAAGACAAGTCAGGGAGATTCTAGATCAACTAGAATACCAGGGGGTGATAGAAAATTGCACTTCACCTATGAACAATCCTTTGTTCCCCATAGCCAAACCTGACAATACATATCGTCTAGTTTTAGATTACAGACATTTAAACACTTGCACAAAGACATTTGCAGTTCAAAATGCACACAGTGCCGCATTAATGAATAACATTGTGCGACAAAAATACAAAACAACACTTGATATCTCAAATTAATTTTTCTGCCAAAATATAGCGCCTGAAAGCAGGTATCTGACCGCATTCAGTGCGTTAGGGTCCCAACGGCAATTTTGACAACTCCCCCAAGGGTATAAGAATAGCCCGGGGTTGTTTTCAGCAAGGGTAACAGAGTTACTCCAAAATTTGGATGAAGAAGCATTGTCCTAAGTGAGTGATATTTATCTGACGGACGATGACTTACATAGGCACTTGCCCAGGGTGAGCACCATTATTATGGGATTCGCCTCTGAGGGCTATAAATTTAACTTTAAAAATCAAAGATTGCCCACCTCAGTGTCTTGTTTTTAGGATACGAGCTGTCAAGTGAAGGAAAAAGCCTAGCAGCTAACTTTTTAGAAAAGTGTGCGCTGCTCCAACCTCCAAAATCATTAACGAATTTACAATCAATTCTGGGATTCCTACATTTTGGTCGAACATATATTTTGGATTACGCAGAAAGAGTAAAACCTTTCTACTACTTAATAAGACCTGATTTTTCAGTCAGACAATGGACACAGGAACATACAAATATCCTGCGTTCCCTACAGGAAGACATGATAGCTTCTAAACATTTACAGACATGCGTAAACGCACATAATTTGGTGATCCGAGTAATAGCGGGTCAATGCGGGTATACTTATTTAACTTTTAATGAAGGTGAAACAGTACCAATCGCATACAAATCACACCTGTACACAAACGCAGAGATGCGTTTCACTTCAACAGAAAAAATCCTGACAGCAGTGCAGACCGCTGTAGCAAGAGAAAGAGCTCTGGCTCAGGGTAAGCGCATAATTGTCGTGACCCCAGTACCAGCTTTAGAAGCTGTTACAAAGCAAGCATTCCAAATGCTAAAGCCTTACATCCAAGATGGATACAATGGGCTAATTCTCTTACTGCAACGGATGTTGAATACAGATTTGATCCAAGTTTAAAAACTCAAGCATTCCTGCAATACGAACAAGAATATCCTCTACCAAATGAAATTTTGCCTCTCGATCAGTATGAATATATTATTTACACTGACGGATCTGCTCAACCAGCCACAGGAAGCAAGCAAGCTTACAGCGCAGCATGTGCAATCGTTAAAGGTCGCATGCGTGATGGCAAGTTCCATCCAAGCTGTACTAAAACGCAATCTCTAGGAGACTGCACGGCACAGTTGGCAGAACTCAAAGCACTTATACTGGCACTTATAAATACGGATCACGAATTCCCCACACTAATTGTGTGTGATTCCTTTTACAGTGTACAGTCATACAATGAATATCTACATCATTGGGATCAAAACGGGTTCAAAGATGCAAAAGGTGGCACAATTAAGCATATAATGCTATGGGAACAGGTAGTGGAGTTGAGAAACGAACTACCAAGGGCTCACGTGATACATACACTGAGTCATCATCGTGATGGCGTTCACGTTGAAGGGAATTCATTGGCTGATGAAGCCACAAAGGGGGCTGTTCGCACAGCCACCGTAGCTGCAATCACTTTTTCAAGAACGAGAATAGACGGCGAGATAATGGTAGCTGTCAATGCTTCGCGCAAAGGCAGCACAGCAGTACCAAAGAAATTTCCACTCAAGTACTCTTACAAGTTAGATGCACAAAATATTCCATATGCTCAGATTCCTGGAGTGGGGGATAGAGTAATACCAAATATTGATCGTAGGTTAGTTTTAATTGTGGCAGCACACGAAGGAAAAGGTTCTGTACATAACGGACTTAGGGAGACTGTTGCTTTATTGAAAGAATGCTACTGGTGGCCCGTGATGAGAAGGCTGATTAGAGACTATGTCTGGAACTGCGACATCTGCAAGCAGATGAATGGGTCCACCACAACTTGCCAGTACAGATACTATTGTTAGACAGCATTAGGTTGTCCTTTCGTGCACGTTCAGCTCAAGTTTCCTCAAGGTTTGGCCTCAGCACTCGGCTGGCGCTCGAACTGTTATAAAAGATTTGCAAGTCTTTATCGGCACATACGCAGTTGGCACGTTACATTCTGACCGTGGTCCGGCGTTTAGCTCTCGGGCTTACAAAGAGGCCATGGAAGGAATGGGCGTAGCATTGCGGTACTCCTCTCCGTACCATCCCGAGGGAAATTCTGTTGTGGAGAGCAAAAAATTAGACTTAAAGCAATCTTTAACAGCTAGGGTATTAGGCAAGGGCGGTAGATGGGTCGATCACCTTTATGGGGTACAGCGCGCACTCAATAACCAGCCAAGAAGCTCTCTAGGAGGTGTCACTCCTTACACAGTCCTATTTGGGACGAGAATGTGGGTACCTGATCTTGATTGTGGAGGCACAGTGGCAGATGAAAAACCATTTGATATCCATGATCGTTTGGCTGTTTTACAGGATCTAAATGAATCCAGGACACAGCAAAGTAACGTGCTCCAGAAACAGGCCGCCACTGAGGAAGTCAAGGCAGTAACGGCAAGACCTATCTGGATCCCAAAAATCAGGGATCTGGTCAGAGAGAAGATTGCTGACAGGAAAGAATTTGGGCCATCCTACAGAACGCCTGTACCGGTCCTTGCAATCCACGGCACAAGAACTGTACTTCTGCCACCTCTTGCCGGAAAAAAGGAGAAAAGATTTGTCTCAATTGACTTAATCAAACCACACTATGTGGCCGATACTAAATAGTAGGCCTCGTGGACTCCACAGTAGCAGACACCCTCCTCCCGCTACAATCCAAGAAGTTCAAACAGAAAGACTCATCACGTTTGAAGAGCCACCTGTACGGAATGAAGGACTAAGCAACAACGCTATGGAACTCGTTCCACTTCAACAAGAAGTACATCAACAAGAAGAAAATCAACTTAACAACCAAGTTGCAATCAGACCTAATACAGACATCTACGTCAACATGCCTCGTCAAGAGCAAAATCCGATTTCAACAAATCCCGATGCAATTCCAACAATTGATCGAACTGCTTCTGGCTATTTCATGAACTTAGATACGTTTTCACTGGACCCAAGTGAGCCGAAAACGACGCCAGCCAAAAAATCACTCCAACAGAAACTCAATGACTTTTTGAACTTTTTTAGAAAGACTTACCTGGTGTCACCTTGGATAGAACTATGGTATATCACTGGGATTTTATTTTTCATTTTCTGGCTAGGTTTAATTATAACTTTTAGTATGCTTATTAAAGGACGATACCTCCAACAATGCTCTACAGCCCAAAGAGTCAATTTGATTTTAAAACCACACCAGTCTTCACATCGTGAACCAAGAGACTTGTCTTCAGTGAACATCACAGCCGTTCCTATACCGGACGGTATAGTATGGGACAAAATTGATTATGATGTATTCGGTCCGACTGAACTTTTAAAGCTAAAACATGTATTTAAAATTTCTTTAAATGATATCATTACCTCCAGTGCATATTCTGATGATTGGGACACTGAAACTGTAAATGCTATGATGTCTGATTTAGAAAAAACTGCTGCATTTCCTAACAATGAAATGTTAGAAGGCACTTCAGACTATGATACATTGTACTGTTACCAACAATTTGGTGATCATTTCTTACACAAGTCTATAACACCTAAAAATGTATTTGAGTACCACCAGTGGGAACACTGCCCAACACCTCCAAAAGGTAGTGCGCAAGCATTTGCACAAAAATTCACATACTTCTCAGGGTTTAACACATCCGACCCAAAGTCATTTTATTATAAAGTGGCAAAATTCCATCTCAGAAAATTATGTTAACAAACACCAAACATATCTACTCTGCATCCTTTCTGAACCAGTTGTCTAAACAGGGTTTCGATCTTTGGAAAGACACAATAGATTCAAAATCGATCTGGGGTTCTAGGGACTGGGAAGTCCAGGGAATAGAAGCACTTTTTAGAGCATGCATCATTCCGCAGCAGATGTTATTTCTGAATGAAACTGTGCAACAAACAACCTGTCTTGGATTAGCCAAAGGCAAGGAAATGAACGCACCGGGGTTTCCAACACCATCACAGATGGGTGGGTGGCAGAATTCAACTACACATGGGGTAAAATTAGATGACATTTTCCAGTACAACGGATCAGATCCTGATTGGACAGAATGGCTGGTTTGGCCATTGTCAACAGAGATTTACGAATACAACCGACGGGTTTAGTATCCATAGGCCAGATCCACGCTATGTACAGAGACATCACCCGGGGCTAGTGACATCCTATAGTGTTGGGAAGTTGTGCCTTGATTGGCTAGAGACCTCAAGACTCACAGAAGTGAAGCACCACTTGACCTTACTCACACCTGACACGGATCTTAGAGATTTTCTACTAGGACCCAGGAAACAACGTCAGAAACGTTTCATATATGCAGGCCTTTATGCCTACTATAATGAGAACTGGAAAATATCCTAACAAGAGGCCGCAGAAAGGATACGAGAAATAGACCGTATTAACTTAGAGAAGGCATTAGCTGTAGTGGATAATGGATTAACAACTACTCCTTAGGCAGCATTGTGTCTTCGGCAATCGACATACTAGAACAAGATTTGGCCTTGTTACAGCACGGGCAAACTCAACTACGTTCTATTATGATGTTGAGCTGGACGCTACAATCTTTGCATGCAGGCTACGTGCTGTGGCGTTTTATAAACAGCACGTCTCTGTTCTCAGAATACAAACTAACTGATAAACAGACAGAAATGGCACAAAGGGGAGCCAAATACACAATGCTGCGTATTGAGAAACTGGAAAGGTTACCATTCACTGTAGCCGAATCACCATCAACTGAATGGTTAATCCATGGCAAAATCACTCTACCGGTCACTACATTTCAGTTTCAATATTGCCTTGAGCAAAGGCAGGCAGGCAGATATGAAAAAATGGGTAAGGGATACATTAAGGAATCATGGGCGTTACCATATAGATATCGATGCCGGAATAGGGATCGAGAAGTGTATCTGAGCGGTACAAACTGCAAGAACGCTTTAAGCGGTTCTCTCATGTGTCAGTATATTTCTCTACACAGAGCCTGCAGTGGTTCAGTAGCAAACCTATCTTGTCACATGTCAGGGACCCCAGCGGCCATGATCACGCCGGTTTTCCAGCTGCTCTCGAATGGGAGTTACTTAATGCTAAATGATCAAGGTTGTTGTGGGATGCTTCCGGGCATCGCATATCTAGTAACTGTTAACTCCAGGGTTACTTGCTGTATGCAAGTATTGTTTCCACCACTGAACACAGTCAGGGAGGCGCCGCTATGGCCTTCGCTGAATGTTTCTTTCATACAATTTGATACTCTGAGCAGATTGAAAGCCATGCTTTTACAGCAACCCGTGCCCTTAACCTCCGCTTGAGAAACCTATGAACTTCAAGTTGCAAGGACCTCGACCGAGAAACAGGCACTCATACGTACAAACTGCCCCATTAATTTCGCAGAAATGGTTAGTCGTATCTTTAACATGTCTGATACGAGCGGTATTGTATACCTATTTAAGACCATAGGGTCAGGACTGTTAAGCACCTTTCAGACAGTCATCGGAGTAATCCCAAATTTTATACACTCCGTATTGGGAAGCTTATTTGGAGGATTCCCGCTCATCTTGTTCCTAATTGCAGGAATCCTGATTGTAATATTGCTGCTATGCAATGGACGGTCCACTTCCCGAGGGAATGGTGAACACGCTCCTGGAGCGGAAATACCGTGAACGCATGGTACTACTTCTGGGCATTCATTGCCTGCGAGAACTCAATGCCTCCTGGTTTCTATCATTTAGACCAGTCTGGGTTGACTGCATCTTACCTGTTCTACGATGCCTGTTCTACGGAGAAGAATGCACATTGGATCTCTGTCTAACGTTTCCATCGGATGCGCCTCCGGACACGGATGCAATACTGGACCCCATAAAGGCCCATGCTCTGCGTTGTCCCCAGCGGCTTCCAATTCTGATGAATGCATTGCTGGAGAATCCACAGGTGCCGTTTGCTCCTGTGGGTTAGGTGACTCCTCCACAGGCACCCAGGTAACAACTGCCGCACAAGCTGCCGCAGCTCCGACTGTTGGCGATGCTACATTCCATCTATGTGCGATTGACGTTCTCTGCAAGGCGTTGGATTTGTCGTCAGCAGCAGCTAACACCGATAATACTGAACTTCCCAGCCAGGACGTTTAATCTCGAATTAGCTCATCGCGTCCTGGAAAAGAATTCGGCTTCTTTGCTCATTTCAAAACAAACGATCTAAATTTGGAACATTTTCTTACATTGACACTTTCGCTTGAGAAAAGCATGGCCTTCTCCTGCTTATGTTAATGCAACTTTTATAGAGAGACAATATTGACTTTTTCAAATGGCAAATAGCTGAATTTTAACATTTTTTAGCACCTCATTTTTAATCGATTTTTAAACCCATGTTTTTACTTGCTTTTAAAAATATTTTTAAATTGTCCAGATTTTAAGTATGGTCATTTTATCCAATTCGGAAGAGGAGTGGGTGTTATATCCCGCATAGAGGCCCTAATGTAGACCTGTTCATACATGCCCTAAAATGGATGTATTCATATTTACCCTAATATGGTCATATTCGTACTTGCCCTATTATGGTCATAGCCGCATATGGCCAATTATGGTCATAACTATACATGTCCTATTATAGTCATGGTTCCTTAAATAGGCATGATCTTTCACCTACATTGGTCCCAGCTAGTACACAACGAGCTCTGAGGGCTGAACGTTATCTATCCTGTGGTTTTGAATACAGCAGGGTTTTTCCCAAACACAGGCCCACACTGTACACATTAATTATGCATGGCTCTCTAGGAATACACCACTGGCATAATATGTATGTACAAAGTTCAACCCTGACGTCTTCCTCATGTCCAATGCAAACCATAGTGAGGACCGAGACTCTTTAGGGTATAAATACACCACAAGTTGCTCCGGTAAGATAGAGGGAACCGAGACTTCCATGCTGACACACTGACCAGAGACGCTGAGGCTCCTGCATGCAGTCGCTCAAGCTGACAGTGGTCTGACACAACCCGGACGGGGTGTCCAACTCGAGACCAGGACGGGGTCCCACATTCTCTCTATTCAGGTACGGGGGTTCAACTAAATCCTAGGAGGATTCTTGGCTCTTAGCTTCTAAGACCTACACACATATGCTAGGTACACACAGGTACATCTAGGTAGGCATCGTAGGAGTACGCGCACCTGCATAATGCTTTTATATTCATGTATGTACTCATGATTATCGCAATATGGTAGAACTGTTCTATCCCTTCGCTTTTATCGTACTGCTGATAATATATCTCTGCTATTGTCTGCTGGTTACCGCAGCACATATATTTTACACTAGAATAACAACTGTTCAATAAATACTTATTGAAATGCCCGACTGTTTATTCTGTGTAACTCTCTGAGACAAACCGAATAAGTGAGCACGAGTGACTGAGCGAAAGGTAGTACATTGTTTCCACGATTCTGAGGGAATCAGGGTTGTCATGTTCTAAGGTTACCAGAAACGAATCTCTCCCCGATAAGAGGAGACACTAGTGGCACTGCGAGCTAGCTAATGCAAACCAGGCTAACATATACCGTGGGGGTGCTCGGAGTCAGTCTGCCACCAAGCCCGCAGTATATGTTATCCAAACGCGCAGGTCCTGCAGGGGTATTATAGGAACTACACGACAAGACAAGACAGAAGTACTGATTTCCAGCAACAGCAGTGACACATGGAGCGACTCCTGGTGTCCATCAGACCTAGGAGCCAAACCCACTCCCTCCGACTATGCCAGAATCCTCGGAATCATCATTGACAAAAAGCTCACCATGAAATCACAGATCAACGCCGTCTCCTCCGCCTGCTTCTTCACTCTGCGCATGCTATGTAAGATCTTCAGGTGGCTACCCCTACACACGAGACGCACAGTGACACTGGCCCTCATCACCATCCGACTGGACTACGGCAACGCTCTCTACGTAGGAATCGCCGCACACCTCCGACAGTGACTTCAGACCATTTCAAGCTGCTGACCCACGCACACAACCATTGAGAAGACTAATCTCCGCCTCCCTCTCACTTGCCCATACTCCTACATCTACCGAAGCAGAAGTAGAGGATGCTCCTTCCCCGACAATGCAGCAAAGAACTGGAACAGCTCCACCCGCAATTCTGGACCATCACCTCACTTCTGGAATTTCGAATGGCCCTCAAGAACTGGCTGTTCAAATAAGCCTCCGGGACCTGCAACTGCCTGGATACCCAATCGGTTGATTAGCCACGCTTCATAAATCCTGATTGATTGAAAACCCCTAATCCTTGACTCCAGCCCCTTTATGCCTGACTCCTTTTCCCTTAAGCCTATACCCGAAACCCTTGTATCTGTAAGTAACACCTTAAACCTATACCATAACACTATACCCTTACTTCCTAGCCCCATACTCTTTACCCCTCAGCCCTATGCTTATATTATCCTGTTTTCTTAGCCTTGGCCTCTACTCCTTAGGACCAAACCCTATACCTCAACCCTTAATTCTGTACCCTAATTAATATACCCTTAACCCCTATCCCATAACCCTATACCTCAACCCTTAATTCTGTACCCTAATTAATATACCCTTAACCCCTATCTCCATACCCTATAATCTGAAACTCCATAACTCCTTTCACATTGTCCTTACTTCAATATATTTTTGGAACAAACACTGTGAGGTGTTTCTTTTTAGAATGTATTTTTAAAACTACTTGAGACGTCCTATTTTTTAAAGTGTTGCTGTCCATGTTTTGAGGCAGTACTTTATATACAGATCTGTCTGTTTAGGGCAAGGTGAGTACCCATTGTGTGTTTAAAGTGAGATTGTTGCATTTGTGTGATTTTTACCCAGAATGTGCGGAGGCCAGTCAGCACTGTGTGTGAATGTGAGGATTTGATGGATGTATTCTGGTTTCAGCTGGCCTCAGTGTCTGTTGCAGAGTGTGAATAGTTTGTGTGTGTAAGTGTGTGTTTGTGTGTTCTGTTTCGTTTTTTGGAGTTTGTGCGTGTTTACATTGACTTCAGCTAGAGATATGTGCAAGTGAGATATTTTGATGGATGTATTTTGATTCTTAAGTGCATGGGTGTGTGCTTTTTCAGCTGGCACATACTTTGCCAATCAGCATTTATTTATAGCTTTTATGCATTGCATGCCATGCCGAGGTTATAGTATTAGGGTGCAGTTTGTGAGAGTGACCCCTTTGGTCCCGAGTGGGACGGGTATGCCCAGACGTGGGTCCCGTGCTCTGCATGCCACTGGAATCAAGCTATCCTGGCTGAAGAGGGGTGAAACCCCGAAACCGGTCCTAGGATGCTTGTTTCCAGTCCAGGGAGGACCTGGCTTGGCAGTTCGGGGTGGACTGTTCCCATGAGGCACAGGGTCAAGACTGATTTGCATATGGCTGGGTTCAAACTGGAATGGCATGGTGAGCAAAAAAACGATGTATTTAGGCCCATATCTCTGTACTGGGGTGAATGTATGACATTGTTCTGCATTCTGTATGTCAACTGTTGTTTTTGCATTTGTCACCCCGAGTGGGATGGGTATGCCCAGACGTGGGTCCCGTGCTCTCCATGCCACTGGAATCAAGCTATCCTGGCTGAAGAGGGGTGAAACCCCGAAACCGGTCCTAGGATGCTTGTTTCCAGTCCAGGGAGGACCTGGCTTGGCAGTTCGGGCTGGACTGTTCCCATGAGGCACAGGGTCAAGACTGATTTGCATATGGCTGGGTTCAAACTGGAATGGCATGGTGAGCAAAAAACGATGGATTTAGGTCCAGATCTCTGTACTGGGGTGAATGTATGACATTGTTCTGCATTCTGTCCATCAACTGTTGTTTTTGCATTTGTCACCCCGAGTGGGACGGGTATGCCCAGACGTGGGTCCCGTGCTCTCCATGCCACTGGAATCAAGCTATCCTGGCTGAAGAGGGGTGAAACCCCGAAACCGGTCCTAGGATGCTTGTTTCCAGTCCAGGGAGGACCTGGCTTGGCATTTCGGGCTGGACTGTTCCCATGAGGCACAGGGTCAAGACTGATTTGCATATGGCTGGGTTCAAACTGTAATGGCATGGTGAGCAAAAAAACGATGGATTTAGGCCCAGATCTCTGTACTGGGGTGAATGTATGACATTGTTCTGCATTCTGTCCATCAACTGTTGTTTTTGCATTACCCTTGGACTGGGCCAAAGGATATTCAGAAGGGGATATGATGAAATGCTGAGTAGGACTACCAGGTTTTAACTTGTAACCATGAGGTCGACCACTGATCCCTAGAGTGAATGCATTAATCCACTAAGCCACCAGACTCCTCTCTGCTTGCTCATCTCTGTTACTATAAATCAACAAACAGCAGGGTATTGCAAGCGGTGTAACACTTAAGATCTCAAGTCACAGAACAACTTCTCAGTCACTAAAGACCAGCAACTTGTGTGCTGGCCACTTATTTTTGCAACTCTGTGACTGAGTTTGCAGCCACACTCGACCTACTCAGTTCTGCTATCAAGAACACCTGACAGCAGACAAACTGATTTTCAAAAATGCAGGTGTGTAGTCCTGGATCCCGAAACTTATGAAGGACCGAGATCAATCAATCAATCAATCAATCAATATGCATTTGTAGAGCGCACAGCTACCTCAAATAGAGGTGTCCCGGAGCTATGCAGAGATTGCAGAAGAGGCCTAGCCAACCCCCTGTAACTACCCTTGACTAAAGAGCCAGGTTTTAAGAGATAATGTAACACACTGGGTCACCAGCAGACTACACGTTCTAAGGAAGCAAGGAATACACACACACCCTTTATAAACTACATTTGGGCAAAGTCCTCCAGGTGAGACTGAGATTACATCGTTTATATGGCTGCTTATCGTGTCTATCTTAGAACATCGTGTAACAGAGTACTCGATTATTACACTATCTGCGTGCCCTGAAACAAACCCTACCGCACATTCTGTAGTACACTTTGATTCATGTTGACACACCAAGTGCATATATAATGTACTGCGCCTGGTTCATAAATATTCATACTGCATTTCTCCATAACACAGTCCTCGTTCATTTATCACATTTTCTTCGTGTTTAGTCAGTAGGACTGGTTTCAGTATTCAGGGCCCCAGGTTCTTGAAGATGTTATCTCTAGTTCTATCAACAATTCTCCTACATTTCATAAAGCAACTTTTAAACTCAGATTTTCGGCAGGCTTTCTTCATTAATTGTTTTTGTATGCGTTTGAATTATTAATTTTTCCTAATGTACAGGACAATGACAGTAGCAACGGAAATGTCAACTTTATGAACCCCTTTATGATAAATAAATGCATAAAAAAACATATATATATGTATATATATATATATATATATATCTCTAAACGATGATCTTGTTCTGATCATAAATTGAGGCGCACACTAGGGATATTACTTCTTCAAATTTCTATTGCCACAGCACCAGACAGACGCGTTTCGGCTTCACGCCTTTCTCAATGTCGGTGTGGTCTTTCAAGCATGCATTTTTAAAATAAATTTAATCATGAACATAAAGGAACGAAGCAATTCATTCAAGTAACTGACATAGAGGAAGTCTTTCACTAATCACAAAAGGAAGGATTTCATTGTCGGCCATCTTATAATGGTATGTTTTTACCTGATCACTATATACAAAGTTTTGGAACAGGGTTTTCAATCAAACATAAGTCCATAAATTCAGTTTATGTTGAAATTCCGTAATGTTATAATCTCGTTGTTGGGAACAATTCATGTATAAATCAATATCATATCACACATTAATTCAATGTTCATCAATATAGCCCTGAATGGGCAAATGCTTCAAGGTAGGTAATTCATTTCGACCAATTGATAATTACATTGCGTCCACAACAAGATAAATTATATGATAACATGTATCAAAGACATTCTTGCTATGAATTGGCAAACCCTTCAATCCCAAGTAACAAATGATATGTTAAAACGCAATTTCTATATCCTATTTGATTTTAGAGATTCTCTTTGTTATGTGATCAGCTATTTACAATATATCTTGGTTTTACGGACTGTGTACCCATAACTCTTCTTCGTTGTTCAGACCCCGAGGAGTCTTTGTCTGTAACTCAATAATGTATTTAGATTCTAATGCTCTGAGCTTTTTAGTTCTATCCCCTCCTCTTTCTTCCTTTGGCACCTGGTCTAGGCAAAAGAATTTTAATAGGTTTCGATTACTTTTATGTTTCTCTTGGAAGTGGCGGGCCACCGGATATGTCGCATCATGATTTTTTATGGCCCGCCTGTGTTCAAGAATTCGTTTCTTAGTGGGATGTATCGTGCTCCCAATATATTGCATTCCGCATGGGCAGATAAGACAATAAACCATATACTCGGAATTGCAATTCAATAGTTTGTTAATTTTGCGTTTAGTCTTCCTGCCTGGTATTTGGAATTCTTTAGTCTTCTGACTGTTCTTACAGGCCTTGCACCCCATACATGCAAAGAATCCAGTACCCATGTCTCTCTTCTTCTGTCCCTTTATAAAGTGGCTTCTAACCAAATGATCTTTCAGACCAGGGCCTCTTCTATACGTAATGAGTGGAACTTGGGAAATGTGTGGACCCACAATATTGTCTGCTTTTAAGATTCTCCAGTTCTTACGGAAAATCTGATACACTTCAGAGGAGCTGGTTGTGTATTCTGTGATCATTCTTATTGATCTCGTCTCCTCTTGTGTCTCCCCCGTGTTGCCCTTCTTGTTTAGTAAAAGGTCTTGTCTCTGTAAATGTTCGGTTTTTTTCACTGCCTCCTTCAGTATTCCCTCAGTATACCCCCTCTCTTTAAATCTACAGAGGGCCTGATCTCTTGATTTTAAGAATTCATCCTTTGTGGAGCAGTTTCATTTCATCCTCACTATTTCTCCATAGGGGACACTGCTGATCACACTCCTAGGATGGAAACTGCCTGCGTGCAATGTGCTATTTCCTGCCGTAGATTTTTTATACAATGTAGTTTGCAGGGTGTTGTTTTCAATATAGATCAATAGGTCCAAATATGGCACCTGTGTACAGCTAATACACTCAGTAAATTTTAGGTTGAGATCATTGTTATTCAGAGCTGAAATATAGCTGATTGATTCTTCATATGTCCCCTTCCAAATAATGAAGAGGTCATCTATATAACGAGAACATAGTATAATCTTTTCCAACCATTTCTCATTACTGCCTGACCAGGCCACGTGCTTCTCCCACCAGCCCACGAATACATTCGCGTAACTGGGGGTGAAGCACGTGCCCATGGCTGTTCCCTGTTGTTGGTGGTAGAGTTCCACTGAAAATAAAAAAAAATATATTTTTCAGGCAGAAAGATATTAGCTCCATCAACAGACGCTTGATTCACAGTTCACAGTATTTCAAACTTCTTTTATCAAGAAAAAATTGTATCGCTGTAAGTCCTTTCTTGTGATCAATGCAGGTATAGAGGCTCGTTATATCAAGAGTTATTAATAACATATCTGTCTCCCATTCAATATTTGTTATAATACGTAGGAAATCTTTTGTGTCCTTAACGTAGGAGCTGAGATCCTTAACCATGGGATTTAAAAAACAATCAATATATACTGAAGCATTTTCGAGGAGGCTATTCTTCGAGGACACAATTGGCCGTCCAGGGGATCTATCAGATCCTTGTGAACCTTTGAGAGATGGTAGAAGGTGGGTAATTCAGGAAATTCACAATACATGAACTTAAAGTCCTGTTCCCCTAAGATTCCTTTTGTCTTCCATTTCTTTAAAATCTCATAAAATTCTTTTATGCTTGTTTCGTATACAGATCTTGTAACTACTTTGTAACAATCCTCCATCGTTAGTTGTCTCCAAGCTTCTCTTTGGTAATGTTTCTTGTCCATCAACACTACATTCCCACCTTTGTCGGATGGTTTTATTATTATGTTGTCATCATCCTTCAAATTCATTACTGCCTTCCATTGCTTTTTTGTTAGATTTTCTTTAGCAAGATTAGGACCATTTGCTTGCAATCTTTTTATGTCCTCTGTCACTATTTCATGGAAGGTGTCGATTGCATCATGGGCAGTCTGAGGAATGAAATGTGATTTTATTCTCAATTTACTTGACGCTCCTGTTTGTGAGACTCCCATCTCTTCCAAGAATCCTATTGTATTTTCATAGTCCAAGGTTGTCTCATCTATATTGCCATCTGTCTCTAGTTCTCTTAATGTCATCAAAGTCTCTAGGTCTGTCCCTATCAATGGATTTTTGTCTTCCACAATATTAGATGTCACATGTTCCCTTCCTATGTTATTTTATAGATGAAATACAAGTGATTGAAAATCAGAGCTGGGGTGCTGCTTAGCACCGATCCAAGATGGCTGCATGTTAGCAGAGCCCCAGGCACCTAATTAATAGTTGATTTTACTGGTGCTCCTGGTGGAGGAGGTAGCTCCTTCAGATGTTTAACTGTTTGGGGGCTAGCCACACACCAGTTGCTAGAGTGTGGAAGGATCCGGAAGTTTGGATGCGGTGTGAGCTATCCACGTGCTCGCAGTCACAGAGGGCCATCAGTGACAGGGACCACTGGTGAGCCTGAAGCCCACATTCTCACCCGAGTGCCGTGTCACCCCGCCTCACATTGGGATACCGAACACAAGGCTCAAATGTTGCTGAGGTGAGGTCCATATCACACAGGCCAACATGGGTGTTTTAACCTGCGTAGATAACGTATTGATTATATTGGGCACAGTGGCGTAACGAAAGTTGAGGGGGCCCCCTGCAAGGTACACAGAGGGGCCCCCGCTCCAGATTTAATCCGGATCTCTCAGACCTGAGTACTGTGCTGAGGGGGCCCCCTGCAACTCAGGGTCCCCCCGCACTGCGGGGGCTGCGCGGGCCTGTGTTACGCCCCTAATTGGGCGCATTGGTCCTAGACGCCCAGTCACTGCTTGCAAACCCGTGTCTTATCAATTGTAATTTTAACTGCCTGCAAGAGTCTGGTCCTTTACCAGTACCTCCTGTATTCATCAGGATACAGCTTCCGTAAAGTAACTGACACTGTAGCAAAGTGCCTATTATCACACTCATTCAATCGCTGCTGGCAGTATATGGGGCACATGTATAGATTTTAGAGGTGTCATTCAACGCTGCACCTAAATCTCTATATCCACGTTATCTGGGCTTTCTTTCTCCCCTTGCCGTTGTGCTGTCACTTTTGGTGCATAATGTTTAAAAGTGACACTAAGCAGAGCAAAATTTCTTTCTAGCCTAGACACTAGTTACACCATGTCAGTGCTGAGGACCCAAGGATCATATGGAGCGGAGCAAACACTGGGGGCAGGGGACAGTGAGATGAAGGGCCTCCTGCTCGAGATGAAACAAAGTCTCAGTGCCATTATTAGTAAAGTGAATGATCTCACATCGCAGCTTGACATGGTACAAACCAGCGAATATCAAGACGCTCGGCTTACTGATGCCAAACAGCGCATCATTGATGTGGAGGATGGTTTCTTGACCATGTCAGAGAAGGTAAAAATGCTGGAAAAAACCATGGTGGGCGTGCAGGCCAAAAAATGAAGACCTGGAGGCGAGGTTGCGTAGATGTAACATAACATTAATGGGCCTGCCAGAGTCCACTGCAGTACCTAATATGTAAACTTTCATGGAAAAGCTTCTACTAGATATTTTTGGTCAGTCTGCCTTCTTTCAAACGGGGCTGGCTCTAGGGCGGTGCGACCGTTGCCACTGCACCGGGCGCTGACTTCGGGGAGCACCGTATTTGAAAGTTTATTATGGTTTTAAAACCACCTACTGTTGTGTTCTTTGTCTCCAGCAATTTCCAGGCAACAATAAAAATGTCAAGATAATTTTTGGTGATTAGTGTTCTTCCAGTAGAGAGATGGAGTTTTGTCTAGTGGAAGTTTTGCCACATCATAAAGTAGCACAGAGGTTTAATATGCCTGCTGCAAAGAACATGTACCATGCAGATCACAAAGTGCATATAATGTAAATAGGTCAGTGGGTTACTGCTTTTATCAGAGAATCCTTTTTTTACTAGCAGTTTATAAGTTAAAATCCTAATATAGAACAGTGAGCTATTAACTTTCATCAAAGACCTGCATGCAAACTTCAAAGTATAGATTAGAGCGTTATAATTTTTTCCCTGGTCTTTCATTATCCTAATGTTCCAAAAAGGGTTCATTTTGGTAGAAATTGATTCTTCTTATTAAAGAGAACCCCCAACTATGATGTTCCGTTTTAAATTCTGAGTTTGTGCTTTGCCAGATCAAGCAGTCTTAAACTATACTGCCTACAAGTAGGGATGACATGTCACTCCTACACCTTGTAGTCCTCTGTCTTATGTAACATTTCTTCTACACTGATTTACACATGGCTGATTGTATCTGTGTAATGATTGTGTGATGCAAAGTTCTCTGACACCATACACTGGAATGAAAAACTAATTAAATGCATCTGAGAGAGAATGGTTATGTAGACATGAGGGGCACTGTTAAAGTGTGGTGATGAGGAAAACCGTGGTGGAGGTGGTCATTGGGGGGCACCAACAAACATTGTTGCACCAGGCACCATCAACGCTAAAGCCAGCCCTGCTCACACATGTTCTTCATCGGAACAACTCACAGATCTTTGGGTCCTAAACCCCCGCCTGGGACATCGTCCAGGCCGATCATGCAACTTTTGAACTTGTGTGACCACGACACCCTTTGAAAACTTGCTCCGGAGAAAGGGGAAATCTATAATCGGGGCAATTCGCTGGCTTTTTATCCAGACTACACAGAAACAGTGCAGTAAGCGCCAAAAGCATATTTGCCCATTAAAAAGAAACTGCGCACATTAAGTGCAGGACTCCATGATATATCCGGCAAGATTAAAAGTGCATTGGGAAGATACATGAGCTGTATTCCCTTCGCTAGAAGATGAACCACGTTCTTTAAGAAACATGTTAAATGACGAGGAACAACATCAAAATGGAACAACCTTCGGGCACTTCCTCTGCACTTCGCTTCAATGACTGAGTGTGTATAAAGACCATAATTTCTGTTGCTAATGTAAGGACTGTTAAACCCTGGTCATATTCTGTTGACTGCCTCTGGTTTCCCTTTGTTTCTATTATGCTCATGTTGGAGGTGGGGATGGGATAAGGGAACCGCCCTATGGCATTTAATGTAATGCCATATTCTTTATGATGTGTTTTGTTTATGTTTAGGATGATAGTTAAATGTTTTGGGAATGGGTGGATGGTCGTGGGGGTGGGGGCAGTTGTGGGAAATGTTTCTTAAGAAGGCCACATGTTTGGAATGGTATATCCTGACATCTCGGTTGAATTATGCTTAACTGGGTGACAACCGGTTGCAGTTTAGCCAATGGAAGTATAAGTGTAATATACTGTCATGGAATGTCAGAGGGCTTGAGACACCGCAGGAACAAAGGAAGTTGCTATTGTTTTATACAGACATCAGATTGACATATCTGTGCTTCAGGAGATGCATTTCTCACCACATGCGCCTCCAACGTTTACATCCGAATGGAGGGTTAATCGGTTCTCTGCTTCTTACAGTACATACTCTAGAAATGTTGCTATAATAACGAGAAGCTCCCCTGAATTCCACTTGGGTCATATGGTGCCTGACTCTAATGATAGGTACATCATTGTTCAGGGACAACTAACAGATCATCCTGTAACATCATTAAATATGTACAGTCCCAGTACTGATGCACGTGCAACAACTGATGAAATATATATTGCTTGAGTTTAGAGTGAAAATGCCACAGCAAAAGCGCATTCTGTCGGATGCACTGAAAGACAAGGTGTTCGGACTAGATATGACCTTGGTCATTGGGTATTACTTCACTAATAAAATGGGTGCCGGCTACACTTTGGTAGGCATTCAAAGTGGTTATAAGGGGAGAAACTATCTCTAAACAGGTTCTTCGGTCGATTTGCATTCAGTTACATAAACAGGATAAAGAGATTGCACAGTTGGAACGGCTGCTGTAGGCCAACCTAGGATGTAGCCATTAAATGGCAGACCTGAGACTGGCTATAGAAGAGTTTGATGCCTTGACTGGCCGAGAAGGAACATATCCAGACGAACACATGCAGGCCTTGAAGTTTGATGAAGGAGAGTGCCCTGGGCCCATTCTGGCCTGGTTGCTGAAAAGCCGCCACCAAAAGAACTTGGTCCCAGCAATATTTAATGAGCAGGAACAAGTGTTCACCACTGATTTAGTCAAGGTATTCACCCGTATTTACGAACAACTATAGAGGGCCAGAGGGGGCCAGACTAACATTGTACGGAGGCACGCAGGCATGGCTGGAATTGGCTGACAGGGAGCATGTTGGAGCCCCTATATGTTTAGATGAAATCAAAGCAGCTATAGACAAGATCCCCACCTGTAAGACATCTGGGGCTGATGGCTTAACGGCTGAGTTTTTATAAAGCCTTCCCTGATATCCTATCCCCTCATATACTGGCAGTGAATATTGAAGCTCTAAACTATAGCTTAGTGCCTGCATCTTGCCGGAAAGCTATAATCATTGCTTTGCCAAAGCCTGGGAAAGACCCACTAAAAACAACATCATACAGGCCACTGTTTCTATTTAATATAGAGGATAAAGTCCTAGCTGAAGATAACATATTACCAGTAATTTGTGAAATAGTGTGCTTCGGCGCCCCAACAGGGATTATTAAAAATGAGAAAAATCAGAGGTGTTCCCTGTGAAGTAGGCGACAAGCCTCTGACAGTTGGAATAACTTATACAGTGGTGCTAGGACGCAGTCAAATATTTGGGAATAATGGTCAATAGATTTAAAGAGGGGATGATCCGTGATAATTACGGTCCGGCAATTAATAAATTAAAAATGCAGGTGAAGAAATGGACCAAACTACCACTTTCGCTGGCTGTGCAAGTCTCGTTGACCCAATGATTGTCCTGCCGCACTTTATTTATGTTCTCTCAGCTGTTCTTGTACAGCTGCTGAAGTCCTTTTGCATATATACCTCAACCAGTGCGTAAACGTGGTGCTTTGTTACTGCTGCTGGCAAAAAGGCGAGAGATTCTATTTGGTGCAAGTCTACTACAGAAGTACATAATATGCTGATTCCTGTCAATAATAAACCATAAGATATCTGGGAGCCATTGTGCAATAAAACACAACCACAAGCCTGTTATAGCAGAAAAGGCCAGTTTATTAGGACAGGCTTGTAGATCATCAACATTCAATTATTACAACTTACAAACAGTAAAACTCCTTGCTAATACTTAATACAAATACTGAGATCCTCCCTCCCTTAACGTCCCCAGCTTATGTAAAATACCCCCAAACAAACTCCCCATAACCTGCAAAGTCATTATTTCAACGTCATAGCCCTTCCTTCGCATTCATCTGTCTCTCTCTCACCCAACTCAAACAATTCAAACCAAAATTACTCCCGTTAGTCTAACTCCACTTCCTCATACCTAGTCTTCCCTTCACCTCGATTCCTCCTCCTGAGGGATAGATGCGCCTGCACCTGACTCTTCATCCCCCCAAAAAATTACTGCCACCCAGGAAAACCCTGCAAGGTGTTTTCCTGCCCCACCCAAAACAATAGGTCCACAAATGACATCTCAACCACACCATGGCCTTTCATTCCACATATGTGCTAGCAGCTCCCTCAACTCCAACAGGTAAAAGGCGTTACCAAATCGTAACAGATGCACCCCATCAGAACAAAAGAGATGCCCTTCCTCTTCCTTGATATTAGTATGAGGCAGAACCGTTACACCAATAGACTGACAAATAACTATAATTTCCCTGATTAGTTTTCGTCTGGCTTTATAAATTGCTGCATGTTTCAAGGCATCCCTCTACTTCCTCCGATGAACAAGTTCCGTCCAAACCACACTTGTACCCGACCACATACTCAACTGTAAATCATCCTTCATCTGCTTTAAAAGGGCCAAACCAGATAATTGCACTAAATCACTTTCCCCCAGGTGAATAATCAGCATATAACAACAACCTCTGTTGTTAAATAGCTCAGCAAGTAATGGTAGCAAACCGCCCCAGCGCATTCCACTCTTCCCCCACCAAAATACTTAGTGTCGACTTCTGGGAAGTCCAAGGTATCTGCCAAAACACTATTGATCTGAAAATTGCAGAGCCCATCTGATAAACGAATGTCCTATAATCCAGGTCCGCATTTTCACAACAGTAGGTCCACGAACACAACCTACAAGGAAATGTAAGAAAATTAGCAATCAAACACAAATATATGCTAAGGTTGAAAAATTAACCATCACCATCATTTTCTAATATACCTCTCACAGCATTTTCAGCTCTATCTACCAATCCTTATTTCACGCAACAACAGGCCTAATCTAGCTGCTTCCGTTGCTGCCCTAATTTGAAAAGACTATTTATAACACAGCTTCTTACCCCAGCCACACAAAATTCTCCCCACCAATTCACCCGCAGCCGGATCATATCCCCACCACAACGTCCCATAAAAAGAAATCCCGCCAGCTTACCAGAAATAGTAGTATGTGACAAACCTCTGTCTATGAGACTTAACACAAATGCAATCAAATCACCCTCCCTCCCCGCAACTGGTCTCCCACACACAGCAACATTAGCATGCCCCCTCCCTCCCCGCAACTGGTCTCCCACACACAGCAACATTAGCATGCCCAAACTGCAAAATTCCTGCCAAGCAATGAAGTACATCCATTTAGTAGATGCAGAAATCAACTGTTCCACCAATTCTGCTATTCTCATACCCCCATGCCCAGATGTGGGCAAACAGCTGTGTCTTGTCCTTGTCCGCTCCCGGGGCCAACATGCGAAACGTCCGCCACTGTGAACAAGATAAAAAATCAGCTATATTATTGCTCGTTCCAGGGACATGTCTCGCTTTTAAAATAATATTCAACTGCAAACATCCCAACATAAAATGCCTCAACAGTTTAAAAACCCTTAAGTTCTCTTTGTATAGTCACCAAGTCAATCACCATCAAATTTTCCACATTAAACAAAACTGTCCTATTTTCAAGTTCATTCCCCCCAAATCAGCAATTCAACCAACAACAGAAAGAAATCCATAAATGCAGTGCTCCTGTCTTGCGCCAGCCAGTGTCGTGGTCACTGTTCGGCATACTATCTGCCATCCCAGAAAATACCAAAGCCTCTGGCTCCAGCCGCATCAGAAAAAAATCTGAATTTGCCAATACATTTCTGCATCCAACAAATACATCGATACACCATTGAAATCCTGTAGAAATGAACTACAAATTCACTAATCTGCTCTCACTGCCAAAGTAATCCACACAGTGTGATGGGGCAAAGATGCTCCGGACATGGCAAAACCCAAACCCCTGCAAAAAGTCCTTCCCTGCTGTGACAACTCTGCAGGCAAAATTCAGATACCCCAACAATTCCTGCCCTGTCTTCAAAGACACCTTCCTTTGCCAATGACTTAGTCCAATAAAGCCCACCATCTCACGTACCGTGTCCTTGGGCAGCTTAGCAATCATATGAACAATGTCCAATTCTATTCCCAAAAATGTGAAAGCTGTACTAAGGGCCTGATTATGATGGCGGAAGGACCGCCACCGCAGGGCCGGCGGTGGCGGTCCTTCCGCCATCGAACGGATATTTCCCACCGCCAGATTAGGATGGCGGTGGGAACATGACTGCATCCGCAGCGGACGCAAAGACCGTCTGCCGCCAGCAATCGTACCGATTGCCTGGCGGACGGTCCAGGGAGACCAAAATGGTGGCGGTGCCTAGCAGGCACCGTCCACCAGGTTAGGATGCAGGCAAACACCGGCCTTTCCGAAAGGCATACGGAGTTCTGCTACGGGGCCCGTTGCGGATCCCCGGGGGGCCTGCACTTGGGGGGTACCTATGGTACCCCCCTACATTGCCATGCTCAAGGTGGCAGGCACCGCCCGGTGCCTGCCACGTTGTGCATCGCAATGCAAAACATGGTTGTTTAACATTGCGTATGGTGCTGCAGCCAGCAGCACCGTCCGCAATGTTAAACTACCAGGATGCGCCCGCCAATGTGGCGGGCGCATCCTAATACGGCGGGCGGGACTGGCGCACCTATGGCGGATGGTCCCAGCTCCGCAGGGATGGCGGGCGGACGTAGGTCCGCCTGCCATCCTAATAGGCCCCTAGGTCCCTCTGTTTTCTCCAGTACCCCCAAGTCACATGCCATTTTCTCAAAAGATTCCAAAGCCCTGCCACAATCACCAGCCCCCTCCTGCCACACGAAGAAAAAATCATGTAGTAGTGGCACACTAGCCGATACCCACTGAACTTCATGAAGGCCCATTGAAGGAAACTGCTAAACATCTCAAACAAACAACATGAAATAGCGCATCCCATGGGCAAGACCCTGTCCACACAAATTGCTCCATCAAATTGCATCCTCAACTAGGAAAAATCATCAGGATGGTTCTCCCCTCTCTCTCTAACCAAGTTCCTGTATTTCTTTTTAGGGTGACTGATCAAGCATGCTTATAACAACAAGGTATTCTCTCAGCGCCAAGATACCCGCAGGGTGGTAGTGCGCTATAGAAATCTATTTTACATTACATTACATTTTACATGTATTAGTAGAATCCAAAAAGCCACTTGAATATCACTTTTTGTCAATTCAGCACCTTGCCGCCTTTCTTAACCAGCTTAAAGGCATCATCCACCGAAGTATAAGTCACTGCCACATCCTCATCTGCAATGAAATCATTTTATCGCACCCCCGCCTCCGGCAAAGACAAATGGTGAATCAAATGATATTCCCCTTGCACCTTTTTAGGAACAATGCCCAAGTTTGAAATCATCAAATCAGGAATAGGCCATCCCAAAAAGATTCCACAATCCTACCCTCCTTCCATTCTTTGGATAATTTTTTCACAACAATATTTGGGAAGTCCCTGGCTGATTTTAAATTATCCATCCATCTCTGAGACCTTGGACCCTGGTACCCCAAACGAAAACCCTCTTTGAAACCCCATTCCAACTTAACTGCTGGATCCCTGTCTGGGTAGAACTGCAACCAACAAGGCAACCTATCCACCTTAACCGGAGTAGGAGCGCTTTGGGACAGGTTGATCCTGTTGTCCTCTGCCCCTAGCTGGCCTCCATCGTACCCCCGGAATTAACCATGGTAAAACAGTGTGCGAGTGGGTGTCGCCCTCCACATTTGGAACACTCATGTTTAGAGCGGCAAAATTGCCAGGGACAAAATCCTTTGTTAAAACACAAATACACTCCTGTATTAAGCATCTGCCCCCCCCCCCTTGAAACTGCACCTGTTGGGGTGGGCCTGTATAGTAAAGGCCAATATGTGATGGGCAGCCCGCTTGACGTGTGTGTTGTAGCAGTGGCTGTGTAAAAGACATTCATTGTAGACATAACTCTGAATCTACATGCGCCGTGGTTTATCAGGATTGAGACTTAACCTAGCCCTGAACCCCTCATCATATCTCAACCAAGTGTAGGCCCCAAAATGCATTTGTGCCTTACAGATAATGTCCATGTATTTAAACAGTGCAATAGCTCTCTCCCCATGCTTTTCACAATATGTTCTAGCGTATATTAGAAATGTAGAAGTCCAGTTATCCACTGTGAGAGGTACCCTAGGTCCTCTCGCCGGTTCACTGACAGAATATCGAAAACAAAATATTGTGTGGACAGAATATCGTGTCCAAAATATCGAGGACAAGAATATCGAGTAGGTAAGTGCAAATAGATGGGTATCAATTTACTATTCTTAACTCCAGATCTACGTACCTTGAAGATATATATATCGTCAAAGTACATATATGTGGAGTTATATATAGTAAAACTTTACTTACCCATAGAAAATGACCTTCACGATATTCTTGTCCTCGATATTTTTGACACGATATTGTGTCCGACGATATTTGTGTTTTCGATATTTTGTCCACCCACCCCTCTCGCCAGCTCCCATTCCTCCTCCTTTGCCCCTGCCTTAGACTGAAGATCACAATGCAATAGCTCAAACACTACATATTCATGGTTCCATATCGTATTTTTAGTCTTTTCGGATAAATATGACCAAAGTGGCAAGCCTTATCTCATGTATGGCAGCTTCTCCCTATGGTGTGCATCACTCGACTAGTCCTCATGCTTCACAGAATCTTTATCTGTCTTATCATCACATTGCATTTCTTTGTCACACATTTTCTTGGATTCCTGTACTGCACCCTTACCTGCAGACACTACCGTTGCAGGTGTTTGTGCATTATTAAAGCGTTTTGTTCCGCTTTTGAAAATCAAACATCCCCCACTGATTTAGCATTGGTCCGGTTTTCAACCTCATCCTCCACATCCCAAACTGACCACCATTGCCTTGTACATTTTTGCTATCTCTGGTTTCCTCAGACAGGAACACCTCTGCCCTCTGACCTGCTTCTCTCTGGTTGTCCAGTGTTTCTGGAATCACTTCTCACATCTGCAGTTGACCTCTGAAAAGCACCAACTGCCGTACTCCCTTCTGTATAAATTTCGTTGATCAACCCGACAGGGTAGTTTGATCCCATAACCTGCCATCACCATCACACACCTCTACCTCCCCCGACTCATCACCTTCATCACTGTAGTTGTTGATGGATAGGCCATCGTTTGCTCTCCCATGCCTTCAGGCCGATATCCAGGAGCTGTATTGCTCTCCGCCGGTATCTGTATGCTACTGAAAGACCTTTGGGCTGGTGATACTGCTGCTGCCCCCTGCAGCTCACTCCAAGCCACCAGTAATATTCCATGTAGTGTGCCACGAGCCACTCCTTCCCCTCTCTCCACATCCGCAACTTCCCCGTTAGGCATCCATACCCATCTGCCCATAGTGCTACTAGCGTGCGGTGCAGGCCTTCATCTTTGCCCCGATTCTAAAATATGTGCAGACCCTCTTAAATCCTGCCATTCTTCCACACCATGTGTCTGCTTGCCATCACTGCCCCTAGTGTGTTCACTGGGTGCATCCTTAGCACAATTAAATGCTGCTGTGTTGTTATCCAAGCCATCTATATTTAACTCACATTCTTTGACAGGTCCACTGATAAGCAGAGCTTGCCTTCCTGCCTTGCTTGATGCAGGCCGCTCCTCACCACATGGGAGAACTACATTCTGCATGAGGCGTGCCTTCAGTGCCACCTGCCGATCTCCTCCCGACATCACAGTTGCTTTCACACCACCCACAAAACTTCCGCCCTCGTTAGGAAATCCAGCCCTCCCATCTGCCGACAGTACTGCCAACCCTGAGGGCCCAGTACCCCCCAGCTCCACACCACCTCCTAGACATGGAACGCCCATGCCTCACCGGCAGCTCCCACGCAACA
Organism: Calotriton arnoldi; assembly: GCA_963921515.1. Taxonomy (NCBI): domain Eukaryota; kingdom Metazoa; phylum Chordata; class Amphibia; order Caudata; family Salamandridae; genus Calotriton; species Calotriton arnoldi. The sequence continues at coordinate 1,113,034 of CAWUFW010006180.1, read as the reverse complement.
GGTAACAGCTTTTCTTTCTCTGGGGCACATTCATCACCCTCAGTAAAGGACATCCTGGGTGCTTTGAAAACACTTTTACCACGGGAAGGGAGGATTGAGCATCCACGGCTGCTACTTCCCCTGAGCCCTCCAGTCGAGTGTCATGCCCACCCATGCCTGGTCTAATACCTCAGGCTTAATCAGATCATCCCGCTCAGCGGTGCAAAGCTTGCACAGGGCGTCCTGGGGCAAATTACTAGAATCGGATGCCATGGGAAACAGCCATTACACTGCGGTCATAACCACGTGTGTCCATTACTACAAAAACATTACCACGCTTATGCCTTTACCACGCATGCCTCTAGCACGCATGCCTTTACTATGAATTTCGTTGTAAAGGCATGAATGATAAAGGCCTATGTGTGGTAAAGAATTACACATAGTGATGTGTGTGTCACCGGAGAATTCCAGGTTAGGGTAACACGCTCCAAGTAAAATGGTGGTATGTGGGTCACCGTGAAAGTAGCTTGCATACACAAGGTAAATTCCTCATAAAGCTGACTGGAGATCAAGAAAAAGTTAATATGCTTAAAGTAAAATGAAGGTGTGTGTCTGTCACCGTGCAGCTGGGAGGATGACAGACTGTGATCCAAACATGCAGACTATTAAAGTTAATGAATTAACAGTTACCCTTAAAATATTTTTCTCTGTATTGCACAGTTACTGACGATAAATATTCCTCAGAAGTAAGGGTGGGCGGAAAATTCCGTTCCGCTCGCAGAATGTGCGAAATTTAGGCATTTCCTCGTTCCGCGGAGAACGCGGAAATGTTGAAATTTCCGCGATCTGCGGCGTAGCAGAGTTTTTTCACTTGTTCGCGCTTTAAAAATGCGTTCTCGCGCGCGTGGTCGACTTACCGGGATCCCTGCGTTCGCCGACGTGTTTTCCTATCCGTTCGCGGGCGCCACGAGATGTTGATAGCCGGTCTCGCTATCCCGCGAGTGTTTGTGATCGCGAACATGTCATTCGCCGCGCCATCGGACACCGCGAGAGTGTGCGATCGCGAACACGTCATTCACCACCGCGAGAGAGAGCGTGCGATCGCGAACACGTCATTTGGACGAGCCATCCGACATCCGGCGGAAGTTTGGTGAAGCTCGCGATCCAGAACACGCACAATTTTCAACCTGGAGAAGAATAATATCTCGAGCAGCATAAAACCTTCTGTAAATGATGATTTGGATGAAAAAAACTCCTCAGATTGACATTTGGCTGTCCTTTTTTGTGCAAGGAGTCCATTTTTTGGGGAGAGGGAGGAAGTGCCACAGAGTCTCCAACTTCCTGTTACTGTCCAGCAGGCTCTTCCCAGTGCTTTGTCCATCTCCTGTTCATTCTTCCTTTGGATTTTGAGCTGGAAGGATCACTCTTTGTGTCTGCTGCATCATTATCATTGGATTTGAGGACTTTTGGATTTGATATTTTACAAGTAAGTTGGTGTTGTTGTTTGTTTGATTGGGGTATTGCAGTTGCTGCAACTACAATTTTGGTACTTATCATTATTTAAAAAAAAAATTGTTGTGGGTAGCCAGTAGGCCCAGAGCTAGTCATGGGTGGGTGCATGATGAAGCAACTGTTCCTTTGGTGTGTGTAGAATTTATTTCAAACATCATTTAGGGCATGGATGGCATTGGATTGAATTGCAAAATGTGTTTTTTTGGGGGTATTTCTGTTTTTGGGTGTGTGTTAAATAAATGCCTTTGTTGTGTGTGGTGTGTTGTTGTGTACCTTGCAGACCTTGTTTAGCCCTGTGGATTTTCGTTTTTGCATTTTATTGCATTAAAGGCAAAGCAGTGTGGTTTAATTAGCATGCATCCTTTGCCTGGCTATTATAGGCCTTATGTCAGTACATTGTTTTCCAGGCCTGTTGCTTGTGATTTGTGAGTGTCCATGTGGCTGGTGGCCATTTCTGGTGGGAGTTATTAGTGTGCTGCTTTTGCCATATAGGCCTCCATGTTATTCCTTTGTGGCCTAGGCTTCTTGTTGTTGTGGGCCTGGCCATGAGGCTGGCGGCCATTTTGAAGCCGGGCAGTGTGCTTTTTGCAATAGGCCTCCATTCATGCATTGTCTGTCTTCAGTTTCTTGTAGTTGTGGTGGGCCTGGCCATGTGGCTGGTGGCCATTTTGAAGCCAGGCAGTGTGCTTTTTGCAATAGGCCTGCATTGTCTGTCTTCAGTTTCTTGTAGTTGTGTGGGCCTGGCCATGTGGCTGGTGGCCATTTTGAAGCCAGGCAGTGTGCTTTTTGCAATAGGCCTGCATTGTCTGTCTTCAGTTTCTTGTAGTTTTGTGGTCCTGGCCATGTGGCTGGTGGCCATTTTGAAGCCCGGTAGTGTGCTTTTGCCATAGGCCTGCATTGTCTGTCTTCAGTTTCTTGTAGTTGTGTGGGCCTGGCCATGTGGCTGGTGGCCATTTTGAAGCCCGGTAGTGTGCTTTTGCCATATAGGCCTGCATGGTTTTCCTCTTGGCTTACTGCTTCCATCCATCCCCTTTGCCAGCAGCAGCTCCCTGAATGATGTGATGAGCAAATAATTTAATGCCAAACAGGGTCCACTTCCATTACATTTGTATTTTTGTTGTTCTTCTTCTTCTTTCCTATTCTTCCTGAGAGTGTAGTGTAGACAGTATACCATGAAATCCCTTGTTGACAAAGTCTCACAAATGGCTACACTAAGTTATATCTTTTATTTGTTTGTTTGTACTAGTAGTAATTGAACCACAACAACAAATGCAACATTTCACTGATGTTCTTCTCCTGGCTTCTTTGCTTTTAGGTGCACAAAAAGACAGAGGAGGAGGTGTCATCATCACCCGTTGTACTGCCAGACAGAAGTCCTGCTGCGCACCACGTCACGTCCACGTGTGACCACAGACATCTCTGCAAGTTGTGGACCTGTGTCCTGCTGACATCTGAAGAAGATGGGCCCAAAGAAAGGTAACAGGTCCTCCAGTACCAAGAAAGTTGGCAGTGAGAAGAAGGAACAGAAAAAGGAAGTGGCACTTACCAAGACTGGTGTGCCGCCCCAGGTGTTTTTTGGGGAAAAAGAAATTACGCCTGCAGCAGCGTTGTCCGGGGACCAAGCTGGGAGCAGCACCTCCGCATCAGCGGGCCAGCCCCACCAACCTAGGCCCAAGCCGATGAGTGTCGCAGAGGTAGCCAGTCTACTAATGAGCAGCGATGTTGAAATGTCATTATCGCAAAGTAGTACACAATCAACGCAGGTGGAAACTCAGCAGATAAGTGGGCAGCAGCAGGCGCAGCAGCAGGCACAAGAACAGCAGCAGCCGCAAGAACAGCAGCAGCCACAAGAACAGCAGCAGCCGCAAGAACAGCAGCAGCCGCAAGTACAGCAGCAGCCGCAAGTACAGCAGCAGCCGCAAGTACAGCAGCAGCCGCAAGAACAGCAGCAAGAACAGCCACAACAACAGCCCACAATAGTAGTTGTTCCTCCTGAAGTAGGAGCATTTCAGGAAATCGAGCTTCCTGCAGACAAAGAGGAGCAAGCCACTGTTTCAGAAGATCCATTGTCTTCCAGACCCCCAGCAAGGAAAAGGAGGGTTAGTCCATCATCTTCTTCTTCAAGCCCCGCTTCGAGATGCCACTTGGAAGCCACCAGCTCAGTCTGAGAGTGATGCACACCACAAGACAAGGCTAGTGAAAAGGAAGGTTCCAGAAAGCCTTAGAGTTATGGAGGTAGATGTACAAGAGGGGGATGATGATGATGATGAGCCAGTCATCACGAACATCACTCCCGGCCCAAAGGAGATGGAGACCAACATTATTACCCTATCCAAAATCGCTGCGAGGGATGTACCACGGATACCACCAACACAGGTAACACCAACACGACCTCCAGCTTCCATATTTGCATTTGCAAAGGCCCGGCAGGGACCTACATCCAGCTCAACCACCACCTCAGTAGGTAGTGGTAGTGTAATAACTGCACAGAGTGACATTCCAGGCCCACCCTCCAGTTCATCTGGTATTGAACCCCGGGCTGTGTGATTTATTGAGGTGTGACGAAACTAAATGAACACCAATAATTGATCACACTCTTGCTGGAGCGGATATCGAGAAATACAAATATTGTTGGAGGGATTCACAAATAAATGAAGCTTTGACTTTATTTAAATCTACTACTGAAGTAGACCTCCTGCAGGGTACCATATCTGTCAAGCCACCCACAATTGGTGGATATTACCCTCTTTTTACTGGTATTCTCCCACCTAGCAAACAAAATACCTCCATAGACTTTAATAGGAATGCCCCCTTTTTAAACCACCCTCCAAAAACAAATCCGGACACTGTTCACCTTAATGGGATCATCCTCTTAATCACTTCACATGACGCACAATTTTAAGTCAAGCGTTTTGACAGATATGCATTTGCCACTATAAACCAATTTCTGTCAGGCCCTATCGCCCTTGTGTAGTTATGGTACAAAGTACATCCAATTGGTGGTGGGCATGGTAAATTTCTTGCACATCTGTCAAGGGGGGGGGTAGGGTCAAAACGTGACTTTTCTCATTTGAACTCCCTTAGGATGCTTTTTTCTCTTCTACTTAGAAATAGGTACATTACGTTATGCCAAACTTGTCTAGAAAGTAGAACTTAGAACATTACTCAAGGCAGTGCCTTTGCTTTATTAGCTGCAAATCTTTAGTTGTTTTAAAAAAATTAGCATGTGATCAAGGCCTCTAGGGGCTGAAACGCGTCATGGCGGAATTGCACTGAATTTAATAAACCTACTTGCACGAAGGAAACTGGTGTCCGTTCCGTTTCTAACTCAGGATTGCGGAGTTACGAAGATTCGGTGAATTGTGGATATATATATATATATATATATATATATATAATACAACACCCTGACAATAGCCCTTGTGTAGTTATGGTACAAAGTACATCCAATTGGTGGTGGGCATGGTAAATTTCTTGCACATCTGTCGAGGGGGGTAGGGTCAAAACGTGACTTTTCTCATTTGAACTCCCTTAGGATGCTTTTTTCTCTTCTACTTAAAAATAGGTACATTAAGTTATGCCAAACTTGTCTAGAAAGTAGAACTTAGAACATTACTCAAGGCAGTGCCTTTGCTTTGTTAGCTGTAAATTTTTAGTTGTTTTAAAAAAATTAGCATTACAATAATGTGTCTGTGAGTTTTAAAGGGTTAAAAGGGTAGAGCTATATGGTCCATTTATCTAAATGCCACATTTAAGAGCATTCTGAGGATTCTATTGGTTACAACTTTGTATATCCTTCCTAAAGGAGCAAGTGCCTGTTTCACAGCAACAGACTCCACATCCACCACTTTGTTCAGTTCAGGAGAACCTTGCAGATCCTGAACAATGTGAATACTGTATTCAAACACTGAGCCTGAGTTGACAAAGCTCAAAAGTAGATTTGAGGACTATCATTTGCTTCTCTAGATGAAGAAGAAGTCATCTGCACAGGGGAAGCAGTGGAACCAGAAAATCACACCATGGATTCCAAAAGTAGATTCCAGGACTATTATCTGCTTCTCTAGAAAAGAAGTTATTTGCACTGGTTTAACAATGGAACCGGAGAATCACACCATGGATTCCATTGTTTGGAAGTTTTTCACTCAACCCTCAGGAAAAAAAACTCAGCGATATGATGGTAACATGCAAACTCTTTGACCAAAAGTTAAGCAGGAGAAAGGAAGGTGTGTATTTCTGTGAAACTTCAATGATAACACAACCATTCAAGTTGAAGCATGAAAAGGGTTTCTATCATTCAAGGAAGAAAGGAAAAAAATCAAAACCAGCTAGCCAGGGTACGGAAACCCCTCACAATGGTCTTGGAGGGATGCTGCAGGGATGCTGCAGAAAATGAAAGAGAAAATCCCCACCTTAGCATCTTTGCATCTTTGCTCTGTATTGTATGCAGTGCAAAAAGAATGTCTGGTTTAGAGAAAAGATCCAGAATTCGCAAACAAAAAATGGAAGTGCATGTCTAAAAACACCTATAGAAAACCGTTTTCAGTTGGTAAATGGCAGTTTGCCATGACAGTTTATTTAAAACGCACACAAAAAAAAAAGTTCTTTTGACAATCACCCACAAAAGTCAATAAGTTAGCCTGTCTCTGTATATAGGGAACTGCACTGCCACTCATGGTTTTTGGTGATAGGCCTGAGGCGGTGAGCAGCAACCGTTTGCCAGCTTGGTGGGTTGGGCACAGAGCTTGGACAAATACCTTCCCTATGGCCAACCCCGGCTGCCTAAAACTGAAGATCGTGTGCAGTGGGGATTACATGTTTGGCACAATTGGTCTGCTGTACAGGTTTCACATTGATGTTACATATCACTTGAAATCCTCTGAAATTCATTTAAAGAACATAGGGCCAGATGTAGGTGGCTAAATACCGGTCGGTAACGCCGAAATTCGCAGAATTTCAGCGTTACCGACCGGTATTTAGCCATGTGCAATGTAGGAAACACCGAACGTCATCGTAAATAAGGAATCGGTAAAAATAAGGGAAACCAGTTACCGATTCCTTAATTAGCGATTAGCAGACACCGAAACCCCTAAATACCGAATCGGTAAATACGAAATCCTTAAATAATCGCAAATCCGATGTACCAAAAATCGATAATACCGAATTTTCGAAAATTCGGTATTTAGGAGTCGCTAATTACCACTGACTCAAAGCAGGTGGTAATCAGGTGCACTGCATTTAAACAGCCCCAAAATGCAACAGTGTGAACACAATGGCGGCCCTCTATGTAATTGCAAGGCGGCTACGTTTGCAAGCAGCAGGACTGAGGATCTGGAGACGGGAGGAGCGCGTGTATAAACTGCGCATTACACTCTTCCAACTGACTGAGGCTGAAATCCATGAGAGGTACAGGCTACACCCCCAAACCATCCTAGACCTGATACGGGACCTGCACCCACTCCTGGAGCATCAGACACCAAGGGCGCACGCAATACCAACACATGTTCAGGTGCTCTGTAGCCTGCACCTACTTGCATCCGGAAGTTACCAGGGGGTGATAGCTGTGGCAGGTGGTGTGTCACAGAGTTGCCTGTCCCGTTTCTTCAACTCTTTCTTGGATGCCATGATGCAAAGAATGCATCACTACATACGCTTCCCCAGCACACAGGCGGAACTGCACAAGACAAAGCTGGATTTTTACCAAAAGGCACAGTTCCCACATGTAATAGGGTGCATGGATGGGACACACATACCAATCTGCCCACCTACAGCTACAGAGTGTATATACCGCAACCGCAAATCTACGCATTCCATCAACGTGCAGGTGATATGCGATGCGGACCACATCATCACTGACATTGTGGCCAAATTCCCAGGAGTACCCATGACTCCTACATATTCCGGAACAGTGGGATCTACACACGTCTGGCTGGGGGAGAATTTGGAGAAGGATACCTGCTAGGTAAATCAATGTGACACACCCTGATGTATACCTTGGATGAATGTGTGGGTGACTCATATTAATGGCACTTCCTTTCTCACTTAGGTGACAGCGCATATGCCGTGCGGGCATTTATCCTGACGCCATTCCTCAACCCATCCACACCAAGTGAGCGAAGATACAATGTGGCACATAAAAGCACGCGCAACGTTGTGGAGCGCACCTTCAGACTACTAAAAAGCAGGTTCCGCTGCCTCCACAAAAGTGTAGGTGCACGTCAGTACCGCCCCATCATCTGCTGTAAAATAATAGCAACATGTGCCATGTTGCATAACCTTGCCACAAAGAAAGGAACAGCAGTGGAACTAACTGACTCTGAGGATGAGGATGAGGACTGTCCACAGCCAGAGCACAGCGCAGCAGGTGTGGCAGCAGCACCAGATGGGAGACACAGACGGGCAGAGATAACACGCAACTATTTCTGAGTAAGGAGACACAGCCAGTTACTGTAAGTGAGTGATGGTGTTTAATTAGCATAGCACACCACCACAACATGAAGGGCGTCACATGCCAGGCCTAAGTTAAATGCATTTTCCCAAACACAAATGGGTTACACCACCCATTTAGGTAAAGCATGTCATGGCTGGCATTACTACCTGCGCCCACGCGCTGCACTGCTGCGGCCATTGGGCACACTGTCCTCACTGCCAGTCTGTCCTGTGGCAGCGCTGTGCCGTTCGCTGCGCCTCCTGGACTCTGGGATAGGTGGCGTGATGCTACTGCGGCTAGTAGCCTCTTCGCTATCCCCCCCATCACCTGTGGTGGCTACCTGGTTGGTCTGTAGCACTTCCAGTGCACTGGTCACTGTGACCAGCCCCCTTGCCACATCACGGCTGCAGTGGGCCATCTCCTCCTGCATGGCCACCGAGCGCCTGCAGAGCAGATAGGCGGCAGTGGAGAGGCGGTTCACCGCCTTGGTGTAGTTGTCCATTTTCTGCCTCTCCCTGCGCCTTGCCAGACGGTCCTCATCTAATTTGCTGCACAGCAGCCTCACTGCCTCGGACATGTCCCTCATGCCCTCAGCCACAGTATTGTTCATGGAACAGATGCCCTTCTCTATGCGCAGCATGTGCCCATTCATCTGTTCCATCTGCCGCTGGACTGACCTTATGGCTTTCCCTTGCAGGCGCTGCACCTTCAGCATGTTCCCCTCAAGACCGGCGAACACATTCTCATCCTCGCCCTGTGATGCTGGACTGGCTGCCCTTGCCCTGTGGCGTCTGGCACGTGTGTGGGCGCGCTCTGTGGGGGACTGTGAGGCTGCGCCGTTGGCATCCTCAGCCACCGTGGACTGTTGGCCCCCTATGCTGTCCTCCTCGGACAACTCCATTTGCTGGAGGCTGGCCACTGCATTCCTCCCGGATCTTGGTGGTGGTGGCGTTGATGGTGGCGCTGGTGATGGTGGTGATGGTGGTGATGGTGGAGGTGGTGGTGGTGGTGATGGTGGTGGTGGTGGTGGGGTGGTGTGCCCTGCAGGCGACAGGACCTCCTCCTCTTGTGTCCTCTCTGTCCTTGGTGCCTTTCGTCTGCTCCCCTCTGCAGCCCTGCGCCTTGGCTCGCCTGTGAAGACAGAATGTACATTTGCTCACTTATCTGGCATCATTTGCGTGACAATAAATCTCATGCCTGCCAATCAAACTGACTGTCCTCTGCTTGCTAATTGCTGATGTGTGTCACATCCCTTTGGGTTCAGTGGACTGACTGCTCTGACATGTGTTACTTCTGACTACATCTCCCATAATGCATTGCTGGTCATCAGTAAAACATGTACTGGAATGGGATTCACAATGCCTCATTGGGGAGTGGGGTTAGGGAGTGGGGGGCACAGCAAGCAGTGCATGCATCTTACCTTGTTTGTTGCCAGCTCTGGCTGAGCTGTCTGCATCCCCAATCCCACTCACACTCTCTGGCTGGAGGGTGGACTCGACCAAGAGATCCAGGGCAGTTGGTGCAGGTGCTGTATTTCTCCCTCGACCTGTGAGGTTGGCTTGCTGCTTTCTGTCTGCCAGCCTCTCCTTTGCACGCTTCCTCAGGTCATACCAGCGTTTCTTTAGGTCCTCAATGGAGCGCTGGGTGACTCCAATGGCATTGATTCTCTCCTGTATGACCAGCCAAATCTACCTTTTCTGAGTTTCGGGCACGTGCAGGGACTGTTTCCCAAACAGTTTTTCGTGGTCCTTTGTGACATCCTCAATAAGGACCTCCAGCTCCCTCTCACTAAATTTGTGCTTCCTCTTTCTTTCAGCTGCATCCTTCTCCCTCTCCTGGTTGTCCATTTTTTCTCTGTCTTGTCCGCAAAATCTTTGTATAGTTGCTCCTGGGTTGTTTGCTGTGCTCCCTGCCTCTCAAACAGCTTCAGGTTCAGTGCAGGTGCATGGGTGTGGCCACTTCCTGGTTGTGGGGTAATGAGGTAGCACAGGATTGGCTGATTCTACAATTACCGTTTTTGAATTACCGATTCGCTAATTACCGAATCGGTAATAAGGAATCGGTAAATATTTTGCCGATTCATTCCGATTCGTTATTTTTGAAGGATTATTACCGATTCGGTAGAATTTTACCGATTATTACCGATTCGGTAAAATTTTACCGAATATTAACGATTCAGTAATTTTTACCGATTTATTACGTACATCTGAAATACCGAGTTCTTAATAGCGATTCGGTAAAATTCGCTATTAAGGAATCGGTATTTCAGATTTACCTACATCTGGCCCATAGTTTATGTTCAGTTATGGTTATGACTAAAAAAACGAAAACTCCCTGAAATTCACATGTTATGGCTATCCATAACTGGCACACCAGTCAATCAAACCATAACTCAAATAACACATGCGATGCTTTTAATCTCATAAAGTTTACACCAGAGATTCATTCAAATGTTGTGGTTGTTATCCTTTTAGATTTTCACTATGCACTTAGCTGTCCTTCCTCTAGCAGTCAAGTCAAATAATTGTTTATTTAGACCATGGTATATAAACACTGCAGTAAAAACCTCCTAAAATCACACATAGATAAAAAGTGGTTAAAAACACGTCAACGGTATAAATACAGCAATATAAAAAGAAGAGTCAGACTGATGGGGGTCTATCAGCCCACCTGGTACAAATTGTCCAATAGGCCTTTTAATAGCTCTCATATTGCATTTAAAAACCTCCCAATTGCACAAACAACATTTAAGGTTGAGGGCTTGATCCTGGGTAGTACTTCCATAAGTGATACAAATTGGTTTTAAAAATGTTTTCCATTCGCCTATGAACCATAAGCAGTCCAATTAAATATGTATCCCATTACATTTCACCTTCAGCTCACAAGTTCACATGCCCTGCTCTCATTACTGCTTTTGTCTTCTTATCTGTGTAACATGGGTTTATCCCGACCCAGAATTTTAACACTGTATTCCTAAGTTTGGTGTTAGGCAGGGCCTCGTTGTATAGGATTTGGACAACATTACTCCAACCTTTAACCAGGAATTGAGACAACGGGTTACCCCTCAAGTAAAGTAGATCTTCCTCTCTAGCACTGTTAATTAAAATGCTGCGTAACTCCTGCTCGGGGATCTGTAAACCTTTTCTCCACTGATCTGGCGTTAGTGACAGTTTATACTTTAATTGCAAGTGTGATACTGCACTTGCCCCTTTCCGCACTGCTATAAAGGTTGTGATTATATTGTTTATACAAACTAAGACCAATTACACCCTGTACAATTTTAACACAATAAACAAAGAACTGAAACTTCATTTTGTCTTGTTTTAATTCACCATTTTTTGCGGATTCCTCTCCTCTGTAGTATCACCTTAGTATAGAACCAAACACAAATGAAAATGAAATTAACAATTTGTACTATATAATGAATCTGGGTCTACAACTTCCACTTTGCATGAACAGATGACCCATTTGAAATGTTCCCAATGCATTTCGGGATCAGAAAATACCTTCTTCAGGGGAACTGTAATTGAAAAATAAATTTCACTGTTAATCAAGCAGGGAGGAACTAGCGTGTTGATAACCAACATGTGTCTTTGTATACCAAACCAGTGTGGTTCCAGAATCTCATATATCGTGTTACTCATGCATCAAATATGTTAACTCGTGGAAAACCCATATGTACAGTGAATGGTTGTATAACTCCTATGATCATTGTGCATTTCACCCAGTGTGCAAAGCAATAATGCGCTATAAATAATTGTGACCGTGCATTAAAAACCTGTCCAACTCGTTTGGTGATTTTGTCCCCTATGAAAATACACTTAAACACACTAACTGAGAGTAACCTGAGTTCTTCTTCAACGCGTATTGTTAATGAACAGGATCTACTAGATACCTGCGAGTTCTGAACATAAATACAACATCTTAGCTGCTCTAATTGGCAAAATCACTGAGATTTTAACAAACCGAAATTCCGTTTATAAATTACCTGGGACCTTGTTTGAAAGAACCGCAATGTTTTAATGCTTCTGTTTCCCACCACCGTATGTTCACAAAGAGATAATCAATGCTGTCAAAAAGCGATACAATGAAAATTTATCTTGAGTCCAGCACACTCTGCAGCAATCCCACTTGTATAAAATCTTGAACATACTCCTCTCACGTACTCTGTTAGAAAAGTACCATCCCGTAACTCTCGCGTTCATAAAATCCAATGTCTGTTTCCACGAAAGGAGTTCCATTTAAACGAACTCACAGTTGCTAGACATCGAGAATGAACCTACGAAAACATCGCACTCTAAGCACAATCTCATGGCGGCCATCTTAAAATGTGTCCAGGAACCTATTGCTGTAGTATCTCGACCTGCTGCATCTCACAAGCAGCCCTCCGAAAAACACCCCAGTGCAAATGCTGAATATTGTAGCAATAAAGGTCACCTAAACATCTCAGTTGCATATCAAGCCCTTAAAATCAACTATTCAGCGGCGATCCATGATATCTCGATGACTCATAGTTGTGTTGGGTTCACTAACTGAAACGAACCTAGTGTGAAAAAAAGCGCGATCACTGTCTATTACCTGCAATACCTCGCTTAAAACTCCGATCACTACGACCAATGAATCCAATCACTCGTATTATACCTACAATGTGAACATACAAAAATACTAGATTTTTAACATACTACTGACCATAACATCGTGATTACTATGTGACTAATCCCATCACCTTTAAGTGCGAACCTAGTGTATAATGATGAAATATTTGCATCAATATGTTATTTTGCAGTTGAACATTCATCATATGGTAAACATACAACCTTCTGGCGTTATCCATGCCCTTTTCATACATCAATGACAACCTGTGGTTCCTGTAAATATAAATGTTCCATGTTGTGATCTAACTGTGTGAATGATATGTGTAGCCTGTCATCTTATGTGGATGAAATTGGTTTCTTGTTGATATCAGTGCTAAGTAAGTAACGTAAAATCATAAGTAACAACTCATATCTAGCTTATCATTCAATCCTGATGGCATCATGGTATTAAGTTTTTTGATCCACCATATTTCTCTCTGTGATAGCAGCTTCGAATTGTCTCTATCCGGAACCGCTACAATTTTTTCCAGTATTAGAAATCTAAGTTGTGGTTTTTGTCCATCCAATGCATAGCCAAACTGGAATTGGGATTTTTGTTGCGTATCAAACTCTTGTGTTCTGTAATTCTGATTTTAATTTTGCGCTCAGTTTTCCCAATATACATCATACCTCAAGGGCATTTGATACAGTAAATTACAAATGTGGAATTACAATCAGTTGAATGTCGCAATTTGATTGTTTGACCCGCTTGAGGATGTGTAATCTTGTTGCCTATGATGATGTTGTTGCAATGAACGCAGTTGTAGCATTTTTTCATGCCGGTATTTTTGGTGCCGACGTGAGATTTCCCACTTGCTAGCAGTTCTTTTATGTCGCGGCTCCTTGTATAGGCAAATAAAGGTTTTTTAATGAACAAATCATTGAAATCCGGCTCGCATTGAAAGATTTCCCAGCGGCGATTAATGATCTTTTATAGCGTTGGACTTCGTTGAATATTTGGAGACAAAGACCATCCGGTCTTGAGGAGTTTTCTCTTTGGTTAGTAATAGTTCACTTCTAGATATACCATCAGCTCTGGTTATGGCTTTTGAAATAACGGCCGCTGGATATCTTCGTGATTGGAATTTGTTCTTTTGTTGTGGTGTTTCCCTTACATATTCTTCTGATGTAGATGAAATTCTTTTAGTCCTCAGTATTTGAGAAAACGGAAGATTATGTATAAGGTTGGGAGGATGAAAACTGTCGTACAACAAAAAATTGTTGCGATCAGTTTTTTTGTAGTATACTGAAGTTTCTAAAACTCCATTTGTTTTAGTGATCAATACACCCAAAAATGAAATTTGTTTGTTGCTGAATTGGTAAGTAAATTGAATACGATTGTTCTTTTTGTTCAGCTCTCCAATTTTTGTCTCCAATTTCTCTTGGCTATTGTTCCAAATCAGAAAAATGTCGTCAGTAAAGCGTCTATAGAATATTTGATTGGCTTTCCATTCTGCGTCAGTTAGAATATGATCTTCCTCGAATTTTGACATGAATGTATACGCGTATGCTGGGGCTCCGGAGAAGCCCATGGATGTTCCTTTGATTTATAAAAAGAATTCCTCGTTCCATTTGAAATAACTGTGCTGTAAACAAAACTGTAACAATTCTAAAATGAACACTTTGTTTGCTGCCAAGGATGTTTGTGACAATAATGCCCATTCACAAGCCTCTATACCTTCGTTCAGTGTAATGGAAGTATATAATGCAGTTACATCTATAGTACACAAGATCCAACCAGTGTAATCGCCACATTCAAGCTCTTGCAAGAGCTGTAAAAAGTGTGTGGTGTCCTTAATGTATGTATTCCACTGTTGTACAAATGGTTTCAGAAAATGGTCAATACATTTGCCCAAAGGTTCGAATAAGGACGAACATCCAGAAACTATAGGTCTGAATGGGGGATTGAACAAATCTTTGTGTACTTTTGGTAACATATACAATCTTGGACATCTGGGATGTTTTGTTGTTAGGTAACTGTGTGTGTTGCTTGTAATCCATTCCATTTCCTTAGCTTTCTCCAAAATCTCTCTCCATAATTTGTTGATCTCATTAGTCGGATCTTGTTCCAGGGCTAAATATGTGGTGTTGTCTTTGACATGTTCCTGAATTTTATTTGTGTAGAAATCCGTATCCTTTACTACCAGCGCGCCTCCTTTATCAGCAGTTTGGAATGTAAGTGACTGGTTGCGTGACATTTCCTGTAATGTTCGATATTCATATGTGTCCAGATTGCTTCTGGTTTTAGGTCGAAAATTCATGGCCTCTAGATCCTTTTTTAATAAAACTTCAAACGCATCCAGCACCTTGTGTGAAATTGGAGCTATGTATGTACTGTGTGGTTTAAATTCATTGTACTCTGGTTGTTCCGCTTCATACGCTGTTTTGGGTCCCTCTGGTAACGTTGGTAAAATATTTGTGAAAAAATGGCGTAATCGTAAATTGTGCATGAATTTGAATAATGATACCTCTACTTCTGCTTTGTTGGTGTGATATGTAGGTACAAATTATGTTCCTTTGTTAAGTACTTGAATCTGTTGCGTGTTCAACACCTTGGATGAAATATTTATTACTAGGGTTTGGTCTTGCTCCGGAGGTTTTTGCTGATGTTGTCTCTTTCCTTGTCCTCTACGGATCTTTTTGACCCGCTTGTATCTGGTGGGCGACCTGCTGCTTGTCCAGCCTCTAAAAAAGGTGGTTGTTGAATATTTGAGGTGCCGACTGTTGATTGTTGGTGTGAAACTTTATTCATTTCTACATTGAGCGGCTGTCTTGTGGTCAATAATTTCTGATCGGAAACAATACTTTCTTGGATGACGTTCCCGGATTTTGGATGGGTCTCCTTTGAGCATACACCTCTGCCCAGGTGTAGACTTCATTAAGTTTGTAATCTATCGTGTCACGTTTATATTTCCTCAGTTTCCATTCTTGGGTTTCTTTGCCGTATCTGTCTAGTTTCGCGTTCAGATCATCAAGTGTGGTTTTCCAATAGTCTGCATCACATCTTGTGCTTAAATCTGTTTTGATGGTGTCTATCTCTTCCTCTAGCTCCTTGATGGTTTTTGACAGTTATTCCACTAGTAGTAAAATCAAGTCCAATGAACATTTTTTAAGAATGGCGTACCATTTCTCCATAAAATTTTTATTGAATTGAAATCGGAAGAGCATAGGTTTAATGGGTAACCTTAAACCACGTGGTATTCTCTGTACCTTATGGTACTGAATTAGAGTTGAAGCATGTAATCTTTGGTTGAGAACTCTCCTGGACAAATATTCAAGGTGTCTTAATTGTTGTACCACAGAACCTCGCGGTGTGCTGAAGGCTTGAGTCTCTTGTATCAATGCATATATATCTGTTGCTTGTGCTTGTGTATATGTTTTAATGTCGGCTCTATTGTCCGTAAGATTTGAAATTAGTGACAGTGCTTGTGCTTGTGTATAAGTTTTAATGTCGGCTCTATTGTCCATAAGATTTGAAATTAGTGACAGTTTCACACAGAGCTTCCCTAATGTATGTTTTATTTGAGAGGCCCAGAACAGTTCACTGTTCTCTAGCTCTGCTTTACAAAGGTGCAATATTTTAAATCTCTGCCAGAATTTCAGTGTGGCTTGTACCCCCAAATAGCTCCAGGCTGTCAGCTGACATTCTACCCTTACAGCTTGAATCATAGTTGAGGGTGGCAGTGCAAGGAGCCTTTCAATGCATTTACCCTCTTCAAGGTTCAATCCAATTTGCAGAATGATTGCATTAAAGGCAGAAAATATGATTTTAGTGATTCAGCTTGATCTCTCTAGTTTAGCTTAGCATCATACACATACCCAAGTATTTACATTTGTCGACCACATCAACTTTATTACCTCCCAAGTGCCAGTTAAAACCCCCTTTCCTTTCCCCAAGTGTGGTTGAAATTAACTGTAAGTCTTTTGCTTAAGCAGTAATCATGGAAGGAATACAGTTTCTTTTGTAATCCCACTTCGGTCATGTCCACTATCACCAAATCATCGGCGTATAGTAGGCATGGGATTTGAGTCCTGTCCATTTTGGGGCAAAGGCCACTTACTTTTTTACAAATGTTTAGTAGGTTGTACAAGAATAGAGAGAATAATAGGGGAGCCAGGAAACAGCCCTGTTGAAGGCCATTCTTTATCTGAATTCTCTTTGATAAGGTCCTTCTGGTATCTGAGATCACCCGGGCCCAATTCTGGCTGTGTAGCTCCTGAATTATGACGAGCAGCGTCATGTTAATGCAGAGCCGCCTCAGCATATCCCAAAGCAACTTACAGTCGACCAGGTCGAAGGCAGCCGGGAAGTCGAAAAAATAGTCGGCCCCTCAACTCAATAGACTTCTTTGCCATTGCCCATAGGATAAGGTAGCGGTTGATTGTTGAGTGGCCTTCTTTAAAACCACCTTGCTCGACTGGGATTAAGTTATTTTGCTCTACCCAAGTTTTTATTAGATCTAGCAAGACTTTGGAGAATACTTTCTCCCCTACAGCCAACAAACTGATTAGGCGGTAATTTTTAAGCTGCGTGGCATCATCTTCCTTATATATCGGCCTAATTATCGCGCATTTCCAACTTTCTCTCCAACTGTCTAGAGAGGTTGTCTGGGCTCGCCGCCTTGGTTAGCTTGAGTTTCTGAATAGTTTATATTATTTTCTGGAATGAAAAATACAACTCGACATCCCCCTCAATCTCAAACTTAATCTTCAAGCCTTCTTCCTCATTATTACTGCCATATGTTACTCAAGTGGTTGACCCAGTCATCCTCTCCTACTATGCACCTCATTTCCCCCTGCTCACACCCATCACGCACCAACTGCCAGAATTTCCTAATATTATTTGTACCTATCACTTCAAACATTGTTTGCCGGTTTTTATTTGTGAACTCTATTTTTCTTTCCCTCCGCTTATTTTTGTACTCAAGCTTTGCCTGGCAGAGTTTGCTGGGTCCAGCTTTTTCTTTAGCAGTCTCTCTCATTTTCGTACCCTTAACTTTAATCTTCTGCAATCCTCATTGAACCAGCTTTATCTGTTACCCCCAATATCAAACTCTCGCACCTTTTTATGGGCACCAGGGTTAAGTCTTAACCTCAAACAGTTTGTAACCTGTTCAACCACTTGGTTGTACCATGGTAGGGCATCACTCTGGTTACCTGGCACAGAGAGTAACATGTAATCTATCATCAGGTCATTAAGTATCTTTAGACATTCCTCTGTTATACGGGTTGTAGTACATCTAGGGTATTCTACTTGCAAGGGGGTGACTATATCTCTTTGCTCGCACGGCCCTACACCAACCAATACCTCTAAAGGCCTCTGATCACTGCCCTTCCTCTAGCTGTGTTTGTGTTTTAAAAACTGCATTAGAAATAGTAAGAGACATTGCCTGGGATACTGGGGTTGAATCTACTTTAACTCACTAGTCCCAGGAGATAATGGCTAAGGCAGAGACAAACTCTTAGCCTGAGCCAAGCTTGGTTGGCTCGCTCGTCGCTAGAGAGTAGTACACATAGGACATTCAGGATGTTGTCCAGTGTAATGTGGTCCTTGAGTAGCAGACAGTCAATCAGTCAGCAGTTATGTATAAGCAGTATACAGAAGTCCCCATTCAACTATGCTGATAGGTGATAACAGTGCCAAAGTTGACCTTGTAAGATAGGCAGAACATTGGGGCTCATTACGATGGCGGAATGATCGCCACCGCTGGGCCGGCGGTGGAGATCGTTCCGCCATCGTAAGGAGATTTGCCCCCGCCATATTAGGATGGCGGTGGGTATCGCGGCGGACGCAAAGTCCGTCCGCTGCTTTTCCGCCTGTGGCAATCGTTACGATTGCCTGCCGTGCGGAGCTGGGCCACTAATATGGTGGCAGTGCCTCGCAGGCACCGTCCGCCATATTAGGATGTGTGTGTTGGAAAGGCTGGCGGGGATTAGCTTTGGGGGCCCGTTGCGGGCCCCCTCTGTGGGGGGGGGGTGTCGCGGCACTGGGGGTACCCATGTTACCCCCCTGCATTTCCATGCAGCAAGTGGCAGGCACCGCGTGGTGCCTGCCACGTGGTGCAGGGAAATGCGGTGCAAGCTCCTTTCACATTGCGGACGGTGCTGCAGCCAGCAGCACCACCCGCAATGTTAAAGGCCCAGGATGCGCCCACCAGTATGGCAGTCGCATCCTAATTGCAGTGGTGGGACCGCCGCATGTCTGGCGGGCGGTCCCAATCACCCCTACGGTGGCGGGCGGACAAAGTCCACCCGCCATCGTAATCAGCCCCATAGTTCTAGGTATCTAAGCTAAAATGACTTACTCATCATTAAATATCATGGGCAGAGGTGTAATAAGTAGCAATTTTGATTACGTTTTCTTCCGCTATAATGTTAGATGTCTGGAAAATGTATTGAACGATCCATTGCACATGGTACACAATTTCGATGTAATTAGTTTCATATTTCTAATGTATATAATATGTATTCATCTGTTTAGGAACAGTTGCAAGTAACAATGTAAGGTATAGTCTTAATGCTTGTGAACTAAGAATAAAATTGTCAAGGCATAGCTAAAAAATGACACAGAACTTTGAAACTGTGTGTTTGTGGATCTTGTGATTACACCTTTGTAAATATAGAAAAGAAATTAGTGATGCTATATGAATCTGCCATGCCTTCTGTGAATACTTCAATGGTGGTTGAAAAATGTGCGCAGATGTAATGGTAGCTCTTAGCTGCAGACATAATTTTTTTTCTTGTAACTTCTCCTCATGAGTTGGCAGTTACTAATTAATTAGAGTGTAGTTGCGTAAATTGGGCATTATCTTAAGTGCTGAGTTTAAGGTGCTCTACTCATGCCATAATTACAGGCTCTGCAGGCCACCACTTTTGAAAGTTGTTAGTTCCAGGGAGGATAAGAATAGCTGATTATAACCATTGCGGTTCACAAAGATGCCATAAGGTGGCAATTGTAAGCCTTTTTTTAGACTTTGAAAACATAATTTAATGTAAAATTTAGCTTTAGCTAATGTGACCTTACATTACATCTGAAGGGTATATTTATACACTGTTTAACCTGGAATCACCAAGGAAAATAAATGTTTAGCCTAGAATCTGAGAACGTTGCTTTAATTATGCACATGTGTACTGCCTACTTAAACTTTACTGTATTTATTGCACTGCCTCTCATTTCTACACAATTGTCTTCAACGTGTCTCTATTGTACCACATTACAATTTAATTTGTCAGAAGGATTCACTTATCTTAAAACCCCAATGTATGTGTATATGTATATGTATATATGTGTATATATTCACTGAAAAACTGCAATTAAAGGTTAGCTATGCGAATGCAAAATTGAAAAAGCCCTGAAATTTGCCATGGATCATGTACGAAGCACAATGCACATGACAACTCATGCCCTCACCTTGTTTTGCTCTTAGTATACAGCCTGTTATTAACATGGCGTTGGATAAGGGTTGTAAAGAGCATGGCTGGGGTGTGCTATATTCATCAAGAATCTGCTAAATATCTGCCAAATTTCATATGGATCTATCAAATGATGACAAACGTATTAGCAAATTAACACTTATTTTCCCTTGCCATTTGATTGAGCTGCTTGAAACTGAGAAAACGAAGATAGGTAAAACATGCTAAGCCTATGCCAGATTCTGTGCAGATTCACCAAACTGTGACAAAGTTATGAGTAAAACAAAATATTTTGAGTCTCGTTTCACTTTCCCATCCCCCACTGGATCTGCAAAAAACCTGTATGAAATACCTGCACTGGGTGTACCTTTCTAAATCCCTGCCACATTTGATGCAGATTCATTAAACAACCCTAAAGTTCGAAGTAAATGAAAATGTTATTATCCCTTTTTAACTCTGCCCTCTTATGTGGGTGGGCACAAACATGACATACTAATGGAAACTGATCCTTCTAACCTTGAGTTCGAGGTGTCTTTTGGTATTTACCTGTGTGCAGTGCACTTGGGAAATTTGGAATGCAACTGATTTAGGGTAGCTAACATTTAGTCACCAATATAACAACATGGGCTTTATGGAAAGATAGCAGACCATTTGTTTTCCACATCTAAAGTTTCTCTTGCTGGGTATCAACCCAGCAAGAGAAACTTTAGATGTGGAAAACGAATGGTCTCTTTTCTCCCTAATTGACTGGCCGGTGGAATGCGCTGAAAGTAATGTTCATCAGATTTTAAGTATTTAAAAAAAAATACTGAAGTCTTTTATGTACTTTTAAATACCCATATCTTGCTCTCACCATAAATTGACCACCAGTCAGCACACCGTCACACATTCTGGAGTACTTTACCATGTTTGCTCTGCATAGTTCTTGCTTTCCATCTTGCCAGTCAGAAAGATGAAATTGCTGCAAATCCCAGTGGGACTTTGCTGTCCTGCATGTTTCATGAATTTCTGAAACTCTATCATGATGCAATGACTCCAACTTGCTTCTTAGTGGAAAATACCCTTACAAAATTGAGTGTGATTTTCACCTTCTTGTAGATATGCATGACATAAATCTTTATCTCGAAAATCTTGCTCTTTAGAATGTGTTCTTCTTCTTGTATTTTGTGGATGTTAAGTTTAGTATCTTTCAACTTGACCATTGTCATATTATGCTATTTTATCTTAATCTTTCCCCTAAAGCGTTAAGTCTATCTTTATATCCCTTATGCTAGAAATTCAACCAGCAAACAAAACATAATAATGTTTCTGACCTTTATTTGTAGCTGTTCAACTAAGAATGATCCACCCGATCTTGACCAAAAGACTCACATTATCTGGCCATCCCGGTGCAACCAAACTAGAATTTAAAGTAAAGGTCATGTTTAAACAAATAATAAACAGTTTCATTTTATATTTATGTCAGGCTGGAATTTATGTCAGCTGAAGTTTTTGGGGATTTTTATCTTGAAAAATGGCGCCTCAGTTTATAGCTTTGAGTATGCCTTACTGCAAACATCTCTGTTCACCAAGTAAGTTATTTGTTTGCAAGTAACAGATTTTATATTTGGCTACTTCAAAAAGACCAACTTTACCAAAATCAAATTTAGTTGAACAAACTGTGGGTCGGGAAAAGTTAATTCATTAAGTATTTCCTAAATGGAAGTGTCTTCTGGTGTTTATTACGTTTTTCACATTCTCTTCCCTCTACACTTTCCCATTGTAGTTTGTTGGAAAGACTATCTATCCTAATTTCACACACCATTAATTTGTGTTTAGTATCTAAAATTAAACTTAATGAATGGTCAAAAACTATTGCTATTAAAAATATGGACCAGCAAATATGCGCATGAACGTCTGACAGAACTTCCTTGCGGTATGCCAATAAGCAATCCATTCCTCCACCTTTGGACCTTCTTGGAGATCTCACGTTAACTGGCGAGAGAATCTAGGTGAGATGGCACCAAATATAAGGCTAGCAAATGCATCATATTGTGAGATCTCTTTAATGTACAAGAGGATGGCTAAAAATGAACCAAATCTACCTGATCATAATGGCTAACAAATCAAGCTTAAAATCCATATGGAGAACTAAAAACAATAACTACAAACACATACAATTAGTTTCATGTTTGACAGTGTATTACAAATCTATCAACAACATTTTTACACATAGGTAAATGAATATATTGAAAATGAAAATCTGCAAAACTTTCAGCATGGGAGAACAGGAAAGCTGCTCTTTGGGTCATAGTTACTAGCCTCCCCATTTCTATCATTCAGGAGAACAGAGCTGCGGCGGATGATTCCTGGGACTGGATCCCAACACATTTGTCACACTTTCAATCACTGAGCCCAAAAAAATAGAGGAGATTTCAGTATCCGTGTGGATGCCTCAAAATCAGGCTGTAGACTTCATAAAAAACATAGCGGCCTTAAGCCTTGATCAGCCTGTGAAAGATCACCCTTGGCCATGTGCTTGTCCTTATCGCCAAACACATTATATAGTGATAGATGAGCTTTCAATGCAACCTCATCTTACCCAGACCCTTTGATGAAGGATTTTCCCTAATGGAGATGCAGCATGGCCCAAGTCATCATTGTAAGCCACATTCCATGCCTCATTCAGGCAACTAAAGAAAGTTAACATATTGACTTTCCCAATTGCTACTTCTCAGTATTAACTAAAACGTCAAACATAACAGCTATGAAAGCTCTTCATGTCAATAACAGTAATTTCTAGATATTGTTGTGTCCCCTACCAAAGAGAAAATATAATTAGGAAACAAAGAAGCTAACAATTTAAGGACAAGCCAGGCTATTGAATACCAGTGGAGATACAGCTACAGTGTATCCTACAAAGCAAGCTGCAAAATATCCATTAGTGACTATTAGAGAGCAGTTAGGAGGGGAGACACAGAGTAGCAGTCATATCAAATCAACAAAGCAATTAATCTTTCAAGGAAAATGTTATCACATTGTTATTGAGATTACTAATGATAAAGCTCTGAAATAATTGCCAAACTCCGTTTAACATCATTGCAAAGACTTGCTGTGATTTTTAAAATTTTAAATAATAAAAATCAACCGAGAAAGTGTACGGTCAAGCAGCCCATGTATACTCATAACTTCAACTATGATACCATGCAATCATAACTATTCTTATTCAAACCTTTGGACATGAAGGTGATGCAGATACTAGATGGGAAGATCCAAGCATTGAATCTGCCTGCAGAGCCATGTTAATTTATTTATCTGTATGTTTTTTGTTAGTTTGTTCAGATGTTCTATAAAGTGATGCACATCACCTAAGCCTTTTCAGATCCTGTGTTTAATAAACAAGTTAACATTAGTAACACCTGAAAACACAAATTTCACAAAGATAACTCTCCTCAATAAGAGGGTTGTAAATAATATGAAACAGGCAATCATCACACTGCTCTCTAAGAATCCCTCAGCCGATCAGAAGATAGTAGTGTATTATAGTACATTATCAACTTTACCTTACCCAAAGAAATTATGCAAAGAGAAGTCACTAGACATCTTCCGAACTATGAAGATCAGATCAATCTGTTACATATGTGAATGCCAGGATCCAAACCATTGAGAGAAGCAGGGCATCCAATAACTAACATGCAAAAAGATCTACTCATGACACTTAACAAAAGGCATCAGGCAGTCTTGATTGTTTGCAAACTTTCTGTGGCCTGTGATTTGGTAGATAATGCTAACCTACTGACAGAACTGTTGGGAATGTCATAAATTGCCATGTAGTGAATTCAATTATCGCTATTCAGCCAGCAGATCAGGATCAGAACAATTGAATGTGCCTAGGTGGAGATTCGCCCTTGGTGTCCTTGGCTGTCTTTTTTGTCACTACTACTATTATTAAATATTTGCATGTGTCCATTTACCAAATTTATTGAATAACACAAAATGTTGTTTCAAATTCACACAGGGGACACATAAATCCAATTCCTACCAGAACATGGAACTGCAGAGCAAAACAAAATAACAAAATGCCTCAGTTAATTTTACCGCTTGAAGATGGAGAACTGCATTTGCCTAAATTATTGTAATGGGACAGGGTTGGCCAGGCTCCAACATGGCCGCGGTCTTTGCAAGCTCCAAGTCAGACCCCTGTTTGACTGCTCCTGGACTGCCTGTGAACTTGGCCAGGAGAATCTGAAGTGGGGGAAGCAGCTGGAAGTTTGAAGTCTCAGACCTACCCACAGCTCTGGACAGTGCAGTGGCCACCCACTCACTCTCAGGCGTAAGAGACTGTATCGCAGCAACGCACATTGTGGCTCCTCATGGTGGTGCCCTGACTCAGGCCACCCCCTGCATTAGAGGAGGGGTGGTCAAGGGGTCACTGATGAACACAGTAGTCAGTAGAACGGCTGATGGACATAGAAGGAACTGATTGAACACAGCAGACTGCAGCTGCATCTGAATCCGATCGAGAGGCACCTGGTCAGTGTGGAAGGGTGGAAGGACGAGCTGATGAGGCCAGGTGTTCCCCCGTTGATGGCATGGTGGGAGGCCCACACTATTGGCCTCCTCACCCAAGTCTAGTTGTCATCTCAGAGGAGTTGGCCCTGTGCGTGGCTCATAGGTGGACAGGAAGAGAACACACCCGTGGTGACCCATTTACAGACAACTGAAGAGAAAAGCCTTGTTGATGAGCGATATAAAGGGCAATAAGAGGGCAACCAAGAAAATGAAAGGAATTGAGGACTATGTGGGTACTATCCAGATGCACTCAGAAGGAAAAATACAGAACCCGGAGATGAGACATGACTGGCAATGGGGAATGAACCCTACTACTATCAATCGTTGACCTACGTGCTGACCTCCACGGATGGATGCAAAACATCGAGAAAGCAGTGCCCGTAATGAAGCAAACGTTAGAGAGTTTGACAAGTAGACTGCTATCAGTGGAGAACCGACAAGGGGAGTTAAGAGTTGACCTCTGAAAGGTGGAGAAAGAAGTGGCTGAGAGCACTGATGGTATAAAGGCCTGGCGACACATTCAGGGGCAATTCAGGGGCAGTGCTGTGGATGCTCTGCTGAAGCTGGAAATAAAATCGAAATGCTGGACAACTTGAGAAGGGGTTGCCAACTGTGTTGGGTGTCCTAGGAAGTCTGAGTGATCTTAAGCAAAATATGGAAGAGACATCCTGGGAGGTAGACAAGATAATCATCCAACAAAGGTGGTAAAGGTCAACGCACGGGTCCCCAAAGATGAAGAAAAATTGAGATGTCATCAGTGCTACATTGATGATGGTGGTAGTTAGCTTGGCAGAGTATTGAGAAAAAATTTGCGATCCAGTGGTGCAGAAGAGAACTGTGATGATGGCGGAGAGTCACTTGTTGATGTTTCCAGATTCAGACAGCAATACTTTAAGAAGTATAGGAGTGAGATTTAACAGTCTCTTTTGCCTCTAGGCACAATTGAGAAAAAGGGCGTATACCCTGTGTATCCATTTCTTTTGGCGAATTTATGTTTGGTGCTGGCTATGTTACTTGGATTTTGTTTACTGATACTGCTGATAAACAGATTTAAAACTAGATCATTCTAAAACAGAGAGAAGTAATCGTGTTACCAGCCGTTTGCCACAGATCCTCAAGACCAGAACGAAATTCTGTCATGAAAGTAAGAAATAGTTCTGTTAATTGTTTTTTTAATTTTAATTTTTAATTTTTATTAAGCAGAATTATACCATCAATAGCGAGAAAAATCATAAACTAGAAAAATGCATAATAATGTTCGATGGCCACTTAAAGAGACAATCAAGGACTCAGAAATACACAGCACCATGTCACTAATCAAGGTAATACGATACTCATAAAGTAAATAAAGTGACAATGTTCAAACTACGAAAAAGCAGATAAGCAGCATACAGGGACAAGTATACAAACTACCTATAATAAAGTGCAATCATAGGTAAAATGACAGTGTGCTTATCCAGTACCGAGCAGATAGCATCCAAAATCTCAAATAGGTGTCTCTTAGTGTGATACCATTAAAGTAATAATTTCGTCTCATACTCATGAATTAAACAAAATGTAGACATTGATATAAGAAGATTTGAAATACAAAATATCATGTCACAAATCAAAGTTATACAATACTTATGAAATAAATAAGGTGACATGCATATTACCGGAAAGGAGATGAGCATCATATGTGGGCAAATATCAAACTACTCATAATAAAGTGCAGTCATAATAACACAAGTACAATTGCATAGTGTGCTTTCACAGTACCAAGCAGGTGGCATAAAACCATCTAGATGGCATCCAAACATCTCAAATAGGTGTCTCTTAATGCTATATCATTAAACCAATAATCTTGGATCATTATCATGAAGTACACAAAATATAAGCATTCATATAAAAAGATTTAAGATAAAAAATATCATATCACAAATTGAGGTTGTACAGTACTTATAAAATAGATAAGGTGACATGATGCATATTGCCGGAAAGGAGATGAGCAGCATACATGGGCAAATATACAAACTGCCCATAATAAAGTGCTATCATAATGAGACAAGTAAAGTGTCATTGTGCGCTTTTCACAATACAGAGCAGATGGCATGAAAACTCAAATTGAATGGGTGCTGCTTTATATAATGGCATTAATACTGTAATTGCACCTCATAATCATAAAGTGCGTGAAATATCAAAATTCAACCCAAAGTAAAACACAGAATGTCCGGGCATACTATGAGGACTCAAAAATGGATATACAGCAATACGAGTATTGCAGATTAAATTCAGAGCGAGTCAGGAACCACCTTCTCGATTAGCTCTAAATACTTCCAAATAGCAGTACACCTCTTGATGTCCCCTACCTGTTTTTCTTATGCTTCTTCAAACTTCTTTACCCCCTAGAATTTGTCCCCGCCAGCCCTGCAGTGTTGCTAGTCATGTTCTCCAATAATTTGAAGAATCAAAGGGTAGCTATCGAAAACGCAATAGAAATAAACATCTGACCCCATTTGCCAATACTGGTGCTCTGACTGTGCTTGAAGACCCCAAAAAGTACTAGACGTGCTGCCAGAGTGATCTTACCAATAGTAATAGCGGTAAGTAATTTTTCCCCAAAAAGCCCCCGCTTCTGGCAGGTATAAAAAATGTGAAGCCAGTCCCCAACACCTGCTGGTGGCAGCAATAACACTGATCCGAAACTGTCGATACATTCTGTGGAGGGCTGCGAGGGTCTAATATCCCATCCATCTAGACATGATCGACATTCTCTTCCGAAAGAATCTGCCAATCTCTTTCAGAAACACAAGCTGGGTTTTCAGCCAGATCTTCTCTAAGATGGGAGTCACCTGTACCTGGGCCCGATGACTGCGTAGCAACCAGTACAATTTCCCAACTCCCAGGAGTCTGGATCTTACGAGAGCACGCATGGCTGGATGGGTGTCTTGTCTTGCTTCCTGACAATTATTGATTATAAAATGAATATTCTACTGAAAACTAAAAAACATTATTGCACTGATCACCACACCTCACAAGAAGTTCTTGCCAAGTAATGCACTTGCCCCTTAAAATAAAATGACCAAGGTCTTTAAAGCCACAGGAATTCCGATACCTTATCTCGGTTTTAGATATAATCAACCCAAAATGGTAGCACTCCTGCAGCTTAAGATTCATAAAACATGCTGGGATGTGATTCGATATAAGCAGAGCTTTCATCCAGCTGCCTATCTCCTGAAGCGACTTATACCTGGTTTTCTTTGGCAATTTCGCTACCTTAATAAGAGCTGGTAAGCTAATTTTTGTTTCCTGGACCATTCGCACTTAAAAAAATTTTTTTTAATACTCCACCGCCTTCCAATGATCTTGTCAAAATATCAAAAATTGTTGCATCATAATATGTCTGAACATGAGGTAGGCCCAAACCTCCCAGCGCAATATCCAATTGTAAAACAGAGTATTTCACCCTAGAAGCTTTCCTGTTCCAAATAAAACTTCTAACGAGTGAATATAGATCCTTAAAAAAGCTATGAATTACTTTTATAGGAACATTTGAAAAGAATTACAGTAGAGGTAAAATAGACATTTTAATAAGAGCAACCCTACCTACCAATGTTAGGGGGAGGAGTGACCATCTTTCCAATAGCCCCCAAATCTTCTTTAGGGTTGCCATATAATTTAACTGGAATAGTTGTAAATAGTAACATATATATTTAACGCCTTCGCTGCTCATGACGAGCTCAGCTCGTCATGCCTCACGGTCGGGCTGTGCGCATGACGAGCTGAGCTCGTCATGACCCTGCCCGCGATTGGAATGTCCAGCACCTGGCTGGAATTCCTGCCGCAGCGAAGGCGTTAAATAGCGTATTGGGGTATGAGAACTAGCTTTCTGCTGCAAAAAAATGTGCAGATTGCCCACAAAAGCATTAAAAAGCAGCAGCTCTGTTTTATTGTGACTGATTTTCTATCCGCCAATCCCCGTACATTTCTCAAACTCATCAAGCACCCTCTGTATATTTGCATTATCAGGTTTCAAATATAGAATTATGTCATCCGTGAGTAGCTTCAGCTTAGACATCCCCTCCACCGATGTACAAATCCCCTTGTTGCTCTGAATCCTAACAGCCAGGGGCTCAATAAAAAATGTAAACAAAATTGGGGATAGAGGACACCCTTGACAGGTGTCTCTATTAATTGACACTGTTCCCGCCAAACTGGAATTTATAAATATCTTTGCATGTGCGCCTTGATACAAATTCTCAAGCATAGAAATAAATTGTACAGGGAAGCCAAACTTCCTTAAGCTGTAAAACATCGTCTCCCAATTAGCCAGATCGAATGCCTTCTCCGTATCAATCATTATTATTGCTGCACTAATCTGATTGCATAAGAAATAATCCAGTGCCTGTATTAAAAAGTTGGTATTGGTGGCCATCAAGTGATTAGAAACAAAGCCATTATGGTCCATATGAATTAAGGTTTACCTGCCGGAATAATCCGGGTAGCCCATATTTTCATCAGCAGCTTATAATCAGTATTCAAAATTGGACGATAGAAATTCACATTACTGGTGTTCTTATCTTTTTTTCTTATCTTTTTAAGAAAGTCAATATAGTAGATTCTTAGAAGGTAGAGGGAACTTCCCCGCCCTCCTTAATAAAATTAAATAGATCAGTTAGAAAGGGTACTAATTCTGCTTCAAATATTTTTTTAATTCTGTCGGAAACCCGTCATTGCCACATGCTTTAGGTTAGGCATTTTTAAAAGGGCTTCATGAACCGCAGCCACTTTTATGATAGCTGCAATTTTCTCAGCCAGAGAAATTAACAACTGAGGCAGCATTATAGGCCCATAATACTTCTTTATTCTAGTGTGCGAGACCGAATACTTAGTTTCATATAAGGTTTTATAATGCTGTAAAAAAACTTGAGACACCTCATGCTTCTCCATAACTATCCTATGGGTGGCTGGATTCTCTAGCTTCCTGACTAATGAAGCGCCCTGCTTAATATGTGTGGGCCAGGCCAAAGAATTGCCAATCAGCTGGTTCTCCTTATAAACACGTTGCTGGTATGCCTTGGAGCTATTTATTTCCTCTAATATGATAAACTTTCTTAAGTTCTGTTTTGCCTTCTCTAAATGTTTCTCAAGTGGAGGCTGTGAACCTATAGGAATGCTCTTGGCCTGTAGGGCGTTATCTACTGCTGATTGCAAATCTGTTATTTGACATGCCAGCATCTTTAACTTTGCTAGCTTTGTATGGATAATCTGCCCCCATACTGTGGCTTTAAAAGCCTCCCAAATTAAAAAAGCGAGGCCGTACTTCTAATAACTAGGAAGGGTTCAACAACAAATTTCCTCATGTCTTCCAACCATTCTTGATTAGAGAGGAAAGACTGATCCAGCTGCCACCTGGGCCTTTCCCTCCTTACCATTTTCAACTCCACCAGAATGGAAACCACTGAATGATCAGAGAAGGTGTCTGGGCCCGCCCTTTTCATCAACTGGGAAATTATGAAAAAGTCCAGGTGTGAAGAGGTTTTAAAACGGTGTGAAAAATGAAAAACATGTGTACAGTAGGGAACCCAGGTGATCCTGATGCCATGGATATATTAATTGAAAATTCTGCTTTAAAGTGTCAATCAATCATTTAGTGCGGGGCTTTAACTGCTTTTTGGCTTTATTTGATGTATCCAATGCTAAATTCTGTATGTAGTTAAAGTCCCCTCCCAAAATCATTAGTCCCTCAGCCCCCATTGCAATGTTGTGAATCTGCAATAGAGCATCAACCTCGTCAGCAATTGGGCCATAGGAATTAACCAAATTCAGAGGGCTTCCATTGGTGACAACTTTAAACCATAACCACCTGTCTCGCAGGTCATAATTACTTTCCATATCACCCAATCAACCCCCTCCCCAAAACAATTGTGACACCCCTTACCGCCAATCCTGCGGAAGCAAAGTACACATAGGTATATTGCTTAGGAATAAAGATGTTGGGGGAATTATTCTTAAGGTGGGTCTCCTGCAGAAATATTACCTCGGGGGAAGGCGACGTTAACCATCATATCAGCCCCTCATATTTACGCCTATTTGTAATGCCATTAACATTGCGAGAGATAAGCCTAACCTTGAGCATCATTGTAAAGATATAATCCCTACCAACCACAGTATTCATGTACCTGGCCACCAATATATCAAAACCAGCTTCAATTCTGCTTATTTTTGCTATAAGTGCTCCCCCCAACCCTTACACCCACCCAAAGAGACCCCAGTGACCTTCCAAGCACCGCATCCCACCGGGGGTGTGTGAATTGCTCACAATACCCCCTTCCTATGCTTCCTAACAAACAAGAGTGCCATGGTATTGCAACCACCTACACACGTGACCCTGCAAAACCACACTGCCTCTCTCAATAATAGCTGGCAACAGTGTAATTCAATTCAGTTTAGCAGACCACACCAGACACAGCTCATTATTAGTTTGTAATTTTCTAAACTAACTAGTGAGCCTCTCCAAGGCTAGTGAACTAATAAAATTGCCCATTCACTAGCACCTTCAGTTTGGACTGTTGCACTACGGATGCCTGAGCACACTGAGCTCGGAATAAATCTAACATCTTGCCAAACTCTCTTTGACGACGAGCCACTGATGCTAACATGTCTGAGAAGATGCGCCAATGATGTATTTCAGGAGTTTAAAACTTTTCTTCTCGATTGCCTTGGCCAAGATGCGGTCCTTGATTCGGTACACAGAAAAATTCACCAAAATCGTACACAGATATTTTGTGCTGGGAAAGCCTTGAGCCGTAACATGATGGGCCTTTGTAATGGTTAGATTCCCTGAAAAATCGGGCAGTACATGGGACTTGATAAAAGAATCAATCCATTGGGGCACCTGCTGACCCTCATTCCTCTCCGGTACA
Source organism: Calotriton arnoldi (assembly GCA_963921515.1). Classification (NCBI taxonomy): domain Eukaryota; kingdom Metazoa; phylum Chordata; class Amphibia; order Caudata; family Salamandridae; genus Calotriton; species Calotriton arnoldi. The sequence goes on along the minus strand of CAWUFW010006180.1, from coordinate 1,081,613 downwards.
CCCAAGATGCACAGGTTGGAACGCCATGAGTGGTTTTCAAGGTCCTCTATCTTATATTCCAAAAACCCTTTTGTTTTTCGAATTGAGTGACTTCTTTCTGCATAGCGACAACTTTGTCTTCAAGCTTGGAAATTCTGAACTCAGTCTCTTTCAGTCTTTTAGGAAATTGTACCATACTCTACTCGATCTTGGACAACCTCTCACGCAACACAGCCATTTCAAATGCCTGCGAGACCTTGAGCTCCCTTATGTCAGTCAAAATAATGTTGAGCATACATTTAAGATAATGGTTTTTGCTACCTCTATTTCCCCCACGCTCCTGATGCTGTTCCTTCTGCTGATCCTGTCGCTCCTGGGCCTGCAATCCCACAGATGCCTCAGATGATAACTGGTCCGAGATACCACTAATAGGCTCTGTACACGAGGACAAAGACAAATGTGGCACAGAAAACTCACCAGGGGTAGACCCTGACTAACTGTCAATAAGGATTCCTGTGCTTCTAATGGAGCACTTATTGCGGTGGTTTGAGGTAAGTCCATAGAGACGGATGTCAATTTCCCCTTAACAAACAAGGGATATTCCTTCACTTTACCCTGGTTAAAGTCCCCCCCTATAATAGCCTCAACTTGCATCTTAGTATTTTGACCACCAGGCTCAGTCCTTGTGGAGGAATCTACTAAGTATTTTGCTGCCAGATCTGGGACCACACAATGACTGCCATTCTCAGCCTCGCTTCCATTCTGATTCATAAATGGACAAACCACAGAGCCCCCTGTCATCATATAATCAGCTCTCAGCTGGAGACTGCGACTGGTCCGGGCGGCAGCTGACTTTGATTGAAGGGCACGCCTTTTTGTTCTCTGGGCCAGAGTGGGAGAGGAGTCCGCCGCACCACTGGTATTAACTGTTTTGAAGTGCAGCCTTTTCATACTTTATTCAGACTTCACACGATGTATATAGCACAGTTCCTTACCCCCAGCTCCAGGACACCCAACTTCTGTGAATGCCCCTGGCAGTTTGCTATTCTCGCTCCCTCTCAAGGCAGGCGGCGTTAGGAGGGATGTATTTAGCACCAGCATTTCAGCATTACTCCTCCTCCGATTCACCGCCACCTCCCCACACCTGTGTCCAATAGTTTAACAATGCTTTAACAAGCTGTGGCGAAGTGCTGACCCGCCCTGACTCCTCGCGGCTGGCAGAACTCACCTCTGTCCATAATGGTCGAACCTCTGTTGTAGGGAGGGAGCTTTCTTATGAAGCGAGGTCTTCAATCCTCATCACACTTGCTACACCAGCCCCTTCAAACATGCATCCGTAATGTAGCTGTACTGTGGTGAATTCTAGCGGTATTTTCGACTCTCGTCTCCGGCTGCAGAATGGGGGCTCTCAGCAGCAACTCCCAACTGCGTTCATAAGCTAGCATGAAGCACAATGATGCCGGGGACAATCATGTGTGCTAACGGCAGAGCATGCGGGCTATGCCTGCCATCATCTCTGTCAATTCTGATGCAGAGCTGTTCTTCTTCCAGCAAGTCAACTGAGTAATATTGGGACCACATTCCCACTACTCTGCAAAATTCAAACATGCCTCCAACCCAACCATGAGATGGATTTGACAAGCTTCCTCATCATAGAAAAGTTACGAATATGGTAGACAAAAAACATCAGTGACAGACCATTTTTTGGTATTGTCAGGGTATCAGTAAATCTGAAAGGTGGAGAAAGAGAGAAGAAGATGAGGAGAATGGAATCAGAATACACCATACTGCTTAACAGGAAATTCCCTGGAGGCCTCAATTCAGATGAAGAACTTCATGTACATATTGGATAGTAATGGAGCCTAATTATTTTCACACCTCTTGAGTGTCTGTGATCATGAATAGAGTGTAATTTATTAACGCTATATGCAATTTTTTGCTAGTTTAATCTTGATTTTTTTGTTAGTTTATTCTCAATCTTTTCTACGGTCTGTGTTATCAATGAGGGTCAAAAACACAAAAAACAAAATAACTTTTTGAGACTGTTTTGAGATTATGATGCATTTGCACAGGTATTCCCTAGTCGTCTTCTAGTTTGATTTTAAACCTGGGGTGACACTAAGGGCTAAGGGTGACTATTAGAGACATAGATCTTATCTTGTAGGGATACTGTATTATGAATATTGGCCACTGGACTGAGTTTTTTAGTTGTTTAGTTTTTCAGTCTTGTGTTTTGAAGAATTTGATTATTGGGTGTATCCAGCATGAGGAGTGATGTATGATATGATACAATATGATTTGGTTTAGTCAATCATGCGGACATCAGCCACTCAGCAATGTGATATATGAAAAGATATTATATGAAATTATACAATATAAGTTTGTTTGGATAATCATGTGAGCATTAGCCACTGTACTGTAAGAATGTATGCTTTAACAATAAATTGGCCACCCTTTTTGTGCACATGTGTGATAATAATGTACCCCTGGGGGTATATTTGATTGTGAACCTCCTTGACGCTACTGATCCTTCTCTTAGGAAATCTCTCTTTTCCCTTGTGAAACTAATTATGAAATTGTGATGGCCAAGTATGCACATGTGTATATATTTGTTGCCACATATACTTTTTATTACATTAATGAAATGTTGAATTAACATGTACTGGCTATAACCCTTGTATTTGTTTTACGAAATTGCTGACAATTGAAAACATGTGTTGCTTTCACGCAGTGATTGTACAGTACCTCTACCATGTTTACTGTTTACTGAATGCTTTTAAAGGTGACTGGGTGCACTGGGTATATGATTCGGGCTGTAACGAAGACCTGCTGGTTCAAACACATTGCTAAATAAAATGTCTACCATAAGACACATTGGAGCCTTTCTTATGACATGGATCGAATGCCACAGTTTTCTCCCTTGTGATAGATATATTTAGCGATTTCACTGATAGTGTCTTTAGGTCCGTGATTACCAAATCAGAAAACATATCTAACACATCCCTGGGCATCATTGGTAGAAACATAGACTTTGTTTTAAATGGTGTTACCACACTGCCATATACCTCCACCCCCAGTGGATCCCCAAAGTGGGAGGTGGCGCCATCTGCTTCCCTTTCTAGTTCGTTAAGTTGCTGTAAGAGCTCCATATCTGCCACAGCCAAATTTCCAGATGATACAGTTTCTTGCATGTCGCCAACCTGTCTTGATCTACTAGACGAAAAGTACTTTTGGAGCTTTAATCTTCTCACAAATTTGAAAAAGTAAATCCTAGTTTGTGCATAATTAAAATTCATGGGTGTGCAATATGATAGTCCCAATGAAAGTACAGTCGTTTCTTCCTGGGTTAATGCCATATCTGTGAGATTGATTACTGTTTTGGAATTGTCCCGAATTATTTCTTCTGGTGTGTCTGTTTTGTTCTTGCTGATTGATTTATTTCCCCTTGTCTGCTTTTTCTTTTGTTCTTCCGGCTTTCTCTTTTCTTTGCGGACGGGGTCTTAAAAGAGAGAAAGAATAATTTATTTATAATTTATTTAATATATTTGCCCATTTGAGCATTACTTGCACATGGTGCAGTAGGGATGTTTTAAGAAATTGTAAAAAGTATTTATTTTATGTTGATAGTGATTTGCATGTATTTAATGGGAGGAGAATAAAGATGGACTCTAGGCACTTTGAAAAGGTTTATGCCGTAACGCGTCAGTGCGTTGAGTTTGGTGAATAAATCTAATCATATCTCGCATCCTGGAGTGCCGCTGTCTTTTTGTTTGTTTGACCGAGGCTTGGAGGATATATATATACACACATATTTCTAAATAAGATTAGCCATTATGAATGGAATGATGAATATCTGCTAATTACCTTGGATATTGTATCCCTTTATACCAGTATTGATCATCTTACTGGTATATCGGCAGTCAAACATTACTTAGATACACGGCCTCTTTGTTTTCATACTCATAATATAATGTTGGTGGAATTGATTAGGTGGTGCTTGTATAACAATTTTTTTATGTTTGGTAAGGAGTTGTATCTCCAAAAGAGGAGTTGCCATGGGAGCCTGCTTTTCCCCCAGCTATGCATGTTTACATGTAGGCAGGTGGGAGGAGCAGGCTCTGAGAGAACCCATGCAGAAATGTATAATACCCATGTGGTATGTTGGCTCCGATATATTGATGACGTTTTCATCATATGGAATGGAGATCAATACAGTGCTGAATTGTTTGTAAGAACTATTAACAACAACAATGTGAATTTAAAGTTTACATCATGCATTAGTGGTAGTAAGGTTGATTTCTTAGACACAACAGTTTTTGTGCAGGTGGGCAAATTAGAAACCACGCTACACAGGAAGTCGACCTCTGGAAATTCTACACTACATGCTCACAGTTCTCATCCTAAGCACTTAATCAAAAGTATCCCATATGGTGAATTACTCAGAATTAAAAGGATCTGTAGTACTGAGGATGAATTCACCATATGCTCACAGGCTTCATTGGAGAGATTAAGACAGAGGGGATACTGTAACAGAATACTGGGGGAGGCTAGTAAAAAAGTACAACTGAAGACTAGAGAATCACTTCTGCCCACTCAAGCCCTCATATCCACTACTGGAGTGCCCCTGATGGGCACACTGCTTGTAAACCTACTGAAGAGACAGCACCTAGACTAATCACCACTTATAGCAAACATCATAAACAGATTAGGGGGATAATTAACAAGAACTGGCCGATCCTCCTCACAGATGGTGTATTAGCTTCTAGACTTCCTACCATTCCTACTCTCACGTTTAGACGGGCGAAATCCATGAGAATGGATCTAGTGAAATGCAATCCTGAAATTACACTCGCCACTACGTGGCTCACACCGAAACTGGGTTTCTTTAAATGCTCGACTTGTCGGGCATGCAAATTTGGGGACAACAAAACTCATTACACAGTTCCTTTCAGTCCTAAGGAAAGGCCTATTAAGGGACACTACACCTGTCATACAGAATTTGCTGTTTATGTGCTCACCTGCACATGTGGCCTCAACTACATAGGCAGCACCAAACTACAGGTGCATGTACGTATTCTGCAGCATCTTCGTGCCATAACTAATAATGATTCCAACTATCCAGTGGCACGGCACTTCAAAGCCACCCATGCTAACAATCTTAATTGTCTCAAATACTATGTGGTGGATGCTGTCCCAATACTGCGTAGAGGTGGAAATAGAGAACACAAACTGAGGCAGTTAGAGACTAGAATGATCATGGAATTCGACAGTAAGGCACCTTTAGGCTTAAATACGTCAGAAGATCTCCATTACTTCCTATAAAGTATTTCCCAAACACGTAAGGCATTTTTTAGTCCATACAATAAACTAGGCTTTTATTGATATAAGAATTGTGATTACTCCAGCCATTAGTAAGGACTTTGCATTTAGGATTTATTACCTCAGGTTCCGGAATAATAATCTTTTTCTATCACTTAATTTATATATATTGTCTCTCTCTTTTTATTTTATAAAAAACAGAAAAATATGTCCCTGCAAAAAAGTTTATTAGATGTGATTTTAGTATTTATTATTGCAGTTTTTGCTGTAATTGCATTATTTAATCATGCACTTTGCATTTCATTATTGCACAATTTGCACATGGCGATATTTGCACATTTTTCAGTAGTACTGTATGTTTTAATTAACTTTTTAAACTTTGCACTAGTATAGTTGATATGTCGGGTATGTTTATTATATTTTTTAGATGCGTATTTTTATTCATTCTCAATATTTATGTTCTTATTGTATTACGAGCAGAGGGAAATATGGTTGCTAATAGTATTATTCATATGGAAGCAAGTTGGTGACATTAGGATATTTATTTCCTGTGTACAACAGCGGCATTTGTCTTATTTGTGGAGCCACATGTGGCATGTATGCCATTAAGTAGGTTGTTAGTTATGACCTGATTGGTATGATGACTCCACGTAGCGCATGACAATTCTTTGCCGAGCAATAGACACTAACTTTATAACCACTGCTACCATTACGCATTTGTGCTATGATTTTTAACATCATTTCTCTTAAATAGATTTAATGTTGGATATGTGTATTTAAACGGTCTATTTATTTTCCTAACTGTGCATTATATGTTGAGTAAGATCTATGAGAAAGAAACAAATGTTTTGAGACGCATCTAAAAATACAACCTTGCAGTCTTTTCTTTATATTTATGTTTGTTTAGGGTCACGTGACACAATATGGTGCTATTTAATTGGTCATTTGTAACGTTGTATGCTACATGTGAGCAAGGCTGGTTTTGCCGGCCGAAACGCGTAATGACATGATGAGCTAAAATAAAATTTTCTTACGCCCATTTAAGAGGAGTTCGTGCCTTCTTCATCGCCGTGGGGGTGTTGGAGTTGGATCCTGTGGATATTACAATACGACTCGGAAGTGGGTCTGCTTCTGATCTGCGAACCCCTCCTCGAAAGCTGGCCGCCATCTTCAGCCGCTATTGTGAAAAGAAGTCTCCGGAGGAGAAAGTTTGGCGGCCCCCTGTGTAACTACGAAGTCAGTAACCAGCCACGGAGCTGTGAAAGGCTGCGTCGGAGGAGGTGCCCGGAACAGCTCTACGGCGGTGAGTACAAGTAGCTTAATACAGGTGGGGAGGTCTTTGGCGTCTATCAACACAATACCTGTTGCAACATAGCTCAAAGGATACAAAATGTCTGCAGAAGCGTTACGAGATCGTGAAGCTGAGGCAGATGAACTGTTTAGCAATTTACCTACTACTTCTAGCAGAAACCGTATTGTTCAAAGTAACATCAGAGAAACGGACGCTAGATCACTGTTAAAAGCTTTAGAAAAATGCCAACGAAATGAAATGACTAAGTGGTGGGAACAAAAGTCTTTACAAAAGTATGAGGAAGTGGGACGCATCCCCAGGGGGCTTCGGATCATGGTAGCCCCGAGTTTCGACAATCCTAATCCGGATATGTTAACTGAATGGGCAGACAGCAACCTCAATGCGTCAATGAACTTGGTGAGGATTTTCATTAAATATGCCCAAATTGATCAGGATGCTATTCTAAAAGAAATCGATAAAATTAATGAACAACTGACAAACATGGAGCAAACTGAATACATCACGAAAAGTAAGAAGGAAATTCTGGAAAGAATAAAGCGCCAGGAAGACAAAATAAAAATAAGAAAAGTGCACAAATTTGCAAGAGATAAAGAGGATTACGAACTGGGGCAAATTTTCACATTTGCACGCAGATATGAAAATGTGAGAAAATTAAGACTTAACGCCATGTCGAAACCAGCTGCGATGCAAACTGTGGAAACACGAGAAGGCACTAACATTTCCGAATCTTCTATGTCGGATATTAATTCTCTCACAAGCGGGAACGAATCAGAGGAAGATAGGAGTTGTGCGCAGAATGACTGTGAAGAAAGAAATAGATTACAGCCGGGGAAGAGCTGAATTTTTAGCACAAGACCGCAGACAGACATTGAGGCCTCGGAATGTACGGAAACAGGGAGAACAAGAAGAAATAAGAGGCGAAAAGCACGGCGCAAAAGTAGATGCACCAAAAACCAAAAAAACGCAATGGCGCAGGCGTTAGACGACAACACCATTATAAATCTTTCCACTATGACTCTAACAAAAGCAGAAAATCAATTATTGGCGCTAGGACTCTCCTTCTGTCCTGAGAGCAATTTCAACTATGGCACAACAAGGATCGATGTATTTAGTTACATCCGTAAATTGAAACTCAAAAAGTTTTTCACTATCAAAGAAAACAATGTTGCACATAATCAAGACCAGCCTACAGAAAGAACTAGGCGCATTGAGAATTATAATCTTCAGGTGTCAGATGCTCGGCTACTTCTAACGCTACATGAGCTAAGTGCTGAGACATGCCAAGGATCGGATGATCAAGTAGAGCAAAGGCCAACTCAAGAAAGACTGGGAGCGATCCTGACAACCCAATCAGGTGCCAATACAAGTCAATTTAAAAAGAAATCGACCTTTATGCCAATGATGCCTAAGGATGCTATCGATATATTCCACGAAAGAGTTACGGAAGATCTCAAAGGACTGTCTCGTAGAGTATGCCATACTAAGACCAAAAAGAAACAACATGAGGTTGAATATAATACATTGATGAACAAATTAAAGAAAAATCATGAAATAATAATTAACAAATCGGACAAAGGGGGCAACTTAGTTATCTGGCCTCGGGAGGAATACATACGCGAGGCACACCGGCAGCTCAGTGATTCTGACTGTTATGTAAAGGTACATATAGGTGAACTCAGAAAAGCAAAAGATACTCTTAAGAAAGAAATGATGAAGTATAAAAGACAGGGACTCATATCTAATCAGGAATTTGAATTTCTGCACAATGAGTTTCCGGTTACCCCTACATTGTACTTAATACCCAAAATACATAAAAAGACAACACCAATACCGGGAAGACCTATTATCTCGGCCATTGGAGGTATTGGCGAAAATATCAGCAGATACATTGACTCGTTTCTTCAGGATCATGTCCGGAACCTACCAACCTATGTAAAAGATACCGGTGACTTTCTAAATAAGATTAGCCATTATGAATGGAATGATGAATATCTGCTAATTACCTTGGATATTGAATCCCTTTATACCAGTATTGATCATCTTACTGGTATATCGGCAGTCAAACATTACTTAGATACACGGCCTCTTTGTTTTCATACTCATAATATAATGTTGGTGGAATTGATTAGGTGGTGCTTGTATAACAATTTTTTTATGTTTGGTAAGGAGTTGTATCTCCAAAAAGAGGAGTTGCCATGGGAGCCTGCTTTTCCCCCAGCTATGCATGTTTACATGTAGGCAGGTGGGAGGAGCAGGCTCTGAGAGGAACCCATGCAGAAATGTATAATACCCATGTGGTATGTTGGCTCCGATATATTGATGACGTTTTCATCATATGGAATGGAGATCAATACAGTGCTGAATTGTTTGTAAGAACTATTAACAACAACAATGTGAATTTAAAGTTTACATCATGCATTAGTGGTAGTAAGGTTGATTTCTTAGACACAACAGTTTTTGTGCAGGTGGGCAAATTAGAAACCACGCTACACAGGAAGTCGACCTCTGGAAATTCTACACTACATGCTCACAGTTCTCATCCTAAGCACTTAATCAAAAGTATCCCATATGGTGAATTACTCAGAATTAAAAGGATCTGTAGTACTGAGGAGGAATTCACCATATGCTCACAGGCATCATTGGAGAGATTCAGACAGAGGGGATACTGTAACAGAATACTGGGGAGGCTAGTAAAAAAGTACAACTGAAGACTAGAGAATCACTTCTGCCCACTCAAGCCCTCATATCCACTACTGGAGTGCCCCCTGATGGGCACACTGCTTGTAAACCTACTGAAGAGACAGCACCTAGACTAATCACCACTTATAGCAAACATCATAAACAGATTAGGGGGATAATTAACAAGAACTGGCCGATCCTCCTCACAGATGGTGTATTAGCTTCTAGACTTCCTACCATTCCTACTCTCACGTTTAGACGGGCGAAATCCATGAGAATGGATCTAGTGAAATGCAATCCTGAAATTACACTCGCCACTACGTGGCTCACACCGAAACTGGGTTTCTTTAAAAGCTCGACTTGTCGGGCATGCAAATTTGGGGACAACAAAACTCATTACACAGTTCCTTTCAGTCCTAAGGAAAGGCCTATCAAGGGACACTACACCTGTCATACAGAATTTGCTGTTTATGTGCTCACCTGCACATGTGGCCTCAACTACATAGGCAGCACCAAACTACAGGTGCATGTACGTATTCTGCAGCATCTTCGTGCCATAACTAATAATGATTCCAACTATCCAGTGGCACGGCACTTCAAAGCCACCCATGCTAACAATCTTAATTGTCTCAAATACTATGTGGTGGATGCTGTCCCAATACTGCGTAGAGGTGGAAATAGAGAACGCAAACTCAGGCAGTTAGAGACTAGAATGATCATGGAATTCGACAGTAAGGCACCTTTAGGCTTAAATACGTCAGAAGATCTCCATTACTTCCTATAAAGTATTTCCCAAACACGTAAGGCATTTTTTAGTCCATACAATAAACTAGGCTTTTATTGATATAAGAATTGTGATTACTCCAGCCATTAGTAAGGACTTTGCATTTAGGATTTATTACCTCAGGTTCCGGAATAATAATCTTTTTCTATCACTTAATTTATATATATTGTCTCTCTCTTTTTATTTTATAAAAAACAGAAAAATATGTCCATGCAAAAAAGTTTATTAGATGTGATTTTAGTATTTATTATTGCAGTTTTTGCTGTAATTGCATTATTTAATCATGCAATTTGCATTTCATTATTGCACAATTTGCACATGGCGATATTTGCACATTTTTCAGTAGTACTGTATGTTTTAATTAACTTTTTAAACTTTGCACTAGTATAGTTGATATGTCGGGTATGTTTATTATATTTTTTAGATGCGTATTTTTATTCATTCTCAATATTTATGTTCTTATTGTATTACGAGCAGAGGGAAATATGGTTGCTAATAGTATTATTCATATGGAAGCAAGTTGGTGACATTAGGATATTTATTTCCTGTGTACAACAGCGGCATTTGTCTTATTTGTGGAGTCACATGTGGCATGTATGCCATTAAGTAGGTTGTTAGTTATGACCTGATTGGTATGATGACTCCACGTAGCGCATGACAATTCTTTGCCGAGCAATAGACACTAACTTTATAACCACTGCTACCATTACGCATTTGTGCTATGATTTTTAACATCATTTCTCTTAAATAGATTTAATGTTGGATATGTGTATTTAAACGGTCTATTATTTTCCTAACTGTGCATTATATGTTGAGTAAGATCTATGAGAAAGAAACAAATGTTTTGAGACGCATCTAAAAATACAACCTTGCAGTCTTTTCTTTATATTTATGTTTGTTTAGGGTCACGTGACACAATATGGTGCTATTTAATTGGTCATTTGTAACGTTGTATGCTACATGTGAGCAAGGCTGGTTTTGCCGGCCGAAACGCGTAATGACATGATGAGCTAAAATAAAATTTTCTTATGCCCATTTAAGAGGAGTTCGTGCCTTCTTCATCTCCGTGGGGGTGTTGGAGTTGGATCCTGTGGATATTACAATACGACTCGGAAGTGGGTCTGCTTCTGATCTGCGAACCCCCTCCTCGAAAGCTGGCCGCCATCTTCAGCCGCTATTGTGAAAAGAAGTCTCCGGAGGAGAAAGTTTGGCGGCCCCCTGTGTAACTACGAAGTCAGTAACCAGCCACGGAGCTGTGAAAGGCTGCGTCGGAGGAGGTGCCCGGAACAGCTCTACGGCGGTGAGTACAAGTAGCTTAATACAGGTGGGGAGGTCTTTGGCGTCTATCAACACAATACCTGTTGCTACATAGCTCAAAGGATACAAAATGTCTGCAGAAGCGTTACGAGATCGTGAAGCTGAGGCAGATGAACTGTTTTGCAATTTACCTACTACTTCTAGCAGAAACCGTATTGTTCAAAGTAACATCAGAGAAACGGACGCTAGATCACTGTTAAAAGCTTTAGAAAAATGCCAACGAAATGAAATGACTAAGTGGTGGGAACAAAAGTCTTTACAAAAGTATGAGGAAGTGGGACGCATCCCCAGGGGGCTTCGGATCATGGTAGCCCCGAGTTTCGACAATCCTAATCCGGATATGTTAACTGAATGGGCAGACAGCAACCTCAATGCGTCAATGAACTTGGTGAGGATTTTCATTAAATATGCCCAAATTGATCGGGATGCTATTCTAAAAGAAATCGATAAAATTAATGAACAACTGACAAACATGGAGCAAACTGAATACATCACGAAAAGTAAGAAGGAAATTCTGGAAAGAATAAAGCGCCAGGAAGACAAAGTAAAAATAAGAAAAGTGCACAAATTTGCAAGAGATAAAGAGGATTACGAACTGGGGCAAATTTTCACATTTGCACGCAGATATGAAAATGTGAGAAAATTAAGATTTAATGCCATGTCGAAACCAGCTGCGATGCAAACTGTGGAAACACGAGAAGGCACTAACATTTCCGAATCTTCTATGTCGGATATTAATTCTCTCACAAGCGGGAACGAATCAGAGGAAGATAGGAGTTGTGCGCAGAATGACTGTGAAGAAAGAAATAGATTACAGCCGGGGGAAGAGCTGAATTTTTTAGCACAAGACCGCAGACAGACATTGAGGCCTCGGAATGTACGGAAACAGGGAGAACAAGAAGAAATAAGAGGCGAAAAGCACGGCGCAAAAGTAGATGCACCAAAAACCAAAAAAACGCAATGGCGCAGGCGTTAGACGACAACACCATTATAAATCTTTCCACTATGACTCTAACAAAAGCAGAAAATCAATTATTGGCGCTAGGACTCTCCTTCTGTCCTGAGAGCAATTTCAACTATGGCACAACAAGGATCGATGTATTTAGTTACATCCGTAAATTGAAACTCAAAAAGTTTTTCACTATCAAAGAAAACAATGTTGCACATAATCAAGACCAGCCTACAGAAAGAACTAGGCGCATTGAGAATTATAATCTTCAGGTGTCAGATGCTCGGCTACTTCTAACGCTACATGAGCTAAGTGCTGAGACATGCCAAGGATCGGATGATCAAGTAGAGCAAAGGCCAACTCAAGAAAGACTGGGAGCGATCCTGACAACCCAATCAGGTGCCAATACAAGTCAATTTAAAAAGAAATCGACCTTTATGCCGATGATGCCTAAGGATGCTATCGATATATTCCACGAAAGAGTTACGGAAGATCTCAAAGGACTGTCTCGTAGAGTATGCCATACTAAGACCAAAAAGAAACAACATGAGGTTGAATATAATACATTGATGAACAAATTAAAGAAAAATCATGAAATAATAATTAACAAATCGGACAAAGGGGGCAACTTAGTTATCTGGCCTCGGGAGGAATACATACGCGAGGCACACCGGCAGCTCAGTGATTCTGACTGTTATGTAAAGGTACATATAGGTGAACTCAGAAAAGCAAAAGATACTCTTAAGAAAGAAATGATGAAGTATAAAAGACAGGGACTCATATCTAATCAGGAATTTGAATTTCTGCACAATGAGTTTCCGGTTACCCCTACATTGTACTTAATACCCAAAATACATAAAAAGACAACACCAATACCGGGAAGACCTATTATCTCGGCCATTGGAGGTATTGGCGAAAATATCAGCAGATACATTGACTCGTTTCTTCAGGATCATGTCCGGAACCTACCAACCTATGTAAAAGATACCGGTGACTTTCTAAATAAGATTAGCCATTATGAATGGAATGATGAATATCTGCTAATTACCTTGGATATTGAATCCCTTTATACCAGTATTGATCATCTTACTGGTATATCGGCAGTCAAACATTACTTAGATACACGGCCTCTTTGTTTTCATACTCATAATATAATGTTGGTGGAATTGATTAGGTGGTGCTTGTATAACAATTTTTTTATGTTTGGTAAGGAGTTGTATCTCCAAAAAGAGGAGTTGCCATGGGAGCCTGCTTTTCCCCAGCTATGCATGTTTACATGTAGGCAGGTGGGAGGAGCAGGCTCTGAGGGGAACCCATGCAGAAATGTATAATACCCATGTGGTATGTTGGCTCCGATATATTGATGACGTTTTCATCATATGGAATGGAGATCAATACAGTGCTGAATTGTTTGTAAGAACTATTAACAACAACAATGTGAATTTAAAGTTTACATCATGCATTAGTGGTAGTAAGGTTGATTTCTTAGACACAACAGTTTTTGTGCAGGTGGGCAAATTAGAAACCACGCTACACAGGAAGTCGACCTCTGGAAATTCTACACTACATGCTCACAGTTCTCATCCTAAGCACTTAATCAAAAGTATCCCATATGGTGAATTACTCAGAATTAAAAGGATCTGTAGTACTGAGGAGGAATTCACCATATGCTCACAGGCATCATTGGAGAGATTCAGACAGAGGGGATACTGTAACAGAATACTGGGGAGGCTAGTAAAAAGTACAACTGAAGACTAGAGAATCACTTCTGCCCACTCAAGCCCTCATATCCACTACTGGAGTGCCCCCTGATGGGCACACTGCTTGTAAACCTACTGAAGAGACAGCACCTAGACTAATCACCACTTATAGCAAACATCATAAACAGATTAGGGGGATAATTAACAAGAACTGGCCGATCCTCCTCACAGATGGTGTATTAGCTTCTAGACTTCCTACCATTCCTACTCTCACGTTTAGACGGGCGAAATCCATGAGAATGGATCTAGTGAAATGCAATCCTGAAATTACACTCGCCACTACGTGGCTCACACCGAAACTGGGTTTCTTTAAAAGCTCGACTTGTCGGGCATGGAAATTTGGGGACAACAAAACTCATTACACAGTTCCTTTCAGTCCTAAGGAAAGGCCTATTAAGGGACACTACACCTGTCATACAGAATTTGCTGTTTATGTGCTCACCTGCACATGTGGCCTCAACTACATAGGCAGCACCAAACTACAGGTGCATGTACGTATTCTGCAGCATCTTCGTGCCATAACTAATAATGATTCCAACTATCCAGTGGCACGGCACTTCAAAGCCACCCATGCTAACAATCTTAATTGTCTCAAATACTATGTGGTGGATGCTGTCCCAATACTGCGTAGAGGTGGAAATAGAGAACGCAAACTCAGGCAGTTAGAGACTAGAATGATCATGGAATTCGACAGTAAGGCACCTTTAGGCTTAAATACGTCAGAAGATCTCCATTACTTCCTATAAAGTATTTCCCAAACACGTAAGGCATTTTTTAGTCCATACAATAAACTAGGCTTTTATTGATATAAGAATTGTGATTACTCCAGCCATTAGTAAGGACTTTGCATTTAGGATTTATTACCTCAGGTTCCGGAATAATAATCTTTTTCTATCACTTAATTTATATATATTGTCTCTCTCTTTTTATTTTATAAAAAACAGAAAAATATGTCCCTGCAAAAAAAGTTTATTAGATGTGATTTTAGTATTTATTATTGCAGTTTTTGCTGTAATTGCATTATTTAATCATGCAATTTGCATTTCATTATTGCACAATTTGCACATGGCGATATTTGCACATTTTTCAGTAGTACTGTATGTTTTAATTAACTTTTTAAACTTTGTACTAGTATAGTTGATATGTCGGGTATGTTTATTATATTTTTTAGATGCGTATTTTTATTCATTCTCAATATTTATGTTCTTATTGTATTACGAGCAGAGGGAAATATGGTTGCTAATAGTATTATTCATATGGAAGCAAGTTGGTGACATTAGGATATTTATTTCCTGTGTACAACAGTGGCATTTGTCTTATTTGTGGAGCCACATGTGGCATGTATGCCATTAAGTAGGTTGTTAGTTATGACCTGATTGGTATGATGACTCCACGTAGCGCATGACAATTCTTTGCCGAGCAATAGACACTAACTTTATAACCACTGCTACCATTACGCATTTGTGCTATGATTTTTAACATCATTTCTCTTAAATAGATTTAATGTTGGATATGTGTATTTAAACGGTCTATTATTTTCCTAACTGTGCATTATATGTTGAGTAAGATCTATGAGAAAGAAACAAATGTTTTGAGACGCATCTAAAATTACAACCTTGCAGTCTTTTCTTTATATTTATGTTTGTTTAGGGTCACGTGACACAATATGGTGCTATTTAATTGGTCATTTGTAACGTTGTATGCTACATGTGAGCAAGGCTGGTTTTGCCGGCCGAAACGCGTAATGACATGATGAGCTAAAATAAAATTTTCTTACGCCCATTTAAGAGGAGTTCGTGCCTTCTTCATCGCCGTGGGGGTGTTGGAGTTGGATCCTGTGGATATTACAATACGACTCGGAAGTGGGTCTGCTTCTGATCTGCGAACCCCCTCCTCGAAAGCTGGCCGCCATCTTCAGCCGCTATTGTGAAAAGAAGTCTCCGGAGGAGAAAGTTTGGCGGCCCCCTGTGTAACTACAAAGTCAGTAACCAGCCACGGAGCTGTGAAAGGCTGCGTCGGAGGAGGTGCCCGGAACAGCTCTACGGCGGTGAGTACAAGTAGCTTAATACAGGTGGGGAGGTCTTTGGCGTCTATCAACACAATACCTGTTGCAACATAGCTCAAAGGATACAAAATGTCTGCAGAAGCGTTACGAGATCGTGAAGCTGAGGCAGATGAACTGTTTAGCAATTTACCTACTACTTCTAGCAGAAACCGTATTGTTCAAAGTAACATCAGAGAAACGGACGCTAGATCACTGTTAAAAGCTTTAGAAAAATGCCAACGAAATGAAATGACTAAGTGGTGGGAACAAAAGTCTTTACAAAAGTATGAGGAAGTGGGACGCATCCCCAGGGGGCTTCGGATCATGGTAGCCCCGAGTTTCGACAATCCTAATCCGGATATGTTAACTGAATGGGCAGACAGCAACCTCAATGCGTCAATGAACTTGGTGAGGATTTTCATTAAATATGCCCAAATTGATCGGGATGCTATTCTAAAAGAAATCGATAAAATTAATGAACAACTGACAAACATGGAGCAAACTGAATACATCACGAAAAGTAAGAAGGAAATTCTGGAAAGAATAAAGCGCCAGGAAGACAAAATAAAAATAAGAAAAGTGCACAAATTTGCAAGAGATAAAGAGGATTACGAACTGGGGCAAATTTTCACATTTGCACGCAGATATGAAAATGTGAGAAAATTAAGATTTAACGCCATGTCGAAACCAGCTGCGATGCAAACTGTGGAAACACGAGAAGGCACTAACATTTCCGAATCTTCTATGTCGGATATTAATTCTCTCACAAGCGGGAACGAATCAGAGGAAGATAGGAGTTGTGCGCAGAATGACTGTGAAGAAAGAAATAGATTACAGCCGGGGGAAGAGCTGAATTTTTAGCACAAGACCGCAGACAGACATTGAGGCCTCGGAATGTACGGAAACAGGGAGAACAAGAAGAAATAAGAGGCGAAAAGCACGGCGCAAAAGTAGATGCACCAAAAACCAAAAAAACGCAATGGCGCAGGCGTTAGACGACAATACCATTATAAATCTTTCCACTATGACTCTAACAAAAGCAGAAAATCAATTATTGGCGCTAGGACTCTCCTTCTGTCCTGAGAGCAATTTCAACTATGGCACAACAAGGATCGATGTATTTAGTTACATCCGTAAATTGAAACTCAAAAAGTTTTTCACTATCAAAGAAAACAATGTTGCACATAATCAAGACCAGCCTACAGAAAGAACTAGGCGCATTGAGAATTATAATCTTCAGGTGTCAGATGCTCGGCTACTTCTAACGCTACATGAGCTAAGTGCTGAGACATGCCAAGGATCGGATGATCAAGTAGAGCAAAGGCCAACTCAAGAAAGACTGGGAGCGATCCTGACAACCCAATCAGGTGCCAATACAAGTCAATTTAAATAGAAATCGACCTTTATGCCGATGATGCCTAAGGATGCTATCGATATATTCCACGAAAGAGTTACGGAAGATCTCAAAGGACTGTCTCGTAGAGTATGCCATACTAAGACCAAAAAGAAACAACATGAGGTTGAATATAATACATTGATGAACAAATTAAAGAAAAATCATGAAATAATAATTAACAAATCGGACAAAGGGGGCAACTTAATTATCTGGCCTCGGGAGGAATACATACGCGAGGCACACCGGCACCTCAGTGATTCTGACTGTTATGTAAAGGTACATATAGGTGAACTCAGAAAAGCAAAAGATACTCTTAAGAAAGAAATGATGAAGTATAAAAGACAGGGACTCATATCTAATCAGGAATTTGAATTTCTGCACAATGAGTTTCCGGTTACCCCTACATTGTACTTAATACCCAAAATACATAAAAAGACAACACCAATACCGGGAAGACCTATTATCTCGGCCATTGGAGGTATTGGCGAAAATATCAGCAGATACATTGACTCGTTTCTTCAGGATCATGTCCGGAACCTACCAACCTATGTAAAAGATACCGGTGACTTTCTAAATAAGATTAGCCATTATGAATGGAATGATGAATATCTGCTAATTACCTTGGATATTGAATCCCTTTATACCAGTATTGATCATCTTACTGGTATATCGGCAGTCAAACATTACTTAGATACACGGCCTCTTTGTTTTCATACTCATAATATAATGTTGGTGGAATTGATTAGGTGGTGCTTGTATAACAATTTTTTTATGTTTGGTAAGGAGTTGTATCTCCAAAAAAGAGGAGTTGCCATGGGAGCCTGCCTTTCCCCCAGCTATGCATGTTTACATGTAGGCAGGTGGGAGGAGCAGGCTCTGAGGGGAACCCATGCAGAAATGTATAATACCCATGTGGTATGTTGGCTCCGATATATTGATGACGTTTTCATCATATGGAATGGAGATCAATACAGTGCTGAATTGTTTGTAAGAACTATTAATAACAACAATGTGAATTTAAAGTTTACATCATGCATTAGTGGTAGTAAGGTTGATTTCTTAGACACAACAGTTTTTGTGCAGGTGGGCAAATTAGAAACCACGCTACACAGGAAGTCGACCTCTGGAAATTCTACACTACATGCTCACAGTTCTCATCCTAAGCACTTAATCAAAAGTATCCCATATGGTGAATTACTCAGAATTTAAAGGATCTGTAGTACTGAGGAGGAATTCACCATATGCTCACAGGCATCATTGGAGAGATTCAGACAGAGGGGATACTGTAACAGAATACTGGGGGAGGCTAGTAAAAAAGTACAACTGAAGACTAGAGAATCACTTCTGCCCACTCAAGCCCTCATATCCACTACTGGAGTGCCCCCTGATGGGCACACTGCTTGTAAACCTACTGAAGAGACAGCACCTAGACTAATCACCACTTATAGCAAACATCATAAACAGATTAGGGGGATAATTAACAAGAACTGGCCGATCCTCCTCACAGATGGTGTATTAGCTTCTAGACTTCCTACCATTCCTACTCTCACGTTTAGACGGGCGAAATCCATGAGAATGGATCTAGTGAAATGCAATCCTGAAATTACACTCGCCACTACGTGGCTCACACCGAAACTGGGTTTCTTTAAAAGCTCGACTTGTCGGGCATGGAAATTTGGGGACAACAAAACTCATTACACAGTTCCTTTCAGTCCTAAGGAAAGGCCTATTAAGGGACACTACACCTGTCATACAGAATTTGCTGGTTATGTGCTCACCTGCACATGTGGCCTCAACTACATAGGCAGCACCAAACTACAGGTGCATGTACGTATTCTGCAGCATCTTCGTGCCATAACTAATAATGATTCCAACTATCCAGTGGCACGGCACTTCAAAGCCACCCATGCTAACAATCTTAATTGTCTCAAATACTATCTGGTGGATGCTGTCCCAATACTGCGTAGAGGTGGAAATAGAGAACGCAAACTGAGGCAGTTAGAGACTAGAATGATCATGGAATTCGACAGTAAGGCACCTTTAGGCTTAAATACGTCAGAAGATCTCCATTACTTCCTATAAAGTATTTCCCAAACACGTAAGGCATTTTTTAGTCCATACAATAAACTAGGCTTTTATAGATATAAGAATTGTGATTACTCCAGCCATTAGTAAGGACATTGCATTTAGGATTTATTACCTCAGGTTCCGGAATAATAATCTTTTTCTATCACTTAATTTATATATATTGTCTCTCTCTTTTTATTTTATAAAAAACAGAAAAATATGTCCCTGCAAAAAAAGTTTATTAGATGTGATTTTAGTATTTATTATTGCAGTTTTTGCTGTAATTGCATTATTTAATCATGCAATTTGCATTTCATTATTGCACAATTTGCACATGGCGATATTTGCACATTTTTCAGTAGTACTGTATGTTTTAATTAACTTTTTAAACTTTGTACTAGTATAGTTGATATGTCGGGTATGTTTATTATATTTTTTAGATGCGTATTTTTATTCATTCTCAATATTTATGTTCTTATTGTATTACGAGCAGAGGGAAATATGGTTGCTAATAGTATTATTCATATGGAAGCAAGTTGGTGACATTAGGATATTTATTTCCTGTGTACAACAGCGGCATTTGTCTTATTTGTGGAGCCACATGTGGCATGTATGCCATTAAGTAGGTTGTTAGTTATGACCTGATTGGTATGATGACTCCACGTAGCGCATGACAATTCTTTGCCGAGCAATAGACACTAACTTTATAACCACTGCTACCATTACGCATTTGTGCTATGATTTTTAACATCATTTCTCTTAAATAGATTTAATGTTGGATATGTGTATTTAAACGGTCTATTATTTTCCTAACTGTGCATTATATGTTGAGTAAGATCTATGAGAAAGAAACAAATGTTTTGAGACGCATCTAAAAATACAACCTTGCAGTCTTTTCTTTATATTAATGTTTGTTTAGGGTCACGTGACACAATATGGTGCTATTTAATTGGTCATTTGTAACGTTGTATGCTACATGTGAGCAAGGCTGGTTTTGCCGGCCGAAACGCGTAATGACATGATGAGCTAAAATAAAATGTTCTTACGCCCATTTAAGAGGAGTTCGTGCCTTCTTCATCGCCGTGGGGGTGTTGGAGTTGGATCCTGTGGATATTACAATACGACTCGGAAGTGGGTCTGCTTCTGATCTGCGAACCCCCTCCTCGAAAGATGGCCGCCATCTTCAGCCGCTATTGTGAAAAGAAGTCTCCGGAGGAGAAAGTTTGGCGGCCCCCTGTGTAACTACGAAGTCAGTAACCAGCCACGGAGCTGTGAAAGGCTGCGTCGGAGGAGGTGCCCGGAACAGCTCTACGGCGGTGAGTACAAGTAGCTTAATACAGGTGGGGAGGTCTTTGGCGTCTATCAACACAATACCTGTTGCAACATAGCTCAAAGGATACAAAATGTCTGCAGAAGCGTTACGAGATCGTGAAGCTGAGGCAGATGAACTGTTTAGCAATTTACCTACTACTTCTAGCAGAAACCGTATTGTTCAAAGTAACATCAGAGAAACGGACGCTAGATCACTGTTAAAAGCTTTAGAAAAATGCCAACGAAATGAAATGACTAAGTGGTGGGAACAAAAGTCTTTACAAAAGTATGAGGAAGTGGGACGCATCCCCAGGGGGCTTCGGATCATGGTAGCCCCGAGTTTCGACAATCCTAATCCGGATATGTTAACTGAATGGGCAGACAGCAACCTCAATGCGTCAATGAACTTGGTGAGGATTTTCATTAAATATGCCCAAATTGATCGGGATGCTATTCTAAAAGAAATCGATAAAATTAATGAACAACTGACAAACATGGAGCAAACTGAATACATCACGAAAAGTAAGAAGGAAATTCTGGAAAGAATAAAGCGCCAGGAAGACAAAATAAAAATAAGAAAAGTGCACAAATTTGCAAGAGATAAAGAGGATTACGAACTGGGGCAAATTTTCACATTTGCACGCAGATATGAAAATGTGAGAAAATTAAGACTTAACGCCATGTCGAAACCAGCTGCGATGCAAACTGTGGAAACACGAGAAGGCACTAACATTTCCGAATCTTCTATGTCGGATATTAATTCTCTCACAAGCGGGAACGAATCAGAGGAAGATAGGAGTTGTGCGCAGAATGACTGTGAAGAAAGAAATAGATTACAGCCGGGGGAAGAGCTGAATTTTTAGCACAAGACCGCAGACAGACATTGAGGCCTCGGAATGTACGGAAACAGGGAGAACAAGAAGAAATAAGAGGCGAAAAGCACGGCGCAAAAGTAGATGCACCAAAAACCAAAAAAACGCAATGGCGCAGGCGTTAGACGACAACACCATTATAAATCTTTCCACTATGACTCTAACAAAAGCAGAAAATCAATTATTGGCGCTAGGACTCTCCTTCTGTCCTGAGAGCAATTTCAACTATGGCACAACAAGGATCGATGTATTTAGTTACATCCGTAAATTGAAACTCAAAAAGTTTTTCACTATCAAAGAAAACAATGTTGCACATAATCAAGACCAGCCTACAGAAAGAACTAGGCGCATTGAGAATTATAATCTTCAGGTGTCAGATGCTCGGCTACTTCTAACGCTACATGAGCTAAGTGCTGAGACATGCCAAGGATCGGATGATCAAGTAGAGCAAAGGCCAACTCAAGAAAGACTGGGAGCGATCCTGACAACCCAATCAGGTGCCAATACAAGTCAATTTAAAAAGAAATCGACCTTTATGCCGATGATGCCTAAGGATGCTATCGATATATTCCATGAAAGAGTTACGGAAGATCTCAAAGGACTGTCTCGTAGAGTATGCCATACTAAGACCAAAAAGAAACAACATGAGGTTGAATATAATACATTGATGAACAAATTAAAGAAAAATCATGAAATAATAATTAACAAATCGGACAAAGGGGGCAACTTAGTTATCTGGCCTCGGGAGGAATACATACGCGAGGCACACCGGCAGCTCAGTGATTCTGACTGTTATGTAAAGGTACATATAGGTGAACTCAGAAAAGCAAAAGATACTCTTAAGAAAGAAATGATGAAGTATAAAAGACAGGGACTCATATCTAATCAGGAATTTGAATTTCTGCACAATGAGTTTCCGGTTACCCCTACATTGTACTTAATACCCAAAATACATAAAAAGACAACACCAATACCGGGAAGACCTATTATCTCGGCCATTGGAGGTATTGGCGAAAATATCAGCAGATACATTGACTCGTTTCTTCAGGATCATGTCCGGAACCTACCAACCTATGTAAAAGATACCGGTGACTTTCTAAATAAGATTAGCCATTATGAATGGAATGATGAATATCTGCTAATTACCTTGGATATTGAATCCCTTTATACCAGTATTGATCATCTTACTGGTATATCGGCAGTCAAACATTACTTAGATACACGGCCTCTTTGTTTTCATACTCATAATATAATGTTGGTGGAATTGATTAGGTGGTGCTTGTATAACAATTTTTTTATGTTTGGTAAGGAGTTGTATCTCCAAAAAGAGGAGTTGCCATGGGAGCCTGCTTTTCCCCCAGCTATGCATGTTTACATGTAGGCAGGTGGGAGGAGCAGGCTCTGAGGGGAACCCATGCAGAAATGTATAATACCCATGTGGTATGTTGGCTCCGATATATTGATGACGTTTTCATCATATGGAATGGAGATCAATACAGTGCTGAATTGTTTGTAAGAACTATTAACAACAACAATGTGAATTTAAAGTTTACATCATGCATTAGTGGTAGTAAGGTTGATTTCTTAGACACAACAGTTTTTGTGCAGGTGGGCAAATTAGAAACCACGCTACACAGGAAGTCGACCTCTGGAAATTCTACACTACATGCTCACAGTTCTCATCCTAAGCACTTAATCAAAAGTATCCCATATGGTGAATTACTCAGAATTAAAAGGATCTGTAGTACTGAGGAGGAATTCACCATATGCTCACAGGCATCATTGGAGAGATTCAGACAGAGGGGATAAAGTAACAGAATACTGGGGGAGGCTAGTAAAAAAGTACAACTGAAGACTAGAGAATCACTTCTGCCCACTCAAGCCCTCATATCCACTACTGGAGTGCCCCCTGATGGGCACACTGCTTGTAAACCTACTGAAGAGACAGCACCTAGACTAATCACCACTTATAGCAAACATCATAAACAGATTAGGGGGATAATTAACAAGAACTGGCCGATCCTCCTCACAGATGGTGTATTAGCTTCTAGACTTCCTACCATTCCTACTCTCACGTTTAGACGGGCGAAATCCATGAGAATGGATCTAGTGAAATGCAATCCTGAAATTACACTCGCCACTACGTGGCTCACACCGAAACTGGGTTTCTTTAAAAGCTCGACTTGTCGGGCATGCAAATTTGGGGACAACAAAACTCATTACACAGTTCCTTTCAGTCCTAAGGAAAGGCCTATTAAGGGACACTACACCTGTCATACAGAATTTGCTGTTTATGTGCTCACCTGCACATGTGGCCTCAACTACATAGGCAGCACCAAACTACAGGTGCATGTACGTATTCTGCAGCATCTTCGTGCCATAACTAATAATGATTCCAACTATCCAGTGGCACAGCACTTCAAAGCCACCCATGCTAACAATCTTAATTGTCTCAAATACTATGTGGTGGATGCTGTCCCAATACTGCGTAGAGGTGGAAATAGAGAACGCAAACTGAGGCAGTTAGAGACTAGAATGATCATGGAATTCGACAGTAAGGCACCTTTAGGCTTAAATACGTCAGAAGATCTCCATTACTTCCTATAAAGTATTTCCCAAACACGTAAGGCATTTTTTAGTCCATACAATAAACTAGGCTTTTATTGATATAAGAATTGTGATTACTCCAGCCATTAGTAAGGACTTTGCATTTAGGATTTATTACCTCAGGTTCCGGAATAATAATCTTTTTCTATCACTTAATTTATATATATTGTCTCTCTCTTTTTATTTTATAAAAAACAGAAAAATATGTCCCTGCAAAAAAAGTTTATTAGATGTGATTTTAGTATTTATTATTGCAGTTTTTGCTGTAATTGCATTATTTAATCATGCAATTTGCATTTCATTATTGCACAATTTGCACATGGCGATATTTGCACATTTTTCAGTAGTACTGTATGTTTTAATTAACTTTTTAAACTTTGCACTAGTATAGTTGATATGTCGGGTATGTTTATTATATTTTTTAGATGCGTATTTTTATTCATTCTCAATATTTATGTTCTTATTGTATTACGAGCAGAGGGAAATATGGTTGCTAATAGTATTATTCATATGGAAGCAAGTTGGTGACATTAGGATATTTATTTCCTGTGTACAACAGCGGCATTTGTCTTATTTGTGGAGCCACATGTGGCATGTATGCCATTAAGTAGGTTGTTAGTTATGACCTGATTGGTATGATGACTCCACGTAGCGCATGACAATTCTTTGCCGAGCAATAGACACTAACTTTATAACCACTGCTACCATTACGCATTTGTGCTATGATTTTTAACATCATTTCTCTTAAATAGATTTAATGTTGGATATGTGTATTTAAACGGTCTATTTATTTTCCTAACTGTGCATTATATGTTGAGTAAGATCTATGAGAAAGAAACAAATGTTTTGAGACGCATCTAAAAATACAACCTTGCAGTCTTTTCTTTATATTTATGTTTGTTTAGGGTCACGTGACACAATATGGTGCTATTTAATTGGTCATTTGTAACGTTGTATGCTACATGTGAGCAAGGCTGGTTTTGCCGGCCGAAACGCGTAATGACATGATGAGCTAAAATAAAATTTTCTTACGCCCATTTAAGAGGAGTTCGTGCCTTCTTCATCGCCGTGGGGGTGTTGGAGTTGGATCCTGTGGATATATATATATATATATATATATATATATATATACAGGAAACACACAAAAGGTGATGGGAGGCTGCTTGCAAAAGTCTAACCTCTGGCAATAGCTCGGGTAGCACTCCAACCCATCGTTCTTTTGCTCACCTCAGTTTGAACCCAGCCATATGCAAAGCCGTTTTGACCCTGCTCCTTATGGGAACAGTCCAGCTCGAACTGCCAAGCTAGGTTCTTCCTGAACCGGCACACAAGCAACCGAGGACTGTTTTTACCCTAGTTATGAGCTTATCAGCCAGGTACAGCCTGGTTCCAGTGACACAGGGAGCACGGGCCCCTCGTCTGGGCATACCCATGCCACTTAGGGCAGTACATGAAACACACAAAGGTGATGGGAGGCTGCTTGCAATAAGCCTAACCACTGGCAATAGCTCGGGCAGCAATCCAACCCATCGTTCTTTTGCTCACCATGCCACCTCAGTTTGGACCCAGCCATACGCAAATCCGTCTTGACCCTGCTCCTCATGGGAACTGTCCAGTCCGAACTGCCAAGGCAGGTCTTCCCTGAACTGAGACACAAGCAACCCAGGACCGGTTTCGCCCTAGTTATGGGCTCAAAAAAGAAAGACACAATGATAGCACTCCACAAGTGTGTTTGAAGATTTAATAAATGACAGTAACGCGTTTCAACTTCACGGTTTTTTCCAAAGCCAACAGTGAAAAGTGCTCAACCACCCTTAAAAACTTGCAACAAACAATGAACACAGAAAACATGTATTAGTTAATGTTTTACCTTCCTCACAAGTCAAAAATAAAGGTGACAAATTTGTTAATTGGTGGCATTATGTATAAAATAGCACAATTAGTAATACATTTTCGCATTTTATACATGGGATAATACATGGGATAAATTAATTGCATTGAAAATAGAATGCATCCTGTATGTAATTCTACTGCATTTGCTCATTAACTTCATATGACGGACTGATTGTATACAATAAAGAATGCAATGTCATTGAATCTGTATAATGGTTATACATGAACAGTATAATTATCCACTATGTTTCATTGTAATCAAATTAATTCATAGAATCGTTGTCAGTTTGACAATATATATATAAAGAAAACTAAAAATGTGAAAATAAACTGATCACCTGCCCAGTGGCCAAATCCCATATAAGTTTCATTTAAATTTAACTAGAAATATTTAAGCCCAAAGCGTAGTATGCAAAAATATTCCTAACACAACTTCTTCAAATCCCATCAAAGTCTCTCTTTAAATGTAACTAAGAAACTTTTAACGCAATTCATGATATGCAAAGATACGCATCACAATTTCTTGAAATTCATTATAGGAAGTATAATCTACCTGCATGATAAGTGCCTACTTATTTAATCGCTCACAAAACAAGAAAGGGAGGGAAAGAGACTCAATCGCTAAGTGTATTTTAAAGGCAGATCCACGCATATACAAAACCAGAACAGGAGGAAAGTCCGTCTCCTACCTCGCAGCCAAGGCCTGGAATGACCTCCCCCTCCACCTCCGGCACGTCCCCACACTGCTCCAGTTCAGGAAGGACCTCAAGACCTGTCTCTTCGGATGACCCCAGCACTTAATGGAGCCGCCACCCCTCCCCGGCGCCTTGAGACCCTCGCGGGTGAGTAGCTGCGCTTTACCAACCCCTGATTGATTGATTCAATCACTTACTAAAAAAAATCAAACAATCAAACTGATCAACAAATCTTTTCTGGAGTGATTCCTGTTACAGTATCTTCATGCCCTTTATATTTTGAACAAAAACTGCAGACTCATACCAAAAACACAATTATAATGTACAATATCAATTCATTACATAAAGATGGGATAGCTTAGAAAAAATAAATAACAAGATATAATCCGTACATGTTACTCCTCATTGTGAAAAAACAGTTCCTCAACTGCATTCAGTCCTCCAGGGGCCTTTGTGTGAAGACAGATTTTTATATTCAGATTCCATCTTTCACAATTTTTCTCTCTATCACCTCCTCTCTTTGTAGAATCAATTCTGTTAATTCCAAAAATTGAAATAGTGTCAGGGTTTTGGCCATGCTTCAAGTGCCAATGTCTAACTACTAGTTTAGGTAACAATTTTTAATTGTTCCAAGATACTCTAAAATCGTCTTTTTTACTGGAAAAATTGTGCTACCTACATATTGTGGGCCACAGGGGCATTCCGGAATGTAAACACAATAATCACTATTACATGAAATTAAATTCCTTATGTTTCTAAATTTCCTTGTTGCTAATTGGTACTTCTTCCTATTCTTGCTTCCTCTGCATGCCTTACATTTATCACACTTGAAAATGCCCTATTTCCCTTTCAACCATCCCTCTTTGGGTTGTGATTTCAAATAGCTATTTACCAGGATGTACTTAATTGATTTAGGTCTATGGTATGTTATGAGAGGATATGGTGTAACCAATTTACCAATTACTGGATCCACCTTAATAAGAGGCCTTTGCATAGAGCATGCCCGTCTGAGGGCTGCAGATTCATTATTATATGTGGCTATTAGTCTAATTTTGTTGGCTTCCTTCATCCTCCCTCTGTGGGCCAAAAGGTTCTCTCTTGACAGTCGATCAGCAACAAAAGACAATTTGCCACATGCGAAAATAACATGGCAGACAAGCAGGCTCAAAATAAGGGTGAGACTAATTTAACTGTAATTAATTTATCTTCCCATGAACTAACTGCAGGTGAACAATCTTTATTAGAATTGGGACTATCTTTTTGCCCTGCGGCCAATATGGATTATTGTCAAACACGCATGGACCCCATCACCCGATAATGATACCCTGTTGTAAGAGAGATTCAATAACAGGTTTTATTCCCTTCTCTGCCTGAGGTGACAGTGTGTACTGATGCACATGAGGTATTTCTGCATTTTCCGTAAATGTCACTTTATGGGGAAGGCATGTTTTCAATAATCCTGCCCCATTTTTGTGTTTTGCCCAAACTTCTGAGTTCACTTGCTCTAGAACCTTGTTTTTAGTCAGCTGTAAAGTCATATTTCCTTCAAGCTTCTCACTGTTATTTCTGAGCATACACATCGTCCAACACCACCCTTCTCCATCTCCCAACACAGACACAGTTCCCAAAGGAAATGTAAAATCCTTAGTTCTTGATAAGTCCTGAAGGCATTTGACCACAGGGCCCAAATCTTTAGGGTAGCAACCTGGTACTACAGCTATAGACACGTGTGGTTCTGAATCTCGCACTTGAAATAACCTCTCTTGCTGTGGACATAGCTCAATGCTCACTGTACATCCTTCTTTTCCTACATATAATGTGTGTTCGAGCAACTCCATTGTCCAGTACAAATGTTTGTCTACCATGTAGGTGTACCATTCAGGCACTGGCCCTGTGAAAAATGCTACAGTACATTGTACGGGCCCAGGTACAAATGTCAACTGCACTAAATGAGTGACCAAATCACTCTGAGTGCCAGGGCTGTATTTAAACAGTTCTTGACAGATGTTATCATAAAAATCTCCATGTAACGGGATCCATTGGTAACGTGTTGGAGAGAGAGAGACAAAACAGGCGGTGCACATAACAAATAAGCCTTACTTAATTTGCAAGCAGTAAGTGCTCTATTAGCCAATTCTAACCTGTCCTCATGTACTTGTAAGTAAATCCCATTTTGTGAAAAATATAATGCTGTATGCATTTTACAGAGGAGGTGTCTCCCCAACAAATTGATGGATGCATCTGGTGACAGGAGAAACTGATGGTTCATCGTAAGTCATCAACAGAAACGGGTAGGGTTTCTGGAAACTCTTCATGCATCATCATTTCATTTACTGCTATTGTAGTGACTGTTTCACCACTACTAGGACCCAACTTTTTTCTTACTGCTGAGAGGGTTGAGCCAATTTCTAATAGGAAATCGATCTCTTTACCTTCTACCTTAATTGGAAACATGGGATTCTCCTCAGGTGTGTCTGATACCTTCATCATAAAGTACTGGGCTTGGGTTTCTGGAGTTTGTGCCATCTCTCTCTCCGCGTGGTCCTATGCTGATCCATGTTGCTCCTGGAAAGGATTCCTCAGGGAGTGCTGGGTCTGTTTGAGGTCATTGGCCATGGGTGGTGCTGATGGCTGGACCTCATCCCTGTCAAACCTGTCATTCCTGTAGTTTCTATCATTTCTATCAAACCTGTAATTTCTCTCATTCCTGTCTCTTCTGCCTCTATAACTTTTACAATTTCGGCCCCAGTGACCCTATCTCCGGCAAACATAACACTGATCCCTACTCTTGTCTCTTCTCTGTTATCCTTGTCCTTCATCTATGATGCACCCCCTGATAGTACATTCCATCTGGCTCCTCCTCTCTTTGTACTTGCTGCAACATCATTACTTTGTCATTTTAGCTGTGTCCTTCCTTACCTTGAAAATACCATCTCTTCCCATGGTTATGAGAAGCGTGCACAACTCTTGATATACTTTAATAGACCAATCAGGGTGAACAGTTTACAACTATGGGCCACAGAAGCTAACATCCACGTGTCTGAGCAGCTAATACTTTATATGCCTCTGTCATGTGCGGTACCCCTGCTTCATTGTATCTTAAGATGTAATCAGCCACTGACTCGCCTGGCTTCTGCACTGTGGCTGGGACTTGAGAAAAATCACCATGTTTGACTGCTAGGCCATTAATTGTGTCCCTGACAGACTCTAACCAATTTATCAATCAATTTTCTGTGACATCCATATTATTAGCTAGTGTAGTCCAATCTCTTTCCTGAGGAATTTGGACTGCATGTTTTACCAAAGACCAACTGCTACTATATCCTATTTTTAGTAACATTTCTACATCTCTAAAGGAGGGGGTTATAGGCAATGCATATTTTAGGAAGCCATTCATAATATGTCATACAGAACGGGTCAGACGTGTCCTTAGTCATCTGAGTTGCCTCCAAGGGGTCTGTGGCTTTAACATTGCTGTCCCCACACCAATATTTTTGGTGCAGTTATTTTAGTGTTCAATAGTTTTTCATCAGTATATGAGTTCTCACCCCTTCCCTTTAGTGCCTGTGCACGTGATTGTGTATGTATCAGCCGTTCCCTCTTATCTATTTTATCCTTGAGTTTATTAATGGAGCGTTGTATTTCCTCCCTTTCAGTGTTCACCTCTTCTTAGAACTCATCTGCCTGTTTCCTCAGATGTGCCAACTGCTCCCGTTCCTCCTCGTTGTTTCTCTCTTCTGCACTCAGTTCTAAATCCTCCCTTAGACAAAAAGTGGAACTTTGGGATGGTGTTTCAAAAGCATGTGGCCTGTCCCCTCCAACTGATAGGTACCCATTCAGGAACGGTGTTTTAAAACCGCCTTCTCTGGGGCTAGTTGGCATGTCAGATACTGTAGTTAAATCACCTTCCAGGGATATGTGGAAATAAGGGACACGTGATAAGCCTGGTTTTGGAGCCAGTGCATGCTTGTGTGTGTTATTTTCTTCACAGTGTAGGTAGGGGTCTGAGTTGCTTGATGGGGGGGCTGAGAAATGAGGTGCAGGTAGAACAGGCCCTGCAGAATGGATACTTTGTCCCAATGTCAGGTGACTGCTCTCACTGTTGTCTTTGCCCGGTGAGAATTGCAGCAGACCTGTGGACTTTTGAGCAAAACACTGCCTGTCCTCAGCCCTCTGTCGACAATCGCAACAGAGTGACTTGTCCTGCGAACTGGAGAACTACTAAAGCCTTGGGTAGCCTGCCAATCCTTCAAAAATCACCTACAGTCTCCCTTGGAGTAGAGGAGCTGCTCCCCTGCAGTCCGCAGGCAGACAAGCGGAGTCTGGTCCATTACCTTGCAGCTCCCCGGCTTGACTGACTCCGCAGACGACCAGGAGAAGGTACTTGTGCTCTGGAAGGTCAGATCTGTCTCCTCACCAGGTGTAAAGACACCAGGACCAACCAGAGCCGTGCAGCACCAACCCCTGGGTTACCGGACGCCCTGCACCAAACACCAACAGTGAGAGTCCAGTTCGGATTCACACTGCACCAGGACCAAGCAGCTGTTGGGGGATTTCAGCAACACTGAGACCCACTTCATGAGTGGCCCAGCTGCTTAGATTTTTCCCCTGCCAGCTGTTTGTCTCTGACCGCGAGGTTCATATTTGTGCACCTGGCCCAGCCAACCTAACCACTCTGCACTCGAGCCACTCGGCCCAGGTCCAGATGAGCCTACTGTGCCCCCTTGCTCCAAGACCCATTGTGACCTGAGCCCCCGCTTGGGAAATCTCAGACGTGTCCGCAAGTCCCCCTATGCAGCCTGTTTGAGGGTGGCCCCCCTTCACCGTAGCACTCCAGCCACCAGCCTCACCAGCACCCTGCTCCTGGCAGAACCCTGGAAGTTCCCAAAGAACTGCAGATAGTACTTTGTACTTCGGCCCACTACAAACCCGGAACTACGAAGGTGAACCCCTGAAACCGACTTTACTTACCTTTATGCATCTTTCACTTTTCCTTCCATAGGATTACATTGTGCGTAAAGGTGCACAACTTTGAAAGATTTATTTTCTTGTACGAATTGCTATTGAGAAAAGTGCTTACCTTTGAACGAAGTTCTTGGTTTGAAAACATATATAAAAAGAAGTGTTATTTTCCTAATTTGGTCTCAGATTTATTCTTTGAGTGTGTGTGTGTCATTTCTTGCCTGTATGAGTACAACACATGCTTAGCACTACCCTCTGATAAGCCTAACTGCTCGCTCACACTACAACAAAAGAGAGCGTTAGTATTATCTACTTTAGCCTCTGTAAACCAATTGGGAACCCACTGGACTCTCTGCACAGAGTACTTCTTTTTAGTACACTACAGTATGCTTTCTATCACTGCACAGTTGCTCATCTGTCATATTTTGGGGTATCCTTAGCAACATACTTGCTATTCTTCCAAAATTTTGACTCGCCCTTCTCATATTTTGGTCATTCCTGGTGACATGCTGACTATCCCCGCATTATTATGTCCCATCAGTGATATTTTTGTGGGCATTCTTAGCAACATGGTTGCTATTCCTGCATAATACTGGCTCTTCAATGTCATGTTGTAGGCTTTTTTGGTGAAATTATAACTGTACCTCCATAAAGTCACCAATACATATTTGTGGAAATTCTTGGTGACATTTTAGCTTTCAGTGGCTGTTAGAAATGGGGGTCTCTAGTTGGCAGAGGTAGGTACCTTTGTCCAAATAGGGACCCTTCTTCCTAGTCAGGATAAGGGAGTTACACTCCTAAAATAACCCCTGCTCACCCCCTTGGTAGCTTGGCATGAGCAGTCGGGCTTATCTTAGAGGCAGTGTGTAAAGCATTTGCACATAACCAACAGTAATACAGTGTAAGCACTACAAAAGAACACCACACCAGTTTAGAAAAATATCCAATATTTTTATATACTTAAGACAAGACCAAAAACGATAAAAATCCACAATACAGTAGTTAGAAATCTTCAGTTATCAAAATATGCTTGAAAAACAGTTCCTTGATGTCGATAACTCCGTCTGGGGCTATCACGGCATCGTGAGCAAACAAATCCAAACAGTTCTGGCTGACCACGGTGTCGTGGACCAGCTACGGTGTCGGGAAGACCCGCAAACAGTACCTTTTATAAATGCAGGGCGTTGGCGACCTCTCGTTGAGCTTCCGAAAGCACGGCGTCCGCAGGTGTCGGTTCCGGAGGTTGGTGCAGGAGTCGTCGGAGCCCTCGAAGTCACACGCGTTGCAGATCGAACTCCTCTCTGTTGAAGTCAGGAGCGCTGGCGTCGGCAGGCGTCGGGTGCTGCGGTGCGAAGTGCAGCGGTGCGGCGTGTGGTGCGAGCAGCGGCTCGGTGGCGGCGTCAGATGGCGTCGTCGGTGAGACCAGGGTCGCTGGCAGGTCGCGGTGCAAGCAATCAGTACATTTGTAGAGCGCACGACTCACCCGTGAGGGTGTCAAGGCGCTGGGGGGGCGGGTCTTGAGGAGTCTCCTGAAGGCCAGTAGGTCCTGGGTCTGTCGTAGGCGGATGTGGAGGGTGTTCCAGGTTTTAGCGGTGAGGTGGGAGAACGATCTGCCGCCGGCGGTCGCTCGACAGATGCGGGGGACGGTGGCGAGGGCGAGGTCAGCGGAGCGAAGCTGGCGGTTCGGGGTGTAGAAGGTGAGTCGTTCGTTGAGGTACGCTGGTCCGGTGTTGTGGAGAGCTTTGTGAGCGTGGGTGAGGAGCTTGAAGGTGATCCTCTTGTTGACAGGGAGCCAGTGAAGGTCTTTCAGGTGGGCTGAGATGTGGCTGTGGTGGGGGATGTCGAGGTTGAGGTGTGCAGAGGCGTTCTGTATGCGTTGTAGTCGTTTCTGGAGTTTGGCTGATGTTCCTGCATAGAGAGCGTTGCCGTAGTCCAGTCTGCTGCTGACGAGGGCCTGGGTGACTGTCCTTCTGGTACCGATGGGGATCCATTTGTAGATCTTGCGGAGCATGCAGAGGGTGTTGAAGCAGGAGGAGGAGACGGCGTTCACTTGCTCGGTCATTGACAGTGCGAAGTCCAGGATGACTCCCAGGTTGCGTGCGTGGTTAGTGGGCGTTGGTGCAGTCCCCAGTGCGGCCGGCCACCATGAGTTGTCGCAGGCGGAGGGGGTGGATCCGATGATGAGGACCTCCGTCTTGTCCGAGTTCAGTTTCAGGCGGCTGATCGTCATCCATTTGGCGATGGCCTTCATTCCTTCGTGGAGGTTGGATTTGGCGGTGGTGGGGGCCTTGGTGAGGGAGAGGATCAGCTGGGTGTCGTCGGCGTATGAGACGATGTTGAGGTTGTGTGATCTGGCGATGTTGGCGAGTGGTGTCATGTAGATGTTGAAGAGTGTCGGGCTGAGGGCCGATCCTTGGGGTACGCCGCAGATGATCTTGGTGTCTTTGGAGCGGAATGGGGGGAGGCGGACACTCTGGGTTCTGCCGGTGAGGAAGGAGGTGGTCCAGTCCAGTGCTTTGTCACGGATCCCTACGTTGTGGAGGCGTGTGCGGAGGGTGTGGTGGCAGACGGTGTCGAAGGCGGCCGAGAGGTCCAGGAGGATGAGGGCTGCAGTTTCTCTGTTGTCCATCATGGCTCTGATGTCATCGGTTGCGGCGATGAGGGCTGTTTCGGTGCTGTGGTTGCTGCGAAATCTGGATTGGGACGGGTCCAGGATGTTGTTCTTTCTGAGGAAGGAGGTCAGTTGCCTGTTGACGATCTTCTCGATGACTTTGGCCGGGAACGGGAGGAGGGAGATGGGCTGGAAGTTCTTGAGGTCCTTGGGGTCAGCTTTGGGTTTCTTCAGTAGGGCATTGATCTCGGCGTGCTTCCAGCTCTCCGGGAAGGTGGCGGTCTCGAAGGAGCTGTTGATGATCTTGCGGAGATGGGGTGCGATGATGGAGCTTGCTTTGTTGAAGATGTGGTGCGGGCAGGGGTCGGATGGTGAGCCGGAGTAGATGGTGTTCATGATTTTGATGGTGTCTTCGTCGTTGACGTGGGTCCAGGAGAGAAGGGGGTCGATGATGATGTGGCTGGGGAGCGGTGCGTCTGAGGTGTCTGTGTCTGTTGGGGGGGCCTGGTTGCTGAAGCTGTCATGGATGTCTGCTATCTTGCGGTGGAAGAAGGTGGCTAGGGAGTTGCAGAGGTCTTGTGATGGCGGGATGTCGTTGGAGTTGGAGCTGCGGTTGGAGAGTTCCTTCACGATGTTGAAGAGCTCTTTGCTGTTGTGTGCGTTGTTGTCAATGCGCTCTTTGAAGGAGGTCCTTTTGGCGGTACGGATGAGTTGGTGGTGTCTGCGGATTGCGCTCTTGTAGGCTGTGTTGCTGTCTGGTGTCTGTTCGTGGTGCCACTTCTTCTCGAGCCTACGGCAGGCCTGCTTGGATGCCTGGAGGTCAGCGGTGAACCAGATGGCTTTTCTGTCGGTGCATCTGTTCGAGGGTTTCTTGATCGGGGCGAGGGTGTTGGCGCAGTCGTCGATCCATTGCCTGAGGTTGCGGGCGGCGGAGTCTGTGTCGGTAGTGTCCGTTGGTGGGTTTCGGGCGTGGGTGGCGACTAGCTGGTTTTCGGTGACTTTGCTCCAGCTGCGGTGGGGGGTCCGTTGTGTGCGGTGGTGCGTGGTGGGCTTCTCGAAGGTGAAGTGGATGCAGCGGTAGTCGGTTCAGTGGAGTTCGGTGGTGTGGCTGAAGGTGACGTGGTTGCTGGCTGAGAAGATGGGATCGAGCGTGTGTCCGGCGGAGTGGGTGGGAGTCGTGACGAGCTGTTTGAGTCCGAGGTTGGCAAGGTTGTTGAGCAGGGTGGTGGAGTTGCTGTCATTGGTGTTCTCGAGGTGGTAGTTTAGGTCTCCGAGGAGGATGTAGTCCGTGGACGCAAGGGCGTGCGTGCTGACGAAGTCGGCGATGGAGTCACTGAAATGCGGCCGGGGGGCGGGTGGTCTGTAAATGAGGGTTCCTCTGAGGGTGGTGTTGGGGTCGGTGTGGATCTGGAAGTGCAGGTGTTCGGCAGTGATAAGCGTGCCGTCGGTGCTGGTCGAGATTCTGAGGGTGTTTCTGTGGACGATGGCGATTCCTCCTCTTGTTCCGTTGGTGCGGTCCCTGCGGGTGATCTTGTAGCCGTCAGGGATGTCTATGGCGATGTCAGGTGCTGAGGAGGAGTTCATCCAGGTCTCCGTCAGGAAGGCGACTTCTGGGGAGGTGGAGTCGAGTAGGTCCCAGAGTTTGATGGCGTGTTTGCGGGCGGAGCGGGTGTTGAGTAGAAGGCATCGGAGGCTGTTGCGTCCTACCCCGGTGGGCGTGGTGGTGGTTTGGATGCTGGTGTAGCGGCAGTTCCGGCAGGAGAAGGGTCCATGGGTTCGCTTCGGGGTGGCCTGGAAGCAGGTGTGTGATCGGCCGGCGTTGAGAGCGTGGAGGGTGCTGGCGTCGTAGCGGCGTCGGGTGTCGTGGCATTCGTGGGGGCCAGGGATTCTGGCGCTGGGCGCGGTCCAGGCGAGGACGGGCGCAGACAGGCTTGCCTTAGGCGCGCCTTTGGCACGCCAGCGGTGCAGCCGTACAGCGGCCGCCATAAGAAGGGGAGGTAGGAGGGAGGAGCAGCTGGGAGGCGGGGAGCGGGACGAATGGGCGAGCGGGGGGGCGGGGCCGCAGGGGACGCAGCGGCGGGAAACGAGAGAGCAGAACGGGCGGAGAAATCAAGGGCACAACAATGCAGGGAAATACAGGGAATAAAACAAACAGAATACAAGCACAATATTACAGAGTACAATCAAAATACAGAGCGCAGAGTCAAACGGAGGGCAGACAGGAAAAAGGGCAGATCGAGTGCACAAATACCTACGGCCTACCACTGGCCACCAGGGATGAGGCGCAGGTGGTAGCCTGCGGGTGGAGAAGGGCCTCGAACTTGCGGCAGTGGCAGCAGCAGCGAGCTGGGAGACACGGGCATACAGGTGGTGCTGTTGCGGCGTGGGGAGCGACCTGCCTGGAACAGGGTCAAGGGTCGCTCTCCTCACCGCGCAGCGGCTGCCATAAGAAGGGGAGGTGGGAGGGAGGAGCATCTGGGAGGCGGGGAGCGGGACAAATGGGCGTGCGGGGGGGCGGGGCCGCAGGGGACGCAGCGGTGGGAAACGAGAGAGCAGAACTGGTGGAGAAATCAAGGGCAGAACAATGCAGGGAAATACAGGGAATAAAACAAACAGAATACAAGCACAATATTACAGAGTACAATCAAAATACAGAGTGCAGAGTCAAACGGAGGGCAGACAGGAAAAGGGGCAGATCGAGCGCACAAATACCTACGGCCTACCACTGGCCACCAGGGATGAGGCGCAGGTGGTAGCCTGTGGGTGGTGGAGGGCCTCGAACTTGCGGCAGTGGCAGCAGCAGCGAGCAGCGAGCTGGGAGACACGGGCAAACAGGTGGTGCTGTTGCGGCGTGGGGAGCGACCTGCCTGGAACTGGGTCAAGGGTCGCTCTTCTCACCGTGCAGCGGCCGCCATAAGAAGGGGAGGTGGGAGGGAGGAGCAGCT
Source organism: Calotriton arnoldi (assembly GCA_963921515.1). Classification (NCBI taxonomy): domain Eukaryota; kingdom Metazoa; phylum Chordata; class Amphibia; order Caudata; family Salamandridae; genus Calotriton; species Calotriton arnoldi. The sequence goes on along the minus strand of CAWUFW010006180.1, from coordinate 1,044,111 downwards.
GGGAGGCGGGGAGCGGGACAAATGGGTGAGTGGGGGGGCGGGGCCGCAGGGGACGCAGCGGCGGGAAACGAGAGAGCAGAACGGGCGGAGAAATCAAGGGCACAACAATGCAGGGAAATACAGGGAATAAAACAAACAGAATACAAGCACAATATTACAGAGTACAATCAAAATGCAGAGCGCAGAGTCAAACGGAGGGCAGACAGGAAAAGGGGCAGATCGAGCGCACAAATAGCTACGGCCTACCACTGGCCACCAGGGATGAGGCGCAGGTGGTAGCCTGCGGGTGGAGGAGGGCCTCGAACTTGCGGCAGTGGCAGCAGCAGCGAGCTGGGAGACACGGGCAAACAGGTGGTGCTGTTGCGGCGTGGGGAGTGACCTGCCTGGAACAGGGTCAAGGGTCGCTCTTCTCACCGCGCAGCGGCCATCATAAGAAGGGGAGGTGGGAGGGAGGAGCAGCTGGGAGGCGGGGAGCGGGACGAATGGGCGAGCGGGGGGCGGGGCCGCAGGGGATGCAGCGGCGGGAAACGAGAGAGCAGAACGGGCGGAGAAATCAAGGGCACAACAATGCAGGGAAATACAGGGAATAAAACAAACAGAATACAAGCACAATATTACAGAGTACAATCAAAATACAGAGCGCAGAGACTGACGGAGGGCAGACAGGAAAAGGGGCAGATCGAGCGCACAAATACCTACGGCCTACCACTGGCCACCAGGGATGAGGCGCAGGTGGTAGCCTGCGGGTGGAGAAGGGCCTCAAACTTGCGGCAGTGGCAGCAGCAGCGAGCTGGGAGACACGGGCAAACAGGTGGTGCTGTTGCGGCGTGGGGAGCGACCTGCCTGGAACAGGGTCAAGGGTCGCTCTCCTCACCGCGCAGCGGCTGCCATAAGAAGGGGAGGTGGGAGGGAGGAGCATCTGGGAGGCGGGGAGCGGGACGAATGGGTGTGCGGGGGGGCGGGGCCGCAGGGGACGCAGCGGTGGGAAACGAGAGAGCAGAATGGGCGGAGAAATCAAGGGCATAACAATGCAGGGAAATACAGGGAATAAAACAAACAGAAGACAAGCACAATATTACAGAGTACAATCAAAATACAGAGCGCAAAGTCAAACGGAGGGCAGACAGGAAAAGGGGCAGATCGAGCGCACAAATACCTACGGCCTACCACTGGCCACCAGGGATGAGGCGCAGGTGGTAGCCTGCGGGTGGAGAAGGGCCTCGAACTTGCGGCAGTGGCAGCAGCAGCGAGCTGGGAGACACGGGCAAACAGGTGGTGCTGTTGCGGCATGGGGAGCGACCTGCCTGGAACAAGGCAAGGGTCGCTCTCCTCACCGCGCAGCGGCTGCCATAAGAAGGGGAGGTGGGAGGGAGGAGCATCTGGGAGGCGGGGAGCGGGACGAATGGGCGTGCGGGGGGCGGGCCGCAGGGGACGCAGCGGTGGGAAACGAGAGAGCAGAACGGGCGGAGAAATCAAGGGCACAACAATGCAGGGAAATACAGGGAATAAAACAAACAGAATACAAGCACAATATTACAGAGTACAATCAAAATACAGAGCGCAGAGTCAAACGGAGGGCAGACAGGAAAAGGGGCAGATCGAGCACACAAATACCTACGGCCTACCACTGGCCACCAGGGATGAGGCGCAGGTGGTAGCCTGCGGGTGGAGGAGGGCCTCGAACTTGCGGCAGTGGCAGCAGCAGCGAGCTGGGAGACACGGGCAAACAGGTGGTGCTGTTGCGGCGTGGGGAGCGACCTGCCTGGAACAGGGTCAAGGGTCGCAGCGGCGTCGTCGTTGCTGAAGCACTGTCGTCGGCTGACGAACTGGAGTCAATGGCGCCGGTAGGCCAAGCCTGCGCTGCGGGATGAGGGCGGTGCGTCATGTAACTTTGCGAGCGGTGCCCTCAAACCACGGTGCAAGCAGCGGCGTAGATTTCAGCGTGGAACGGCGTTGTCGGGGATACCAAGGCATCGTCGTGAAGCGAGGCGGTGCCCACAGGTCGTGGTGCGAGCAGCGGCTCAGTGGCGGCGTCAGCAGGCATCATCGTTGAGACCAGTGTCGCAGTGCGGCATTGCGGCGGTGCCCTCTGCGGTGCCGTAAGGCACGGAGTCGGCAGCGGCTGCTTTTTCCTCTGTTGCAGCACAAAACACACAGTTCCCAGTGCTGAGGGCAGAAGAGCTTGAAGTCTTTGCTGTTCCTGAGACTTCTTGAACAGGGGGCAAGCCCTACCTCAAGCCCTTGGAGAAACTCACAAAAGTAGATTGCAGAATGTTCAGTCCAGTCCTTTCACTGCCCAAGACAGAAGCAGCCACTGCAGGCCAACACAGCAAAGCACACAGCAAAGTGGTAGTTTCTCCTCACAGCTTTTCCAGCTCTTCTTCTTGGCAGTCTTCTTGGTCCAAAAGAGTTCTAAAGTTCAGGGGTCTGGGCCCCAATATTTATATCCCAAAATCCTTTGATCTCTTAGGCAGAGAGTGTCTGTGCCCAGCCAAAACCAGTTCTGCCTTCTCTGGTGTGGCTTCCTGGCAGGAGGTAGAGATGGCATTGTCAGGGGCAGACCAGGCCCATTCAGGTGCAAGGAGATCTCCTCCCCCTACTCTAAATGCAGCCCAGGACTATTCAGCCCTTTCCTGACCCACCTAGACTATCCGGAGCCACTCCTGCTCCCCAGCCCCTGTCATCCAAAACCCAGACAGTCAATCCACAAACCCAGCAGAGGCCCACTGGATGGTTAGGCAAGAAAATACCTACTTTCTAAAAGTGGAATTTTCAAACACAAAATGTAAAAATCACCTTCACTAAAAGATGCATCTTTATGTTTAACTGTTTTAATTGGCATTTTCAAAAATACACAACATTCCAACAACGTCAGCCGTGTGATGCAGGAGAGTGTGTCATACATACATTTATGCAATGTAAAAAAAATATATCGCTCGCTGATAAGATTGTACATCCATATCACCATCAAGGCAAAGAGGGCATTGCATTGCGAAAGATACTGCTGTTTATATGAAACAAAAAACGGAAACATCCCCCCCCACCCCGTCCTATATCCCTTGGCCCCTGACTGTCTAGATCGTGTCTTGCCACAAAGACGGTTCCCTTCATACAGTTGGAGTAGGCTGCGGCTCTTTCCCCAGGTCAGAGAGTCTCAACACCCTCAGGTATTTGGGTTGAGTGATTTCGTTAAATTCCGCTAGGAGCAGTTTTAAAAATGGACCCCATACTTTCTGGAAGGAGGCAGCCGAGCCGCTCAGAGTGGCTGAAATGCGTTCCATCCCAATGATGTGCCATATTCGATGGAGCCACCCCACATATGTAGGAGAAGTGTTTGTCCCCCAGTGCATCAAGATATTCTGTAAAGCGGCGCCCAGTGCTAGCCCCATCTGTCACCCTCTCATGCTCTTCTGAGGAAATGTAATGGGATTGGGAAGGCCCAGGACTACATACACTGGGAGTCGTGGGATTTCAGTGTCGAATAGTTCATCTATCTCATCTAGAATTTTGGACCAGTAGGAAGACAGCATCAGGCACTCCCACAGTATATGGAGCAGAGTGCCCTCATTATCGCAGCCCCGCCAACAGGTGGGACTCCTGTGTGGATTGCCCCTGTGGAGACGCGCGGGTGTTAGATACCAATATGTCGCTATTTTCATAGCCGTTTCGATACTAGCTACATTTCGGGCAGTGTGCGTGGCTCTATAATAAATACCCTCCCAGTCTTTCCCAGAGAGATCGCCTCCCAGCTCCCTCCTCCATCACTTCTGACTCGGGGTTGCTTGTGAACTCGGGCCATCCCGGAGCATATCGTACATTTCAGATATCATCCCTTTGTCGGTGAGCTTGGAGATTAGCCATTTTTCATATTTCGTCAATTTGCGGCCCCCCTGCGCTCTCATCCTGGGCTGGAGAACCCAATGTCGTAGCTGCAAATACCTCAGTCTCTCGGACTCCGGGATCCCATACTCTGACCTCAGCTGGGGGGACGAGATTACTCCCGAGAGATCAAATAGATGACCCACCGAACGGCACAAGGTGTCGCGCCACTCCCTAAATGACTTGTCAGACATACCTGGGGTGAATTCGATATTGCCAAACAGGGGGGTCAGCGGGGAAGGAAAAGTCATGAGTTTCTTGGTAGTCGCCACCCCATCCCAGACCGTCATTACTGACTTGGTGACCGGAGAGCCCATCAGGCCCCGCGGCCGTTATGATCTCCGGAGAAAGGGGACCTTCAATAACGGGATGCCGGCCAACGCTCTATCCTGGAAAAGCCACCGCTTTTCGGATTCTGGCCGTGCCCACTCCACCAAGTATCTCATTTGGGCCGCCTTATAGTAGCTAAGGAGATCCGGTATTCCTAGGCCCCCATGTTAAGGGTGCATGTATCCTGGAGCCTTACTCATCCTCGGTCTTTTCCCTGCCCATACAAATTGATTAATGCTGCGCTGCATTGATGCAAGAACTCCAGCGGGGGGCTGAACCGGCAAGGTCTGAAACAGGTATAGTGCTTTCGGAAGTAGGGACATTTTGACCGCAGCTACCCATCCGAAGAGAGATAGGTGGTGCTTGCTCCAAGCGCCCAAGGCTTTCGCAGCTTGTTGGGACAGACTAGTGTAATTCAGCTGAGCCGTTCGTTGAACCGTTGCCGCTAGATCTAACCCTAGATACGGAATTGTGTCTGCTACCTTTATACCGGCTAGCCAATCGTCCGAGGGTGTCGGTGAATGCGGCGATGAAGGCGCCTTCGGGCCGAGAGTCAATGCCAGGGACTTACCCACGTTGACCCGAAAGCCAGATACCCGGCTAAATGCATCCAACTCCTCGAGGAAGGCGGGAAGGAAGAGCCTAGGTTCCGTCAAAGCCGCCAGTACGTCATCTGCGTAAAGGCTGATGGGATGTGTTTCCCCCCCAAATGGGATCCCCCTAATTCTAGGATTATCCCTAACCCGCTGCGCCAAAGGTTCTATGTAAAGAGCGAACAATAACGGGGACAGCGGGCACCCCTGTCTGGTCCCTCTTTTAATAGCAAAGGGTTCGGAGGAGATGCCGTTGACCCTTATGCAAGCCGTGGGTTTGGCATAGCAGCCGCCCACCCATTCTCGGAACCTCTCACCTAAGCCGAATTTCGCCATTGTGTGTCCCAGGAACCCCCAGTCCACCCGATCAAACGCTTTTTCAGCGTCAATCGTCAGCAGGAGAGCGTCCATTTGCGTTTGGTGAGCCTTATCTACGAGATGGAGTATTCTTTTCGTGTTATCACTGCATTGTCGAGACTGGATAAACCCTGCTTGATCGGGTTCTATCAAATTTGGCATGTAAGGGCTCAGTCGCGCCGCAAGGATTCCCGTAAAGATCTTAAAATCTACGTTTAGTAGAGAGATCGGGCGGTATGAGCCGCATTGGTGCTTGTCTTTCCCTGATTTGGGCAAGACCACTATTGGTGCCGCGAGCATGGCATCTGGGATCTGGGTAGGGCCACCAAAGGTGTTGAAGAGCCTAGTTAAAATCGGTGCTAGGGTGGAGCAGAATTTCTTGTAGGGAAGGGAACCCGTCCGGGCCAGGTGATTTGAGCAGTTTCAGGCGGGAGATCGCTGTAATAACCTCCTCTATGTGAATGGGGGCGTCTAAGGATGCCGCCTGGGTTGGGGACAACGCAGACATATTGACCGATTGTAGGTAAGCTGCGGTGTCGCAGACGGGCTGGGAGTCTGCTGCGTAGAGTTTCTGATAGAAGTCGCGAAACGCCTGAGCTATCTCTGTATCCCCACTAATTTCTCCCCCACCTTCCCTCTGTAGCGAGGAAACCTGTGTTCGCTGTCTCTGGGCTCGTAGCCGGTTCGCTAGGAGCCGGCCAGTGCAGTCCCCCCCGACATAGTAGGAATGCTTTAATCGGACCGCCGCATATTCCGCTCTGTCCAAATCGAGGGCCGCAAGCTGCGCCCTAGCCACCTTCAATTGCCTCCAAACCCTCGGGACCCCGGTCCTGCTATGCACCCGTTCAAGCTCCTGTACCTGTGCCGACAAAGTGGACCTCACCTCCTTGCGCTCTTTATTATGGGCCGCTGCGATCCCTATAAGCTCCCCCCATACCACCTCTTTCAGTGCCTCCCACAATGTCGTAACTGCAGTGTCCGGGGTGTCATTTATTGTGAGATAATCTTTAATGCAGTGAAGAAGTTGCTGCTCCACCTCCTTATTGTGAAGCATATGTTCTTTAAGTCTCCAACTTCCAGACCTGTGAGTGCGTGGGATCAACGAAACCTGCACCGTCAATGCATCGTGGTCTGACAAGGCCATGGGTTCAATGCATGTCTCCCTAACCACAGCATTAACCTCCCCCGTCCCCAGAAAATGGTCTAAGCGGGCATAAGACTTATGGGCATGAGAATAAAATGTGTATTGCTTCGAAGTGGGGTGGGCTGCCCTCCATATATCTATCAGGCCCATCTCCCTCAGCCATTCCTTCCCATCCCTCGAGAGCTCCCCTCCCTGAAAATAAGATGCGTGTGACCTGTCCATATTAGAATCCATGACTATGTTGAGGCCCCCCCCACCAGCGTCAAGCGCCTCTGCGGCGCCAGGACGTCCGTCAGGGCAGTTTGGATAAAATTATCCTGGCCTGAATTAGGGGCGTAAATGGAGCCGACCACTAGGAGTTGGTTAACAAATTGGAGAGTATAAGCCAATAATCTCCCCTTGAGTTCTGCCACTTTCTCCTTCACCTCCCCCTTGCAGCGTCTAGAGATGAGAATAGCTACCCCGGCCTTTTTCTCCCCCAGCGAAGAGAAGTATTGGAGTGGAAAGGCCCGAGATCGCATGCGGTGAGTATGTCTAGGGAGGAGGTGCGTCTCTTGTAAGAGACACACGTACTCCTCTGCGCTCTCCAGATATGACAAGACTGCGCGCCTCTTCACCGGGTTGTTAACCCCCCTTACATTAATCGTGAGGATTTTCACAGTCGCCATGGCAATAGGAGAAGGAAACAATACAATCTAAGCGAATCCCCAAGTGTTGGCAGAGCTCCCAGTCTAGTGGGTCGACATTGCATAGAGGGGCATCGCCATAAGGAGTACGGAAACTCTATTGTGGTGTCGACAGGGCCCCCCGTTGGGTCATGCACTTGTGGAACATGGATATCGGACTTCGCTCCCCCCCACCCTAACCCCAACACACCCAACAAAAGAAACCACACTAAGTGTCCAGAGGCCGCAGTACTCAACCGTGCCATCTTGGTGAAACAGTCTGTAGAGCGCATCTGTGGCCGATGATGCACCCACCCGTACCCGCCCGCCCGCCCACCACCCCCCAGCTTGCTATAGTTCACTTATCTGACCCCGGAGCAGTTCAGATGCCAGCCCCAAGTCCGGATTCTGCAGTCAGGGAGGCCAGTACAGCTCGGCGCTCCTGCGCCATCGTTTCTGAGTTCGGTTTCGAGGGGGTCCCTGAACGCCTCCTGCCACCCACTCTTTGCCACCTCTCCCGTTGGTTTTTCTTGTCTTGGCTCGGGCCTTCCTCTGGCAGGGGCTGTTGTATGTCCAGGACCTGGCACGCCTCCTTCAAGGAACGGATTTGTCGTAGTTTGCCATCCCATTTGAAAACGATGCGAAAGGGGTGCCCCCATGAGTAGGAGACGCCCTGGTTGCGGAGGTGTGTCGTGACCGGCCTAAAGTCCCTCCTCTTCTGAAGCGTGGAGGCCGCCAAGTCCTGATATAGGGCTATAGTGTGCCCCCTGAAGACCAGAGGTTGTACATCTCGTGCTCTGCCCAAGATGAGTTCTTTAAGCTGGAAATCTGGCAGGAAGGCCAGAATATCAGGAGGAGGCGCCGGGGCCCTCGCTGCAAGCCAACCCTGTGAGCCCTGTCAATTTTGATAGCGAAGTCCGAAGATTCTTGCAGCACATGGCGAAACAGATCTTGGAGGTACCCATTGATGTCCTTATCTTCGTCGTTGGAGGGGACACCCCTCACCCGTATATTGTTTCTACGGGAGCGGTTTTCCAAGTCCTCCGCATGGGCCTGGAGATCGATTTGCTGGGCCTGCAAGCGAATCACTTCTTGCTGCAATTGTTCAACTTCCTCGTCGCGGGATTGTTCATGATCCTCCATTGTCGCCACCCTTTCACCCACTTCGTCCAAGTCCCTGCGCACTTCCTTCATCTCATCGGCAAACTCTTTTTTAAAAACATGGAGGTCGTCTCTCAGGGCTGAGAAGAGCTGGGACAGGAAGGCCCTTGTGACCGGCTCGTCTGCATTCTCCGCCTCTTGTCCCCCGGGGTGGGCTGGAGAGGTGCGACCCCCTCCGCTGGTTGCGCCCGACATTTTAGCGAACAGGTCCTTCACAGTCCTATTGTCCTTCCCCTTGTCCTTCTCCTTCTCCTTCTTTCCCCGCGTGGTGGACATGTCTAGGCTGTAGCTGTGGGGGCAAAAAGGGCCGTCGATATGCAGGAGTCTCCCCGAAGATTGGGCAAAAGGGGTCTATAGCACGCGTCCTCCAATCACGGTAGGGTAATCAGCAGCTGATCTTCTATCAGACTCCCAGCTTCTGCACTGCCCGTGGGTTAGGATGTGCTGCGGGGAGCACCAGGGCGGAGGTTCCAGGGACGCCGCTCCCCTCCACCAAGAGAGGGCGAGACGCTGCTTGACTCGTCAGTAGGCAGCCGGGGTACCCAAGGTATTAGTGCTCCTGGTCGGAGGATGGGGCTCTCTAGGCACCCACCCACAGGAATTGTCCAGCTTCAAAGGTGCCTCCGACGTGGTAAGCCTCACCACCCGGCGAGTGTCTATCGAGTCAGGGCCCTGACCCTGGGCAGCCCGAGCCGGGCTGGTGCTAGGCAGTGTGTTGGCTCCTCCGAGGCTCGCAGCCGTGCTCCCCCCCAGATGTGGTGTTGTGACGCCGAGGGTCCCCCAGCTACCGATGCGCTAACGCTGGGCGTCTCCTGCTCTGAAGAGCACCGAGCCACAATCACCTCTGTGATAGGCCACAGTTCGGCCTACACCTGCTCCTCCCGATGAGCCCTGTGTCTCCCGCTCCTGCGTGTAGTCAGAGTCTGCGTAGGGGCCCTCCAGCTGCGGTCCCAGGATCCCCAAGTCAATCAAGTAGGGCCCACCTCGCACGGCCCAGCAGTGATGATGCCAGGCCCCACGGCTCTCCCTGAGGTCGGCAACGCGTGGGTGCGCTCGGGGTGGGCACAGGCTCTCACCGGTGCTAGAAGGGCCCGAGAGCCACCAGGTCGCTCACCTCTAGCTCCGCAGCTGCCGCCTCCGCCCGCTGTAGCAGCAGCTTCGCAGTTCAGAGCTCTCTCAGACGGCACTGGGCAAGCCGCCCCCGGAATCACCGGCACATCCTTTACGCCACCGCTGGTATCGCTGCCCCCCCAGCCACGGGGGGGGTGTCCGCTGATCTGCCCCAGTGAGAGCGAGGCACCGGCAGGCCTCCGAACCCCTCAGGTGCCCCGCGAAGGCCCCTCCAGCACATCGGCCGCAACTCCGGGCCTGTATCTAGGTCCGAGCCGCCATCTTGAGGCCGGGTGCTCGGTATGCGAAGGCGCCGTTTCTTGGGTATCTGGCATCGGATTGCGGCAGAGGAGCTTGCCAATATGCTCTTGCCACCGTTCTCTACCCCTCCGGGGGTCCGCAGCTCGTGTACAGAGCCGGGAAGCACCCAGGCCGGCGGATGGGGATCGGGAGGCGAACGGGCTGCGTCCTACCCGCTCGCCATCTTGGCCACGCCCCAAAGATGCATCTTTAGATTCTGAGTTCAGGCATACTAAACTTCATTTTCCTACCTAGTTCCCAGGGCCAGTTATGTTTATACGATGTTATAAACAAACTCCCCATTCTGTCCTATGGGGAACAGGTAGCCTTGCAATAGTGAAAAACAAAATTGGCAGTAGTTCACTATCAGGACATGCCACACACACCAGGGCATGTCCTACCTTTCAGATACACTGCACCCTGCCCACAGGGGTACCTTGGGCCTACCTTAGGGGTGACTGACATGTAAGAAATGGGAAGGTTAGGGCCTGGCAAGCGGGTACACTTGCCAAGTCGACATGGCAGTCCCAGACTGCACACAGGCTCTGCAATGGCAGGCCAGAGCTACATTTACAGGCTGTTTGTGTGGGTGGCACAATCCAGTGCTGCAGCCCACTAACAGCATTTGATTTATAGGCCCTGGCACACTCAGTGCACTTTACTAGGGACTAACACATAAATCAAATAGGCCAATCATGGAAACACCAATCTATAACACATTTTACCACAGGAGCACTTGCACTTTACCTCTAATCATCAGTGAGAAAAGTGCGCAGAAACACTAAGCCAGCACAAACAGAGTCAAAACCAGAAAGAAAAAACTCAGAGGAAACACGCCAAAAGATGCCAAGTCTAACACATGTCCCCTCCAGCTGAAAGTTGGGAGAACTACACAACATCCTGGGCGTTCTCTTCACTAAGGCGGAAGAACCTGGACAGACCATCTGCATTGGCGTGTTCTGTGCCAGGACGGTGTTTCACCGTAAAGTCCATTCCCTGTAGGGAGCTGGACCACCTCAGCAGTTTTGGATTCTCACCCCTCATTTGCATTAACATGTGAGGGGCCTGTGGTCTGTCTGACCCGGAAGTGAGTCCCAAACAAGTAGGGCCTCAGTTTCTTCAATGCCCAGACCACAGCAAAAGCTTCCCTTTCTATGGCACTCCACCTCTGTTCCCTGGGGAGTAGTCTCCTGCTAAGGAAGACTACAGGCTGGTCTATGCCCTCTTCGTTCAGTTGTGAGAGCACCGCTCCCACACCATGCTCTGAAGCGTCAGTCTGCACGACGAATACCTTGGAGAAGTCGGGTGCCTTGAGCATGGGCGCCGTGCACATGGCGGCCTTCAGGGCATCAAAAGCCTTCTGGCAGGACTCAGTCCACTTCACCTTCTTGGGCTGCTTCCTGGAAGTCAGCTCTGTTAAGGGGGCAACAATGGTGCCATACCCCTTAACAAACCTCCTGTAGTACCCGGTGAGACCTAAAAAGGCTCTCACCTCTGTCTGGGTCTTGGGGGGCTCCCAAGCCAGAATGGTGCAAATCTTGGGTTGTAGGGGCGTCACCTGGCCGCTTCCTACCTGGTGTCCCAAGTACACCACAGAACCCTGCCCGATCTGGCACTTACTGGCCTTGATCGTGAGGCCTGCCCTCTGCAGAGCCCTCAACACTTCACCGAGGTGCTGCAAGTCTTCTTCCCAGCTGGAACTGAACACTGCGATGTCATCCAGGTAGGCGGCACTGAAATCCTCCAGCCCAGCCAACATCTGGTTGACCAACCTCTGAAAGGTGGCAGGGGAATTGTTCAACCCAAAGGGCATCACCCGGAACTGGTAATGTCCTTCTGGGGTTGAGAATGCTGACCTCTTCTTGGCCCCATCGGTTAAGGCAATCTGCCAGTACCCAGATGTTAAATCAAACGTGCTGAGGAACTTGGCAGCTCCCAACCGATCAATGAGCTCATCAGCTCTGGGGATGGGGTACGCGTCAGTCCTGGTGACGGCATTGAGCCCATGGTAGTCCACACAAAACCGCAGTTCTGGAGTGGCACCGGGTGCAGCAGCCTTTGGGACCAAGACCACTGGGCTGGCCCAAGGACTGTTGGAAGGCTCGATCACCTCTAACGCCAACATCTTAGAGACCTCCTCTTTAATGCTGGCCTTGACCCGGTCAGTCAACCTGTAACATCTGTCGCCAAGAGCATGCTCACTTCGGACCTCTCGATGTGGGGTTTGAGGCGGTTCACGTGCAGGACCCTCAAAGGGTTCCTTGGAGTCAGCAAATCCACCAGGTAGGTGACATAACTTATGCGTTCCACCACCTCAAATGGCCCAGTCCACTTGTCCTGCAAGGCACAAGGTTCCACTGGGGCCATGACCCACACTTTTTGCCCAGGTTGAAATTCGACCAGAGTGGCATTCTGGTCATACCACTTCTTCATTTCTTCCTGGCTTGCTTCTAGGTTCGCCTGAGCGAGCTTCCTGAAGCGGGCAGTTTGGTTTCTGAAAGCCAGCATGTAACTAAGCACATCCTGGGGAGATTTCCTGGGAGCTGCCTCCCAGCCTTCCTTTACCAAACTCAGAGGACCTCTCACAGGGTGACCATACAGAAGCTCAAAGGAACTGAACCCAAGAGACTTCTGTGGCACCTCCCTGTATGCAAAGAGAAGGCATGGCAAGAGGACGTCCCACTTACGCCTCATAGGTTCTGTTAGACCCTTAATCATGCCCTTCAAGGTCTGGTTGAATCTCTCCACCAGACCGTTACCTTGTGGGTGGTAAGGGGTGGTGAACTTGTAGGTTACACCACACTCCTTCCACAGGGATGTCATATACTTGGATATGAAATTGGTCCCCCTGTCAGAAACCACCTCTCTGGGGAACCCCACACGGGAAAAGATCCCCATTAACGCCCGGCCCACCACTGGCGCCGTCGTTGTCCTGAGTGGGATTGCCTCCGGGTACCCGGTGGCATGGTCCACCAAGACCAGGATGTACCTGTTGCCCATGGCTGTCTTGGGATCCAGTGGCCCCACAATGTCCATCCATACCCTTTCAAAGGGTGTTCCAACAACTGGAAAAGGTTGGAGAGGAGCTTTGACCTTCCTCTCACTCTTACCACTTGCCTGGCAAGTTTGGCAAGACCTGCAATGCCCATCTGACTGTCTTCGCATTTGGGGCCAGAAGAAGTGGGTGACAAGCCTGTCACAGGTCTTGTCCTGTCCCAAATGTTCCGACAAAGGCACGTCATGAGCCAGACCCAGTAGGAAGGTCCTGAAGCGCTGGGGTGCCACCAACACACGGGCTGACCCAGGCTCAGCGACCTTAGGCTCACTGTACAGGAGACCATTCTCCCAGTAGATCCAATGTGATCCGGACTGATCACCAGCCGCCTGGTCTGCAGCCTGCCGCCACAGACCCTCTAGAGAAAGGCACTCTTTCTGCTCCTTACAGAATTCCTCCCTGGTGGGACCCCTTCTTGCTGCCAATGGGTCAGCTCAGAGATGTCCCCCAGTTCAGCTACCTGCTCCCCTGTAGGCACCGGGTAGTCCCCCTCAAGGTCCGTGGGAACGTCAGGGGCCGGTTTCTCTCGCCCCTTGCCCTTTCTCTTGGCAGGGACTTGGGCCACAGTTTCAGGCTCCAAGTCCTCTTGATCACCCTTTCAGGCCGCGAATGACCGAGTGGACACGCATGCCCACTCTGGCAACCCAAGCATCTCCAAGTGAGACCTGAGCTCAACATCCTTCCATAAGGACTGCTCCAGGTCATTACTTAGCAGACAATCTACAGGCATGGAAGGACTCACAACCACCCTCAAGGGACCTGAGACCCCTCCCCACTCGAAGGGAACCTGCGCCACCATACACTGGCGCTCTGAATTGTCCACCACAATTACTTGGTGGAATGCGCCTGGGACTACCTGCTCCTCAGAGACCAGGTGACACCGGACTGAGGTCACACTGGCTCCAGTATTTCTGAGATCCTCTACCCTTTTCCCATTGATGGTCACCCAGGTGCTGTATTTCTTTGTGTTAGGGGGCACCTGGTTTCCTGGGACCGTCTCACTTTCCCCTAGTGAGACGAGTGTCATTTCTGCGGGATACCCACCCTCCTGTGGGTACTCCTCCTCCTCAAGCGCTACACTAGCCAACACCTTGGACTGCCCACCGGTGGGTGGCTGTGCCCCCTTAGGGCACTTGGGGTCCCCCTTCATGTGACCCACCTGGTCACATGCAAAACACTTGAGGGGGCCGGTCCCAGCAGGCTTTCCTGAAGAGACCCCTTGTTTCTTATCTCCGGGGGGATGGGCACCTTTACCCTTGGTGTTAGTTTGGGGCCCTTTAGAGAACTCCTGTGCTTTACCCTTTCCCCCCCCACTTTTCTGCTGGGGACCCTGCCCACCTTTGGCTGAATCTCCCCCAAACGCTTTCTTGTGGACCCTGGTACTCACCCAGCGGTCCGCCTCCATAGCAAGCTTCCTGGGGTCAGTCAGCTTACTATCAACTAGGTGCTGGCGCAGATCTGCAAAACATAGACTAGACAAGTGCTCCCATGCAATCAAATTGTAGAGCCCCTGAAAGTCTGTCACATTACTGCCCTTCACCCAGTCATCCAGTGACCTGCAAAACGAATCTACACACTCCAGCCAAGTGTTGGCATCAGACTTCTTACTGGACCTGAACTGATCCCTGTACTTTTCAGGAGTAAGACCATACTTAGTGAGAAGGGCGTCCTTCATGTCAGCATAGGTGAGGTTATACCCCTTACCCAAAGCTACTAAAGTATCCCTTGCTTCTTCTGGAAACAGAGGCCACAATCCTGCTCCCCAATTCCTCTCAGGGACCCCATTCATGTGTATCGCTGCCTCATAACCCTGAAACCACCTTTGTATGTCATCCCCCTTCTTGAACTCCTTGCCCACATTTTTAGGGATGTGCACAATCCTGTCTGCCTGTCCTGACGGGTTGCTGCCACCATCTGAGCTGGCTCTACTCCTCTGATCCAGCTCCTTTATCCTGAACTCATGATCTAACATCATCCTTTTCTCCTCCATGGCTAACTTAAGCTTCTCCAGTTCTACTGCAACTCTCCTTGCTTCCCGCCTGTCCTCCAGCTCCTCTGGGGACAGGCCACTGTTGCCTGGCCTGGAGGGTTCCCCCCCTCCCAAAAGCACATCCACCCTAGGAGCAGGCTCATCCGCCTCTCCACTTAGATCACCAGACTGCTCGCTGGCATGTCTGGCTGCTACCCAGGCCCTCAGCGCCTTTTGTAGCTCCTCCTTCCTAGTGAGGCCTCTGACTTGGACTTTTAGGTTTTTGCAAATCGCTTTCAATTCCCTAACACTGTAGGATTCCAACCTATCCTCCTCAAAGGCAACTTCCAGGGATGCAACAGATGATGCTCTTGATTCCGGCATGATGAAGTAGCAAGTTCAAACTGGCAAGATCAAAAATAGGCCAAAAAGAAAAAGAACCAGTATGTGGTAAGTAATGGTCTGCGATATGGTAGTAGTGCACACCAATCACTGTAAGTCAAGTGCAAACGCAAGTCCTATCCTCACCGCTGACAACCAATGTTAGAAATGGGGGTCTCTAGTTGGCAGAGGTAGGCACCTTTGCCCAAATAGGGACCCTTCTTCCTAGTCAGGATAAGGGAGTTACACTCCTAAAATAACCCCTGCTCACCCCCTTGGTAGCTTGGCACGAGCAGTCAGGCTTAAGTTAGAGGCAGTGTGTAAAGCATTTGCACATAACCAACAGTAATACAGTGTAAGCACTACAAAAGGACACCACACCAGTTTAGAAAAATATCCAATATTTTTATAAACTTAAGACAAGACCAAAAATGATAAAAATCCACAATACAGTACTTAGAAATCTTCAGTTATCAAAATATGCTTGAAAAACAGTTCCTTGATGTCAATAGCTCCGTCCGGGGCTATCACGGCGTCGTGAGCAAACAAATCCAAACAGTTCTGGCTGACCGCGGCGTCACGGGCCAGCTACAGTCTTGGGAAGACCCGCAAACAATACCTTTTAGAAATTCAGGGCATCGGCGACCTCTCGTTGAGCTTCCGAAACCACGGCGTCCGCAGGCGTCGGTTCCCGAGGTCGGTGCAGGAGTCGTCTGGGCCCTCGAAGTCACACACGTTGCAGATCGAACTCCTCTCTGTTGAAGTCAGGAGTGCTGGCATCGGTAGGCGTCGGGTGCTGTGGTGCGAAGTCCAGGGGTGCGGCGTGCAGTGCCCTCAGGTCACGGTGCGAACAGCGGCTCGGTGGCAGCATCATATGGCGTCGTTGGTGAGACCAGGGTCGCGGTGCAAAGTGAATGCAGTGCTCGTTGCTGTGCTGGAAGGTCGAGGTGCAAGCAGCGGCGTCGTCGTTGCTGAAGTGCTGTCGTCGGCTGACGAACTGGAGTCGATGGTGCCGGTAGGCCAAGGCTGCCCTGCGGGATGAGGTCGGTGCGTCGTGTAACTTTGCGAGCGGTGCCTCCAAACCATGGTGCAAGCAGCGGCATAGATTTTGGCGTGGAGCGGCGTCGTCGGGGATACCAAGGCGTCGTCGTGAAGCGAGGCGGTGCAGACTGCGGTGCCCACAGGTCGCGGTGCGAGCAGCGGCTCGGTGGCGGCATCAGCAGGCATTGTCGGTGAGACCAGGGTCGCGGTGCGACATTGCGGCGGTGCCCTCTGCGGTGCCGTCAGGACACGGAGTCGGCAGCGTCGTCGTCGACGTCGTCGGGTTGCTTTTTCCTCTGTTGCAGCACAAAACACACAGTTCCCAGTGCTGAGGTCAGAAGAGCTTGAAGTCTTTGCTGTTCCTGAGACTTCTTGAACAGGGGGCAAGCTCTACCTCACGCCCTTGGAGAAACTCACAAAAGTAGATTGCAGAAAGTTCAGTCCAGTCCTTTCACTGCCCAAGACAGAAGCAGCCACTGCAGGCCAACACGGCAAAGCACACAGCAAAGTGGTAGTTCCTCCTCACAGCTTCTCCAGCTCTTCTTCTTGGCAGTCTTCTTGGTCCAAAAGAGTTCCAAAGTTCAGGGGTCTGGGCCCCAATATTATTATCCCCAAATCCTTTGATCTCTTAGGCAGAGAGTGTCTGTGCCCAGCCAAAACCAGTTCTGCCTTCTCTGGTGTGGCTTCCTGGCAGGAGGTGGAGACGGCATTGTCAGAGGCAGACCAGGCCCATTCAGGTGCAAGGAAATCTCCTCCCCCTACTCTAAATGCAACCCAGGTCTATCCAGCCCTTTCCTGACCCACCTAGACTATCCAGAGCCACTCCTGCTCCTCAGCCCCTGTCATCCAAAACCCAGACAGTCAATCCACAAACCCAGCAGAGGCCCACTGGATGGTTAGGCAAGAAAATACCTACTTTCTAAAAGTGGTATTTTCAAACACAGAATGTAAAAATCACCTTCACTAAAAGATGCATCTTTAGATTCTGAGTTCAGGCATACTAAACTTCATTTTCCTACCTAGTTCCCAGGGCCAGTTATGTTTATAAGATGTTATAAACAAACTCCCCACTCTGTCCTATGGAGAACAGGTAGCCTTGTAATAGTGAAAAACTAAATTGGCAGTAATTCACTATCAGGACATGCCACACACACCAGGGCATGTCCTACCTTTCACATACACTGCACCCTGCTCACAGGGGTACCTTGGGCATACCTTAGGGGTGACTGACATGTAAGAAATGGGAAGGTTAGGGCCTGGCAAGCGGGTACACTTGCCAAGTCAACATGGCAGTCCCAGACTGCACACAGGTTCTGCAATGGCAGGCCAGAGCTACATTTACAGGCTGTTTGTGTGGGTGGCACAATCCAGTGCTGCAGCCCACTAACAGCATTTGATTTATAGGCCCTGGCACACTCAGTGCACTTTACTAGGGACTGACACATAAATCAAATAGGCCATTCATGGAAACACCAATCCATAACACATTTTACCACAGGAGCACTTGCACTTTACCACCGATCAGCAGTGAGAAAAGTGCGTAGAAACACTAAGCCAGCACAAACAGAGTCAAAACCGGGAGGTCAGAAAGCAAAAACTCAGGGGAAACACGCCAAAGGATGCCAAGTCTAACAGTGGCAGTATAATTTCCAATACTTACCCTATTGTGTGCATTCATGGCAACATTCTGACTATCTTGGACATGACAGTGACCTATCCTTGCTATATTGTGGCTTTTGTGATAAAGCTCTGACCATGTCTGACATTCAAATCGCAGTGGTGAAATACCTTAAAATATGGTTGGCATACCGGTTAATTGATGTTGATGATAAATGGATATGAGAGGCAGAATCTACCTTGGTGTGACAGTAGTGTATGTGATTGTTTGGTGAAAAAGAGAAGCTGATTTTGGGGACCAAAAATGGAATTGCTAAAAATGAAAATCTGGTATTTTAGTGCACAAATACAGTTTAATATCATAAAAACGACACATTTCTGTTGTGGGAATTTAGTTCATTTGTCTGAAAAAAAGTGCATATTTCTTGGCGAAATATTTTCATTTTCGAAAACTGGTAAGCTCATATTTCAAACAAAAAGACTGTATTTGTTAAATATATTTAATGCTGATATTTGAGACATGTTTCCTGGTTAATTCTATAGATGTCTTGCTGACTTAAGATCCTTGGTACCATCTAGCACTTCCTACTATGGCTGTTGTAACATGACTCGTGGGAGGCATTTCCCAATCTACATTGATAAAGCTGTTGTGATATTATCAAAAAAGAGCATGCAAAATTGGTGTAACCTGTCAGCTGTTTAATCCCTTGATCTTGGTGAAAGTGAATTGTGACTTTACTACATGAGCTTGTAAGATTTGTGTAAGTGTCAATTTGTCTACTATGTTCCTACCATGTAGAGCAGAGGTCTTCAAACTTTTTTACTCTGAGCCCCCCCTAAGCAAAATGTTTTGAGGTCGGGCCCCCCTCCAAAACTTTATGGCAGGATTGGGGGAGTGGGAGGGACATGGCTGCGTGCAGGGAACGGTGCTTATGAGAGGGTTTCAGGAATACGTTTTCTATAGCTTATGAACCGCACTAAATATGAGACTTATAAAACAGAAAATGCATCAAACAAAAACAGATATCCCAAACAAACTGCTCCCCATAATTGGGGTGTTGTGAGCCCCTCACACTCTTTGACCCCAATGCAACTGTACCTGCTGCACTAATGATAACTGCAGTCCTGAGTAGCAGGCTATCTCCTCTGCATCTTTTACCTCTTCCCCACCATGACGGATCTTCAACTCTGTCCTAATGCTTGAAAGGAAAATAAGCTTCGATGCCCCTTTTTTAAAGGTAGACAGTCATAACTGTGATGCAGTGGGCCCCTCAAATCCCTGGGCCCCAGTCCTGCTGCATCTGCTCCTTAATGATAACCAGCAGTGGCCACTTACACACTTGGCAGCAGTACCAGCTTCACTAATGAATGCCCTTTTTAAAAAAAAGAAAACTTATATTGTCCCCTTCTTTGGGGTATCTCTCTGAAGAAGCTGCCTCTGGCCATTTGTAAACACAAAAATGAGTCTGCATACAGTGCTCCCTATTCTGGGCCTACTCTTTGACAATATCTATGAATCTCGCTCCTTTCCTCTGTCTCTTGGACCATTACTGTGAGGCCCCAGGGATCGAGAGGATTAGGGGCGCTGGATCTGAATGCAACCCTTCTGGCCTGCTACCTGCCACCCCATGGACTCAGCTTTCACAATGCCCCTGAATGGTTAATACTGACTTTGAGATGCCTCTGCCAGAAATCGAAGGGTGTGGTGGTAGTGCATAAAGTTAAAAAAGAAACCAGCCTTCTTACCAGCCAATAATTGATTGAGTCACTAAAAGCCAGGGCCACTGGAATTATGAGTTTCTGCAGCAGCAGCGTTTTCCACATAATTATCAGTTTACTGCATTTGCTACATAATCTGCAGATTTTCAACAAAAGAAAATTAGATTCTAGCTCAAACGGAACAAAAGTTACTTAACGCGTGACAAAGTGTTCCAGAGCAGTGGAAGGCCCTTTGCAAAGATTGACTGGTAATCTTGTAGTTGCTTACTGCTGTATTTGGGTGTTAAACTGGTACTAATGGGGTGAAATATTTCCCCTGACAGGGTTACCTTGAGTTAAAATGACAAAATAATGAAGTAATGCTAACCACAAAATGTGGCGCATTATGCAGCATAATTTACCTTTTCTTGCTGCATAATTTAGTCAAACCTGCCGCATAATATTGTCCTCTTCTGCTGAATAATTCCAGTGGCTCTGCTTAAAGCTTCATGGTGGCAAAGATCTATTCTTTTTGAGATGTAATGTAAGGGTGTTATCAGCTGAGATCTGGAATAGTGGAGACACTTACAAAAATGTCTGCATTAGATACAGTTTGATTAATTATTACTCAAAAGTATATTTTGTAAGAACTTGTTTTATCTCAATCACTGCATCATTTTGCAGCAGCCTAGCTTAGAGTATGTAAATACTGTTTTAAAATAATGACTTACATATTCACAGTGCTTTCTGCCACAGGCTGGGACCTCATAGCACTATAAACAGTGCCATTGGAATTATGCGGCGGAGAAGGCCAGATTATGCAGCATGGTTGACTAAATTCAGCAGCAAGCAAAGGTGAATTATGCTGCATATTTTGTGATAGCATTGCTGCATTATTTTGCTATTTTTACACTTGTTAACACTGTCCTGGCCTTTATTGCCCCTCATAAGTATCACATTAACACCCACATATAGCAATAAGCAACAGAAAGGTGACCATTCAACCTTTAGAAAGGGCCTTCCACTGTGAGGTAACATGTGTTGCTGCATTTTTTTATCTGCAAATTATGCAGCAGATGATGGATTATATGGCAAATGCGGTAAATCCATAACTATGCGCTGTGAGTGTAGGGTGAGCGTGAACGTGAAGGGTGAGAATGAGTGAGTTGTCTGAATGCAGAGTGCATTCCCAGACATTTGAAGTAAATCAGCATGTTATTGACGGGGTGTAGGGTTTCAGATATAAATTAAACTATTGCTATTATGGTATTAATCTGGGATCGAGGGTGGAGGAAATAAATAATGTGCTGATCGTGCAACAAACTTCCAGTCTTATTATTAGGGTTGCCAGCTCATTATTTTGATGTCGCAGACGGTACAAAAATACACAGTCACCTAAAGCCCTATTTTCAGCACTTATCTGTGCGTACTTCAAAAAGCAAATATAAATAGAAAGCACTTTTAAATGTGTTCTAGGGCTGCCTGAATGATTCATGAATGAAAATAAAGGGAACAGACAAAGTCAGATTACAAATGAATACATACTTTTTTATTTAAAACCCTGTTTATTGTCAAAACAAGGTCTTTGCAGGCTCTTTAAACATACATGGTGGGCATTTTTCTATTGGCAACCCTTTTTATATTCCTTTTCATGAAATGCATTTTCACACTACAGCAGTAAATTTAAAATACAAATGTAAGGAATAGGCAGAGTCGGGGCCCAGGGGTACTGGAACCAGAAATAAAAACCAAGCCTTGGTAACTAGTTTCTAAAGGTATGCAAATGGTCCTTAAAGACCTGTGAAAACTTCGGGCATGCCGGAGTCTTAATAAGACTCCAGACACTGCCCAGCGGAGCCCCCAGCAGCACACTCACTGACCTCCGGCCCCAGGGCACTCTGAGGGCTTCGGAGTAAATGAAGACAGCCTGGAAATGCAGCAAATAAACATCACCGCACTTCCAGGCGTCTTCATTTACATGTGCTTACAGAGGCCTTTGCGCCCCCCTGGGAACCCATCCACGCCCCCCCAGGGGGGCGGGCCCCACACTTTGAAGACCTCTGATGTAGAGTCTCAGCCACTGCTTAGTTTGTAAGAAAATAAGTGGAATGGGTCAAAGTATTTCTTGGGATGCAGCGGACTGCCAAAGTTGGGGTGCACCCTTGCAGCCACTGGTGCCACCCCCAACACTACTGGTGCCACACACTGTAATCACTAGCTTCGCACACTCCTACCACATTTGGTGCAAGGGACCCACATCCTCTTATCCAGGCTTCTCCAACGAGTAGCTCATGAGCTACTGGTAGCTCTCCAGCTATCCTTGAGTAGCTCTCCTGCAAGCAGGCCAGCCTACACATTAGAATCATTTGGAAGGCTGAATTAATATATTGATTTCAAAATTCAAAAGTTGTATTTGAGTCGAAAATATGTGCATTTTCTTCACTTATAAAATGTTTTTTTTTTAATTGGTTGTATTTCCAAAATACAGTTAAAGCTGATATTTGAGTAATTAATCATGTGGTGTTGGAGACATATTACTATTATTATTACCTAGGTGCCAAGCACTGCAGATATGGGTGTTATGAATTACCTATGTTAAGGCATTCTAAATGGACAAAGGCTTTCTAACGTTTTTTTTACAACTTTCCCTGATGATCTGAGGAGGTCACTGCTGGCACTCTTGCATTGGGTGGCCTCTGATGTGATCACTATTACATTACTAATAATATTAGTAGTTCAGGATAATTTCCATTGAACAAAAGTAGCTCTTGTTACAGAAAAGGTTGGAGACCCCTGCTCTTTTCACACTTTGGATTAGGCCCTCCATATCTCCAAGGACTGATTCATAATGAAACAGCAAGTCATAGTAAGTCATGTGAAATCTTGCACTTGGCAGTAAAAGATGTGACTGAAGAGGATTGGACGTGTTCTGATTAGGATAAGGCTTAGCTTCTGGAAACTGTAATAGTAACGCTTAGCAAATTTCTGTGGAGCTTTGAAGTACGTTCTGCAACAAGTCGGGAGTTCTTGGCAAAGAAGCATTTCGATGAATGGGACCGTCAGGGAAATGATTGTGGAAAGTGACAACAGGAATTCAGGGCAGAAAGTGTTGAAAATGGACTGTTCTGTTTGAATGTATATGGTTTCCAAATTACTCGTAGTTGTTGGGAGTTTACATGATATTATTATGATACTAAGGTCTTTAAATGCGTACCTCGGCTCTAAAATGACAATTGTTCTCTTTATGTCCTGGGTTTGCAGTTTCTCACAAACCGCTTACATTTGTATGGAATTACTGTACAGATGTGAATATTTTAAAGCAAGTTGTGCAGAAGTATAATTTACACATTGCATGTATTTTGGTGTTTTTGTGCCTTTTTGCAAGTGCCATATGTAAAATATTACTACTGCATTAAGTACTTTTAGATTTATTCTCGTTCCTAAGTGAATGACGTGGAGAAGAGGCAGAGCTGAATTGTTTATAATAACAGCATTTGATGCTACTAATGTGCTCTACAAGGATTAAGAAGCCCTCATCTCCCTACAGCCCCACCCCACCCCTGCATTCACCTATCCTAAGCTGCCGTTTAATTTATAGGTAGAGTGAGTATAGGTTGCTCACACTTTCTGTGCGAAAGACAGAGCATACCTCATTGCGCAACTTCCCCAACCAATCAGGGTGTGAAACATGCGCACCATTAGCACTTCATTTGACTTTAGGCATGTCCAAGGGCTCAGCACCTGCAAACAGTGGCACAAATTAAGCAGCTGACAGTCACAGAATATGACAGAGAGCCTACCTGGAATGGTCTGGATGGAGAAATAAAGTGAAGAAACATGTTGTATGCTACATACATTTCGAAAACAGATAGGTCGAAGTTTCATGAACACATTTCTTACCTCTTCATATAGCTTTAGGAGGCATTATATTGAAATATCCAATGTGCTCAAACAATTGTCTTCCAGCTTAGTTTGGGAGGGTGATTCAAGGATGCTGCTTGTGGTTTAACACTTTCAGAGGATGCCATGGGCCTTGAGACAAGCCAGGAGTAATGGGCGGCCTGCCCATCATCTTCCTAGTAATAGGCAGCCGTGATTGGGGTGCAGTGGACTCTCACGCTTATGGGAGCCGGTGCGACTGCCCAGCAGTGCCGGGTTAAACTCTGTGGAGGCCTCTAGGCAGTCGAAAATCTGGCCCCCCTCGAAAATTATCTCCCAATACCCAATGCACCGGATTATTTTACAAACTTGCAGCTGCCAGAAGATGAGCTTTTTAAGAGACAAACTGTTATGTGAATCTGATGTCTCTGGTTTATGTACTTTAAGTTGTTAATGGGTACTTTACATTAATACAGTATTTTCTCTTTAGAGTCTTTAATGTAAAGTTTTCATTTCTTTGAGTTGATTCATTTTTTTCTATCTTTTGGAAACAACATTCAAGAAAGCTTGGTTGTCATTTTCTTTCAAAATCACATCAATACTATTTTTATCCGTTGTCGCAGGGCCCCTAAAAGGAGTAGGGCCCCTAGGCCGGTGCCTACTTTGCCTATTTTGTAATCCGAAACTGTGCCTGAGACACTCTAATAGCAGTTTTGCTTGAAGTGTTTCCCACCTGATGCGGCAGCAGTCTTGGAACTGGCAACATTAGGGGTGCATTAGCAAAGAGAGGGGACACGTAACATGCCCTCTTTCTACTGTACAGTAGGGCACTATTGTAATTAAACATTGTTAGTGCCGAAACGGGTCCTTTTTGGTAATATAATGGGCACCATGTGCTGTAATAAGGAACAGGTGCTAGCTTGAAAATGCTGGTGTGATATATATTGAACATATGCATCGCTCTGTTTTGCTAAGTGACTCACAAGTCAGTGTGAGTGTAGTAGTGACATTGGACAGCAAGGAAACGGGCATGAGTTCACCCGAGCCAGCCAAAGGGAAAGCAGCTTTCACAAGCATATGGTACAATTACCCCGTATAGCAACATGCCAGCTGAAACAACTCATTTGTGCAGTTGCAATCGCAGTAAATACAGTGTTTTAGCAAAATTGAAGTTTCGGATTTGTTGTAATGGATGACATGTCCAACGGTATGTGCCAGGGTATGTAAACGCCTCGCAGAAACATTAGAACATTTTATTTCATGAAAATGAAATGAAAGATGTTTTTTTCACTCAGGTCAATTACCCTGCGCACAGATGGTTTTACTTTTCACTCAGATTGCGTTGAATGGGCGCCATTTCCTTTTTTGTCCACGACCAAATGTGACTACAGCTCAGATGAGGGAAAGTGGTACCTTAAATTTAGAACACATGTTTATGCAGCAACGCGTGTGTTTGTGTTGTTTGTCCTTCGGAGCCCTGAGCTACTGAAGTTTGAATATTCATATGCAGAGCTTCGGGACTGTCGGGTTGTCACAAGTGCCAGCACTCATGCTTTGCCATCGAGGTGTTCACACAGTGCACATATTCTAAGCATCACAAAGTTTTCATAGCTAACTCACTTAAAGGTATTAGGGAACATCTATGGCCTGATTAGGAGGTGTTCGGAATTAATTGGATGCAATAAGTGGCACATATTCCGACTTGTTTGGGGAATAACTTTGGTGCTTACCCAGAGAAATCTGCATCTCCCAGTAAATACCCGGCCCTTTCCCCTTGTTGAATTCTGCCAGGTTGGACCTGCCGAAGTTTGTTGAGGAGTGCGATCTTTATTGCACCTGGTGATTACTGGGTTCAATAAACAATTGTAATTGAGGTCCCTGCATAAACAGGCATTTGCACAGGAATCGCAATTTGATGGACCAGTTTTGAAATCAGACACATAGTTGGTACCAGGGGTATGGAATGGAATGTATTGAAGTGAACCCCAAATCTCCTCTTCCTTCTCAAAGCTAACCCTGAATGCAGTCGGCGGAAAAAAGGGAAGGAGAGGAGACAAACACAGCACAGCACAGCTGAGAGATCATTCTGGGCATCTCTTTAGTAGTAAGCATTTCTCTTGCGTCTGGGAGTAGCTGCCTATAAATAGAGGCAAAACATAAGAATATATTGTAAACAGGATTATCAGCAGCACCACTGCCAGCATCTACCCTACGTTGTCCCACGCATGCTGAGCATAGCATGAGGTGAATACTAGGAGACTGCACCATGACCGGCGAGGACGGAGCATGCTTCCATCCAGCAGGAGTCCAGCAGAGTGGAACAGAGGAGTGTGAGATCACCAAGGTGGTAAGCCTTCCAAAAGCACAGGAGACAAGTACCTAAACTGAGGGAACTGAAAATGGAAAAATAAAATATAGAGAAATCCGGAGGCCAGGTGTGAACTAAAACATCAGCTGACAGACTTAGCAAGATGCACAGCTGCCAGACAAATCATGATTCCTCTTGTAGTGACTCTGCATACTTTAACCCAGATGTTGTCTAAGCCTATGTGCCTGAAATACTAGTGCGCTTACCTGCCTTTCAGCATTCTCCAAGCTCCAGTTGTATAGAGCCACCCCCGTACCCAACCATCGTCTAACCCACTATCCTGCCTTCTTACTCTAGTGATCCCTGGGAGGTAAGGTGTGCCTATGTAGAAACGCTTCCCTAAAGGATGCTGTCCATCTGCACTGCTGTCAAATCCTCACAGTTGGAAACCTTTCTTATACTTAATATTTCATTGAAGAATACATAGTAGGGTCACAATAATTCAGAGTGAAGACAATTACTAGAATCTCGGACTCAAGTTAACATTTTAAAAAACATATTGAATAGATATAAGTTGAAATGATTACATTGGTCCAGCTTAACTTGTTTGTCACTTAATTACTGCTTACAGAACTGTTGGGCATACCAGGAAAATCCAAATTTTGCCTTTCTGTGATATCTCTCCAAAGACAAATTTGGCTAGCTATGGTCGTTTTTTTTCTCTAAATTGCGTTGGTAGTTTAGAAAGACAATAGATACACTCAATTCCTGCTCGAAACCTGCCTTAACAATCAAGATATTCTCCGTGGACGAAGTCGCATTGCAAGGTTGCAAGGGGGGCGAAATCAAGCAAGGAAAAAGCTGCACCTGTCTTCTAAATGAGTTGCAAAAGACAGCCATAATTGAGGTGCATTGGACAGCTTTCCTTTGAGCCCTTGTGCCTCTGCACTTGTTGCACTGTTGATTATTATGGCTCGGCATAGACATCTATATGGGAGAGGATTTTCAGTGTATTTCCTCTTGTCGGGAAATTATCTCTGTTCGTTCCTTAGGCTGAAACTGCATTAGCCATTTCCATCCTTGCGCTGACCCTTTAGTGATCAGCACCATTGGACTATGGCGCAGCCTTCTTTCTCATCCCGTATGTTTCCTATCAGGAATATTATTTAGAGACATGAACTACAGGGTTATAGTTTGTTTCTTTAACATATCAGTTTGTCTATTGGATAGAACTGGAATGGATAAATCCAAACATAGGAAAAGTAAAGGCCATCATTTCTAGATCCAAACGATGGCTTTAAGCAATGATTAACTATCATCACCTCCTTGTGCCATTCAACGGCTCGATAATATCTACCCAAGGACCATGCCAGAAGCATAGGACTGGGGATATGGTAGCACTTGGCCAGCCTGCTTGGCCGCACACAAATGTCTCCATGGACGAAAGGAGGAAACGTCCTCTGAAATAGCCTAAAGCTATACACTATGCAAACCTCTATAAATATATATGGCGTGTTACTGATTCTGATGCCCAAGCTGCAACACTGAAAAATGTTCTACGACCATATTTTCTACAGGACATCATATGTTGAAGTTTCTGTTAGTACAATATTCTCTGTCTTAAAATACTCTTTTCCCTAATCCCAAAGGTATCTTCACATGGGTTTTGTCTGTCAGGAATTCACAAAATGATTCCTGGCAGGTGTAAATGGATTTATTACTATGGGTTTCTCCACCACAGGAGCACAGAAAGTTTCAGTAGTAAATCCCACGGAAGAGTGTCTGGTGGGCATCATAAAGCATGGTTTCCTGGTAAATTTGTGAATGTCCACAAACTCCGATGTGACCACTTCCCACCTGGAAATAGAGGGACCATTCCCCCAGTACTGAAATCTATGTAGATTTCTACACAGTGGGAATAGCAGCCCGCAGGAGGTGTCATGTGCCATTCCTAGTAGTATGCCTGCAAACCAGCCCCTAGCACAGCTTTCCATGCCTACTTCTTCGAAATATTTGTGAATTAAAAAATGTAGAAGTATGTTTAGACACAGATGTAAATGGGACGTGACTTGGGCTCTCTTTTTTGT
Organism: Calotriton arnoldi; assembly: GCA_963921515.1. NCBI lineage: Eukaryota > Metazoa > Chordata > Amphibia > Caudata > Salamandridae > Calotriton > Calotriton arnoldi. The sequence continues at coordinate 1,016,537 of CAWUFW010006180.1, read as the reverse complement.
GTCCATTAAATCTTGAGTTGAGACTATAATAATAATAGCCAACCCTATGTATCAGTGGGTATATTCAGCCTGAGTTCAACTAATGTGGAAATTGACATTCACAGAGAAGGATCTGCTTTGAAAGAAAGAGCCATAATCTAAAAATGTACAAACGTTCCAAAAAGTGGCTTCGTCAAGTATTGTAATAGAATAGATGACACTCATTTCTCACGAAGATTGGTCATGTTTTGTCAATAATGATAGGTAATAATCTGTTTTATATATAGTGCTAAATACCACAGCACTTCTGTTTGTGTCTGGGAGTAGCTGCGTATAAATAGATGTTACTGTTACTTAATTTATGGTACTTAATTTGCGAATTTACAAGAATGGAAGACTGAATTTGCCTTGAAGAGGTTCAAGCTCATACCCTCCCGAACATCAGATTTTATCAGTGGTGAGTGTCCAGCTCACTGACTTTTCCAGCTTAGATCTAGTACAGTGAAGGCCAAGACAATGAGCAAATATAGTGAGGAAAATAAAGCAGTGAAACTGGATGACCAGACAAATAAATGGAGGCAGATAAGAAAAGTATAAACTGTGAAATCAGGCATTGCTTTCAACAAAATGGATACCAAATATTGATAAAGTGTCACATGCATTATAAGCACCAACGTTTAGAAAAATAACCCAAAGGCGTTTGAGTGAATTGTGTTGGGAAAACGCAGAGTAAAAAGATTTGAATGAATTCTGATTCCTCGAAATTTATGGAATACATACAAAAAATATGGACTTGTTTCAAGGTATCAATATTTCAAGTCACAATTTATGGGTCAAAGAAGGCTTTAAAGATTGTGGTCAATTCAATTTCTGGAGAGCCTTTATATTCACCATTGACTCAAAAATATTGTTACAGGCCATCTCAATAGGATCAATCTGAGATTCTTTAGTGTAAATGAATTCAGGAGCGGGGCATGATAAAGTAAAAAAATGGGGTAGACTTCAAATGAGTTGAAGCAAGTTTATATTCTCTATCTCTTATAGACAACACTTTGTTTAGCAGATTTAGCCACTAGATTAGCTTCCGGCCTAAAGTAAACAGCATTGAGATTCACAAGTTAATGAATGCAGAAGGCATAGTATTTTACTCAACCAAATGCCTATTGGTCTGAAAATTATTCTATTGCAATGAAAAACATCAACAAAACAAAGGTATTGTCTATCAGCAGGTCTAGTAAAATAGTAAACAGGATATGGTTCCTTTATAAAACAGAGCTCGAAGGGAGGAAGGAGTTCTAAGTGCCCAGCATTGGGTCAATTAAAATTCAATCTAGACCACTCTTAAGAATGATTTGGCAACATGTGTCATGGCTAATGAAAATTCTGTTAGCAGCCCCTTTAACATTCATGTAGCAAGAATCCTCGTAACCTTCAAGAAGGTCTATGAGTGCAATATACCTTGCATTTTTCCTGCATGGAGTGGATGGTTATTTTCAATGTTTCATTTGTAAAATAATAAGTGCCAGTGGACAAAATTTAGTTCAGAAACTCACGGCCAGCGCTTTGGAAAGTCAGGGAGCCAAATACCAAGACCGCGTAGTCTTGACTCCACTTCATGGCTCTTTCATTAACCACCAGACGCTCCCTTCTTCCATTTATCTCACCATTTTTGTTTTCCTTCTTTCCCCCTTTTGTATTTTTCTCTCTCTTGTAATGGGTTAAAGTATGATGACAAAAAATAAGTTCTGGTCCCTAAAACTGAGTACTGGTGGGCTCTTCTTGCAACCACAGGCTCAAATTAAGCACTGGTTATTTTTATAAAAGTGGAAATCATATAGTGAAAAAATACTTAGAAGTACATCCTGGTATACAAACATAACTTCCAGGATTTAAATCAAGATCTTTAAACATCAAATATAACATTTATAGCCATTTTATAACATATTTTTAAATGCTTTAGGCTACTCACACCACTGTTTTACACATAGATTTGGTGACGTATAGAAGTGTCAGCTGTTCAAGATACCTTGTGTAGGAAGAACATTCTTTAACACTCATATACCAATGCTAATTGTAATGCATATTTTGTCACATTGTAGGATCTATTGTACATTTGCAGCCATAAAAAGGCTGAAGTATGAACTTATTCTGTTCATTATAAAACAAGAAGATGACCGATCGTTGCCATTGTTGATAAATGGCATGTAGTGAGAATTGAGAACAGAATAGGTATTTTCTGTCAATCATCTGTACAAAATGTACTACGTGTTCTTTACCCAATGAAGGCAGTATCAAGTGGGACAATTTTACAATCTGCATCATTATTTAACTGTCACAGAATTGGGTGATTCTTGAAGCAAAGAACTATATTTTCTAAATCAGGTAACATAAACATTTATTTAATCCTTCCATACTTTTTTAGAGTGTGCAACTCATAAACAGCCTATGCAGCTAAAGACCAACGTACCACCCTACCAGTAAGTTCCCTTATCTATATAGCATTGTTGTTCACCTCTATAGGTTGCCTACCAGATAACCTAACATCAGAAATTGTATATCAAACAAGAGAGGCAACCAATATATTAGCTCCACTTCCAAAAATTCTTCAAAGCAATCAGTCCAACAATCAAAATATAGGAGTCTGTTCCAGCCTAGTTAATTTGAATAAACTCTTTATTCAACATCTCTTCAGATGCAAGCAGCCAACGCATTTCGCTCACACTCAGGCTTCATCAGGACACACAGTACATGTCTAAGAATCTAAATTTTCGTGTGGAGACTAGTATTTCTTCCACTACATTTTGCGCGCTGGGGTTGGTGAGCATGGTCACGGGGCCTGTTTGAATCTTAAGGATATATAACACCTGTTTGAGCAGTCCATTCAGGATTTGTTCCGCCCGTAAACAACACTGTGGGTTACACGGATGTCAGTTGGAGCGATGTAACCGTGGGTCACGATCATGTTTCATTCAAAATTAGATCACTCAAATTGTTGCGACGTGAGTTTTTTTGATTTTTATTATTTGGTTTGCATAACTTATGACTGGGTTTAGCACGGGTGTAATAAGATGAATCACTTTTTTGTAATATGCAGAGTGTTGCTGCAGCAGTCCAATTGTTTGCTCTGCAACAAGTGGAGGTTTAAATCTACAGGTGCTTTTTGATCATTAACCAATGCTTTATATCGTTTCACATGGTGACTGTATGTTAACAGATGTAATTTTGTGATGATATGTTTAAAAAGATGCAATTACGTTATTCTGATGAAACTTCCCTTTCTTTATCATAGCTACCCCTGACGAAGGGCTTTTAGCCCGAAATGCATTGGGTAAATTGTTCGCATGGTCACCCAGGACTAAAAGTGTATTTGAACGTGTTCCAGAAAAACGCCTGGATGGGCATTTCTTCTACATTAAAGATTGGAATTCACTTTGCCTCTGCGTGAATGTCGTAAAAATTTAACAACAATGGATTACTTGGATTAAAGATTGTTTATTGGATTGACAGAATGAGTTTACCGGCTTTTGCCAATACCGGCAGTGCATCTTGAGGCTGGGGCGCGACGGCGCACCAGTGATCTCCAGTTAAGAATCTTCTTTGGCAGTTTGAAGGAAAGACCAAGTGAACGGGTTGCCGTACACGGTGCTGGACCTCAGCTACTGAGGTTGAATTTGAAGTGTTCGGTTTTCTAATCAAGTTTTGAGGATGCTGTTTGCCATGATACCGATAATGATACACACTGTGAGCGCTGAACTTCAGCAATTGCACCTATAGATTAGCTTGAGGACATATCCAGGTTTTAAGTTGAGTCTTCGAGGTTACTGTTTGTCGTGATACTGATAGTGACATGAACCATGAGCCCTGATGAAGCTTGAGTGTGAGGGAAACGCTTTCGATGCTTGCATCTAAAGAAATTATGAAAAAGAGTTAATTCAAATGAACTAGGTTGGAACAGACTCCTAATTTAGATTGTTGGACTGATTGCTTTGAAGAATGTTTGAAAGTGGAGCTAATATATTTGATGCCTCTCTTGTTTGATATACAATTTTTTAGAGTGGGCTTAAAAATATACATAGTGATGGTTTTATGTGTACTGTATTGGAGTTACCTTCTATGAAGGTCTACAAACTGCTAACAATGAAATGTAATTCAATTCAATATGCAAAAAGTCCAGTTGGTTTAGTTCCTAAAAATCTAAATTTGCACTCCAAAGCCCAGTTTGTGACCTGCTACCACCAGTCACTTCATTGTCATGGTCCCTCAATTTAGCAAGGCCCTAACGGCTGACAGAGTATTCTATATCCAAGTTACCCAACTGTAGAATTCCCTTCCACAATTTGGCATGACACTTAAGCACAAATTTCGCAAGTCTGTATAAATTAACAGCTGGTTCCAAAAACAATGATAATTGTTTACATGTAGAGTTTATATCTACAGCTATGTGCAATTTGTGACTGAGTGAAAAAAAATGTGGTTCAACAAATGAGGATGAGAGGGTCAGGCAGCTTGGAAGCTCTGAACAGCCAGCTTTTACAGCTCTTTGAAACTTCAGTTGATTAGCAAGGTTTATTATTCTTACTGGGCTAATGTTTCAGAGGTTGACTGTCTGTACAGCAAAGAAAACCTGGCCAATTAGCAACTTTCTGAACCTGAAAATGGTTGGATGTCTTGCCAGTTTGATTGTGTTATATGAAACTCCTCCTTGCACCACATATGTCTTGATGTGTGATCAGTGGTGGCTCGCATAGGGCGTGCTGTGGGGCGGCGGGCGGGGGAGGGTCAGGATGGGGGGGTAGTAAACTCGGACATACGACAGAACGGAGGAAAGTAATTGTTACGTTCCTCCGTTCCGTCGTATGTCCGAGTTTCCTACCCCCCACCCTGCCCCTCCCCCGCCCCACCGCCCTGCAGCACGCCCTATGCGAGCCGCCACTGTGTGTGATGCATATGGCCTTGAAGGAGAAATGCAGAAGTATTCAGAACCAGTGAAAAGATTTAAGGGCAGTGGTGTGATCACAGCTACAGAGGTGTAGTAAAAGTCTGGCATCAGCAGTCTGATTATACAGCAGTCTGTGTGCAAAAGAATTTGGCACCACGGCAAAGTCTATTAGCATAATCTACATGGGAGAGAGCTAATGTGTTGGAGACATGTACCCTACAGGAAAATCCAAGGTGTGGGATGATGCATAACAAGGACCTCATGGTGAACAAGAACGCTTTGTTAACCTGTTTTTGCTGAAATTAAAGCAAGAGGTCATGTCCATGTTTAACCCATGGTCTCTCATCTTATTGGAAGGTGTCAGGGAAAGTTCTAGTTCTGGTGTGGTGCATGAAAGACTTTCTGTTAGGTAAAGAATTTTGATGTTATGAGTTGAGGTTAAGTCATTGAGTTGTACCCTGTCTGAAGGTTTTCCCAGCATGAGGATTATTAAGGCACAGGTGCAGCACGAGAGACTGAAATAGTTAATGATGCTCAGGAAAGGGCTGAGGTATGCATTGAGGAGAGGGGATACTGTTCTGCGTCCTTGGGGTACAGTTATGACAGTTAAGAAGGGTATACTCAAGAATTGGGAAAGGAACATTTCTTGAAATGTCTTTATAAGATATATAAATCCAATCCTGTGCGGTCCCTAATATTTTTAATTCACCCGTTCTCTGTTGTAAAGTAGGGTGGTGTCCTGTATGACTGATTGAACAGAGGCTCTCAAAGAGCTTGCCTAAGAAGGGTATGTTTGAGATTGGTTTAAAGTTTTGTGGGCCTGAAATGGATCAAGATCAAGGCTGTGTGCCTGACCTCAAGAGGACTTCTAGATCTCTTTATGACCATGGCCTCCCAACCCCCTCCACCCCCCGCACCACTCTGACATTCCCTGAGGACACATGACCTCTTTCCTGACAGCGGAGTTCGAGGATTTGTCCGACGCCCGGTGGAGCTGCTCTGTTCAGCTAATGAGGAGATCGGACTTGGTTCACCCCCTGACCGTCAGCTGCCCAGCCGGAGCTTGGGCACAGTTTCTCCCTTTCTCCCTGTCTTGCCCACCCTCCCCCTCTCCCACCCCCGTTGGTTCTTCCTTGAGAGCTATAGGGGAGACTGGCCTCGGACTACCTCACTGTCCGTCACCTACCCATTCGGTCTTTGGGCTGACTTTACCTCTGTCTCTTATTCCTTCCTCCCCCTCGTCCTCTCCCTCTCCCTGAGTGAATTTACTATTTGCATAGTTACAACTCTAACCACTAGTATACGCAGTAGTTCTTTGTACTTAATATCACTATTTTGTGATTCTGAGCTCTCCCGTTTGCATCTCTCTCCTAAGTGGCTCTATAATGTATACATTTCCTTTTCTGCTATCTGTTTCTCTTCTTTGTGGGACTCTTCAACTCGCTGTCTCCCTCCCTCCGTCGCCCCTGACCCTTGCCTTTCGCGGATCCTGTCTTTTTCTAGATCGCTAATTTACCATGGTATTGAATGTGTTATCTTTTTGTATTAATGTGATTTTTCTTTTGCCGTCTGTTCCCCCTCTGTTGACCTGCCAGTTCCGACCCGCCTCCTAGCCCCCTGTCCCTTGTTGCCCTTTTACTAAGCACTCCTTCTCCTCTTGTTGGGGAAAGATCCAATATTCATACTCTGGAGTCTCAGGGACCCCCTCTGAGAGAGTCCACAGTGTCAAGGGAGCCACGCACAGTTGAGGTTTGGTATGGCGCCCTTACCAAAGCACTCCCTCTCCCCTTGTTGGGGAAGGATCCAGTAGGTAGGCCTTGGAGTCTCAGAGACCCCTCTGAGAGAGTCAACTGCGTAAAGGGAGCCTCACGCAGCGGAGATGTGGGAATGATACCACTTCCCCTGAGAGCACAGCTTACCGGACCATGGACGCGGCTTTTACTCGTCTATCGGTTTGTATCCCCTTCACCCTCCCCCTCCTCTTTCATGCTCTGTCTCTCACCCTCCCCCACCACTTTCCCTCTTTCATTCTTTGTCTTCCTCCTCTGCTCCTATCCCCTCTCCCCTGAATCTCTCCCCCTGTCTGCTACGCCGCCTAGCCCCCTGTCCCTTGTGCCCTTTGACTAAGCACTCCTTCTCCCCTTGTTGGGGAAAGATCCAATATTTATACTCTGGAGTCTCAGTGTTTCCCCTGAGAGAGTCCACTGCGCTAAGGGAGCCACTCACAGTTGAGGTTTGGTATGGCGCCCCTTGCCAAAGCACTCCCTCTCCCCTTTTTGGGGAAGGATCCAGTAGGTTGACCTTGGAGTCTCAGAGACCCCTCTGAGAGAGTCCACTGCTTAATAGGGAGCCTCTCGCAATGGAGATGGGGGAATGATGCCACTTCCCCTGGGATCACAGTTTACTGGACTTTGGACGCAGCTATTACGCGTTTACCGGTTTGTGCCCCCGTCACCCTCCCCTCTTCTTTCTTGCTGTGTCTTTCATCCTCCCCCTCCTCTTTCCCCCTTCATTCTATGTCTACTCCCCCTGCTCCTACACCTTCTCCCCTTGTATCTCTCCCCTTGCCTGCTTTTTCCCTTACGTATATGTCCTTATTTTGTCTCGACCTAACATGTAATTATGTAGCTATGCACTAATAACTGTGTACCTTTGTAACGATGTAACCTGCAACTATGTTCTGATTCTCATGTAAAGCGCTCTGATACCTCCGGGTCTAGCCAGCGCTATATAAATCCTTTCAAATGTTGACTACTAGTCACCTATGCTACCCATATACTACTATGCTACCTCTTTTGTACTGAATGGCGAATACCGAATGTATGTATACTACCTCAACCATCTAATGTTTAATAACTGTATATTGTAAAGCGCTCTGATACCCGCGTGGGTCATGTTCGCGCTATATAAAACTTTATAAATAAATAAATGTTTCTTGAGAAGATGCTTGATGTTAAAGATCTTTGGGGACAGAGGGATATGAGGGATTGGATGAATATTTCGCTGGTTGCAGTGGAGAAGTGGATGTCTTTGAAGATGTACAAGAGAAATGATCCTTAGGGGAGCCAGAAGTGACATTTACTTCGATAAATCCTCAAGGCTTATCATTAAGAATCAAGAGGAAGTAAAGAGTTCAAGACTGGAGTGATTAGTCTTATAAAGATGCATAGATACTAGGAGATCTTGATCTTATTACATCAAGAGCTTTGACTTTAATGATTAAGTGTCTTTTTTAGAGTTGGCAGATGATATACTCCATCAAACATAATGGATATCCTATCTGCCGGTTTACAAGTGCCATAGGCTAAACTCCAGTTCATATGAGATGGACGAGACATCCGCCACATTTATGAAGGAGTATACTGTTCGCCAAACTCTAAATAAGGTATGGGACAGATGATTCACAGTGAGCCGGAGAATGGGTGATATCTGCAGTGGTGTATTCTATGTTACAGAATTTGTTGACAATTTTGTACAGTTCATGTGGATTTACATATATCTTCATGGATGGGAGTTGTTGTCTCTTTGGTTTCTTGATGGAGGCTAGTTCTATCGCCTCTTCCAAAGTCTTTTGAAGGCTCTGTTTTTCGTTTTTGCTCACTTGAGTTTTTTGTAAAACCGATCTGTGTTGTGTTGATTTCCAGCTTTAAGTGGTATCAGAGTGTTGAAGTTGGATGTTGCTAAGACCAGTGTAGTAAATTCATGCTTGAGGTTTTGTAAATACCCTCAAAGATACCACTTAGTGTTTGTTGTTAGTGCTACTGTTATTGCCATGAAATGTTCCTAGTTACTCTTCTGACACTTCTGTGGAATGTACAAGTGATACATACATAAATTACAGTTCTGCATGTATAGAGGCCTATTCACAAATGGGTTTTGTATTCTTTTTCTGTATTCTTTCATGTATTTATAAATTGGCCTCCAAATATCTAAAATGGAAATAACATGGGATCATTCAGAGAATGTTCATATGCAGTTATTACAAATAGAAAGGACTGTGTTCTGTTTGCACTTTTACCAATACGGAATTGGGCTTTTTGAGACCGATTCACATTTGAGTGCATAAAAGAGCACTCCTGTTGCACTACTTCCTGTAGTCATAAATGCTTTTGTAATTGATCGTGAGCCATTGCTGACTTTCTGATTGTATGTCATGCTTGCATGAATAATCCCTTTGTGAATTAGACACCTTATTTTTCCTTAGCAGTTCATGGACCATACTTTCTTACAAAAGCTGTTGAAAGATTCACCCAAGAAGCCAACTTCTTGGAAATTGTTCACTAGATAAGAAGTGCAACAAAATGTTTTTCTTTTTCAGTCAGGTTTGGATTTTGACCCCAGGAATGAATGTGTGTTATTTCTCTTCTGTCATCTGTCAGTGCAGACTGCTGCAGCCTGCTGCATGCTCTTGAAAGAGCTTGAAGAAACAGAAGGGATGCTTATTTTTTGAAGGAATGAAACTGAATCTATTGTGCAATGCCACCTTCTCTGTTTTGACATGGTTGTCTTTCAAGGCTGTTCCTTTAATAGTTAACCAGACAACCAACGATGATCAGGTTCGGACTAACTTATTGTTGTCCCAGTCTATCCTTATAAGCCTGTGGTTGAGGTTATTAAAGTTACTTCAGACATTAGTTCATTAAATGTGATATTACGTCCTATCTAATGTAGTTTATATGGTTTTGTGCATATATTGAAGCAGAGATTCAAGTGAAAGCATGCTTGTTACTCAAGTGTTCTTGCACCATCCAGTTTGAGAAAAAATCACATTCCTTTTTCAATTAGGGTGTTACTGCATGTGCAGCTGAGTACAAAGTAAAGGTGTGGTGTCTCATCTCTGCAATATGAGCAGCATGGGAGGGCCAATGAAATAAACACACATAGTGACATTTGCTTTTATTCTTCATCTGCATGCTGTGGAAAATTGCACATATGTATGGCAGCCATCAGGTTGACATGTCATAGTTGGAAGATCAACATAACCTCCTATTCACCCCAATGCACACAAGAGGCGGCACGCCTCAGCTTGTTTCGAATCATAAACTTTAAGCACTCATTGGCTCATATCAGATCTCTAAATAGCCATCTTCTGTTCGGGTGAGACTGTTTAACTAGCCTTTTTGGAGAGGTTTTTGAGTTCACATTCTTCAGCCAACCCTGCCGTGCCCTCTTCTTGACCCACTCGTGACTCACATGTCAGCCTTATAAATCTTCTGCCTGACTTGGAATGTTGAACATACAAATATTTGCTCTTCCCGATGGTATTCTTTGTAATGTCATGCCCATTGTCCAAATGCGTGTAAGATGTTACCTGTTGATTAGTGTTAAATATCCAATGCTTTCCAAATTAAGACAACAAAAACAGATTTCTAGTTTGAAAGGCCCAAAACCTAAAAATGGAAAAAACCTGAACAATGGCAAAATCTCTTTTTGTGTGTAAGACCTTGATTTGTTTCCAATGTTACTTTTTAAGATCGTGTTAATGGTATAGGGGAAGAAAAGGCATTTGATCATTACTTTGAGCGTTTTTGCAGTCACAAATATAAATAAAAAGCTCTTTTAACCGATAACATTTTTACATGTTGAGTTTTGAGCCCAAATTTGTAATAACAAACGACCTAGAATTCAGTGTTGCTGACCACAAGAAAAGCCTCTTGAAATATGTCCTTTTTGACATGCTGTCAACTATAGCTGTCTATATCGCAGCTGTGGGTTGAGTTTAGATACTGTTCTAACTTGGGGGCATATTATCAAGAACGTCGTTAAAATTATCGCCGCTTTCGCGGCAGAAAACTGCCGCTAAAGCGACAATAAGCCCATTATCGCCGCTTTAGCGGCAGTTTTCTGCCGCTAAAGCTGCGATAATTTTAACGCCGTTTCTTGATAATATGCCCCTCATTTTTATGTTTATTATTGGATAAGAACATTATTAAGCAAGAGAAAGACACGTTGTAGATAAATGGAGACGCATAAAGTATAGGGGCATATTAGCAAGAAGAGGCGATAATCATCGCTAACCCTGCTTAGCGTGATTTTTTTTATCGCCGGCTATCGCTGGAATATATCGCCACGCTAACGCTGTATTAGCAACGATTAGCGCTATGGCGATGAATATTCCAGCGATAGCGGGGAAATGGGCCAACATCGCTGAAAAACCAGCGATGTTGCATGGAGAAGGGAGAACACCTTGCTGATACGACCCTGTGGTCGTATCAGCATAATCCACCCCCCCCATGTTAGGTATGGCTAACACCTGCTAATTGCAGGTGTTAAATAAATGGCGATGACCCCAGTTAGCGCGACTTTTCAAGTCGCTAACTGGGGCCATGGCCACCTTGCTAATAGGCGATAGGCCTGTTAGCGAGTGTTTCCCAGGTTTGTTCGTCGGGAATGCCCACTTTGCATGTCATTAGCGATAAATATCGCTGACATGCAAAGCGGTAAAAAAACGGGCGCTAATGCCCGCAAACTGTCGCTAACTGCTGTTAGAGACAGTTTGCTGATAGGGCGATATAAATATCGCCGCTTTAGCGGCAAAAAGTGCCGCTAAAGCGGCGATAGTGCCCTTGCTAATATGCCCCATAGTTTTATTATGTCACACAAAATTAATTATTGGGAATTCAAAAAATGGTTCTTCACTTGTTACCTCGAAAGAAAAGAGGTGGAGGGATTGTGATGTAGACCCTGTGAGCAATGTTCGTACATAACTGTTTTATTTTTTTCATGTTTGGACTTATGTGATATGCAGTACAAAATAATGTGACATCAACTTGATGGCTGCAAAGGTTCTAACACATTTTCCTTCTGCAATAAATATTCATTTTATACATCTTTATAAACTAAAACGCTAAATCTTGACTAGATACTGTCTTCGGCACTGGATGATTGACTGGTTCTCTACCATAAGTGCAAGCATATTGACTATTACACTACATACCTCTACGTGTTATATGTGCCCAGCCCAAAGCACAATAGAGGCCGCTTTAGAGTGGTTAGCAGCGCTTTACAAAATCCCATATAAAATAAAAAACAAGGCAGAACATGGACGCTGTTGTATAATTCAGTCTTAAGATAGCACCAGAGCATTCGTCAGATAATTCTCTGAGAAGAGTAGGGAAAGTAAATACGTGCAGTTGGAACGGAAGCACGTCATCTGCATTATCATATATTAAACTGACAATGTACTCATTCCTACATGCAGAACATAAACTGCAAAAGGAGGTTCTAATCACACTGTGCACTGTACCTAGATGCTCACTGTGGAGTAGAATAATGGTAATGCCTGCTGTTCTGCTGCACACTTAGTCGGGCAGCCACATGATACAGGACATGGAGGGTATGGTAAGGAGCCAGTGCAGTGTAACACATCTAATAATGCACTTATAACCTATTCCCTTGGGCATCGTAAAACTGAGTGCATCATCCTGTAGGTCTCTGTGCCCCCACCACCACAAGAAACAATCTGAGAGAGCAGTGCCTGCAGTAAGGCAGTATTGTTGCCATAGGAAAATGTGTTCTTGTAGACTGTAGCAGTGGCAGAACGACTGCAAGGTGGCAGAGAACCCTAGAAGTCACAATCACATTCAATAATAAAGCACAGAGAAGTATGTTTTATGCCTCGCCCAAAGGGAACCGCAACACGGACCCATCAAATGAAGACTGGAATCATGAGTATCCATAGACCCCACTCAGTTAGTCTGAGCAGCAGGATCCATGGATCCCACATGCCTACTAGAAACACTGTCAACATACATAGGACTTTGGGGGAAATAGGTACAGTACACTGCAGGTGACACTCCTACTTCTTGAGGGCATACTTTGAACAATGGAGAAAGGGAAAGAGGTTTCTAACTGCTTGATTTACATGTTTTGGAACATCTAGTGATTAGAGGACAAAACACCATAGTTCTCAGTAGCAGGAAGTATAATGTTATTCTATATGTCTTCCAAATACCCAATGGCTGTATTCAGTTTCCTGGGTAGTTAGAAGAGAAGTCAGCACTGGTTTCCTATATAAGGGCTCGAAGTCTGATCCTCCTTGCATCTCAACATGCTAGGATCTGTCTGAAAGTTGTAGAATAGCTCTATGAATCATGTCTAATCTTATTCACGTGAAATGTGTGCATCTGCTGTTAAGGGGGAATCACACTGCATGTTATTTAGCAGGCAGAGCATTTGAAGAACCATATTCATTATGCGTGGATTACCAGGAGTTGTTTTTGTAGCACCCATAGAATAAGGTAAATTGTATAGAAATAAGTCTGAACGAATCCTCCTTTTTCACACTATTCCTAACCCAGGATCCTAGGAGTATAGCATTGTCCCATAATTTTTCAAAACAAATGATGTCAGGCACTAACATTTTGCATGAATGTCCTGAGCAGGGGTGCAAGTCTTGCCAGTGGAGGTGATAATGGTGCTGATGGAAGCTGTCTTTGGCATTTACTCTCAATACTGTTATGTTCCATATAGGTACCCTAATATAGGCCCGGGTAACATCATACCCTTTCACCTACATCACCTCCCCTACATTACACACTAACGAGCCTTTTAAGGATTGAACGCCTTTTATGGACTGAACCTTTTACCTAGTTCTAGGCCTGGGTGCAGAAGGAGGGTTTTTCCCCGAACAATAGTGTTCTATGACTTCATCTTTAGACTGACACTGCATGAATAAAATATTCATGAGGCTACTTGGAAACCAGGCAGGGGCTATGCACCACCTTCCTAATATCTACGCACAAGGTTCATCTCATACGTCATCCTCATACTCAACAATGGCTAACACAAGAACAAGGGACAAAGGGACTCTATATACTTTTCTGTATAAATACAGCACCTCTTGCTACCAGTGGTTAGAGGGAACCGAATCTTCCAGGCCGACACACTGACCAGAGACGCTGAGGCTCCTGCATGCAGACGCTCCAGCTGACAGTGGTCTGAACATCCCTTGCGGGGTGTCCAGCTCGAGACCAAGAAGGGCTCCTACATTCACACTTCAGGTAATGTGGTTTGACTAAATCCTAGAGGGATTCTTGGCTTCACACCTACTCACATGCTAGGTGCACTTAGGTACATCTAGATAGGCATCGTAGGAGTACGCACTCTCTTTTATCAATGCATTTTATTTTCATGTATTTATTCATGCGTAGTGCAAGATGATAGAACTATACTATCCATTTATATTCATAGTACTGCTAATCATATATCTCTGCTACTGTCTAATGGTTGTCTCAGCTCATATACTTTACACGAGAATAACAACTGTTCAATAAATCCTTATTGAAACGCTCAGACTGTTTATTCTGTGTACCTCTGAGATAAAACTAAATGAGCACGAGTGACTGAGCGAAAATTAGTACATTGTTTCCACGATCTTGAGGGATCAGGGTTGTCATGTTCTGAGGTTGCCAGAAACTAATCTCTCCCCGATAAGAGGAGACACTAGTGGCACTGTGAGCTAGCTAATGCAAACAGGCTAACATTTCTCAGCGTGGTGTACAGAATCAGTCTGCCACCAAGCCCACAGTTTATGTTATCCAAACGCGCAGGTCCTGCATGGGTACTATAGGGACTACACAACAATACTTCACTTCAGTTTATTATTAAATTTGATTTAGACCTCGCCTGAGGTCAACAAATACATGATTAATAGATAGTAAAACAGTTATACTATTCAGACGTTTAAACAATTTAACTTTTTAAAAATTTATACAGGTTATAACAAGCAAATTCATCAAGCGGTGATTTACAAAACTCAATTAAACTTTTTGCAGAGCAGAGATTATGTCTAAAACATATAGGCTTTATATGCCGGTGCCAAGCCTCTACCAGAGTTGAGTTTGGACAGACTAATAGCACATGTAAAAAATCTTGCCGTCCTCCGTTACATAAGTCACAAATTTCTGTGGAACTTTCCGATTTATCCCATTTAAAAGTCTGGGTCTTTAAAGGAAGAATCCCCAGCCTCATTAAAATTATGGTGCGCCGGACCCTATGCTCTAATGAAAAACGTATGTATCATTGCAGAGTTTTATATTGTAGACTATCTAAGAGGTGAGCAAAGTGTTTTAGCATTTACTCTTAATGTATGACTGCATAACAATGAGAGGCAGACACAGTCAGCCCGGACTAGTACTTCATGTATTATTTAACAATACAACGTCACATCTACTTAGACGGTTGCTTTGATGATGCACTGATATAAAGGAACAACCCTACCTGATTAGTATTGGATCATGCAAGTGTGGACATTCAAAGCTTCCTGTTAACTAACGTCTTTTCCACTATTGTCCTCAGTTCAGCTGTTGCCCATCATTACTGACATTTTCCTGAAATTTACGAGTAGCAGACAGCTTTGTTTTTAGCAGATATTTGGCCTCAATGAAAACTTAAATCAAGCCTATGAAAGTGGAAAATGTGCCCTTCACACCAAACACTAGATAGACATATACTTCCACTAGAAACTGGTTGTGATAACATAACATATGTATTTGTTCCTTCCTTGGGGCATCTTGGTGCTGATTAACAGGTGTTTATTGTTGCCCATCTCAGTGGTGCCTGTTTTATTACCCTTGGACCAATGAAAGGCTAAGTGGCCTGCCTGCATTCCAACCTGTGACCATGAGATCAAACACAGGATTCTAAAGTGGATGCATCAGTCCACGGAGCTACCAGACCCTCTAATCTGATCTGGTGATGCATCCGTTTTTTGTACAATTGTTAGTGTTTGCCACCATCACTGACAACTTCCTGCTGTATTTTTTGGTCTCAGTGATATTGGGAAAAGCCAGCTTTCCCCTCCTAGGGCCACTTCTCATTCAAATTACAGCTTAATTTTTGTATGAAAATATTTTTTTTAAATATAATTTTAGTCCTAAATTGTTACCTTTTGGCCCTGTCCATATATTACACCACATCCCCTTCTTTTGGAATGCGCTATTAACCAATATTATTTCTTTAAAATAAATCAATATTTCGTCATTCACTGTGTTTGGCAATCAAGCTTCTGGTTTTGGATGAATTCTCCAGTTCCAAAAATAACAATCATGAACACAAGGTCGTATCTTCGAGGTGGGTGTGGGGTGGAAGAGCCCCCCAATATTCTGTGTCAGTCCGGTAACATGCCCCAAACGACTGAGTGGTTGGGTCTGCAGACCTGCCAACTCACACAATATCTGCTCCCTTCACACGGTCACCCGTTGAGGAGTCGATATCACATGGTGGCAGGGAAAACGAGATGGAAACCACTGCAAAGATTGGATTTTCAATTAGTCTTTTAAAGCTTTAAAAAGTCGATCTCCATTAAAGGGTGTGAAAACACCCCAAGACATTGGCATGAGCCTCAGCAAGCTTTTCTGTTTGGAAGAGGAGGTTTAGTGGCAGGCACTGGGCAAATGTGCCTCATAAATACTTCTTGACATGAGGCATCGCCCCTCCTCATACAGTGATTTTTCTTTTATTAGTTGGCAGGTCTGATAAGTTCAAGGTAACTGTTCACCTGTTTACAGAGTCCAATGTGGTGACATGGCTTAGCACAGGGCACAGGTGTGGCCCCTGTCATTGTGACACCATGCAATGCATCTCAGCCAGCAACAGTCGGAGCTGCAGACAAAACTGCGAATGATGTGGTTCTCTACCTCTCACGAAATAGCTTTCCTCAAACAGACTGAAAAAACAGCCATACTGTCACCTATGCCAGATCTAAGCAGTCCTTGGCTGAGTACATTCTACTCTGTCCATCCTGCAGCTCCATGGTCTAATATTTTGTCATGTTGCCACATCCCAAAGTATACTGCTGCTTGCAAGCATTACGACAAGGGGCCTGCCTTGCGGTGCCTTGGGATGGTAATGAGTGCTGCTGCATTGCTTCTACATAAAAAGTATAATCTCTACAACAAGTAAAAAAGGTATTGAATGCTGTTTATGTGTGAGCGTGTGTGTGCATGTGATTGTGCACGAATGAGTGTTAGCACATGAGTGTGTGTGCATGTGATGGTGTCCGAACATGTGTTCGCTGAGTGTGTTTATGCATGTCTGAATGTGCACGAGCCTGTGCATGCACATTATTAGAAATTGGGTTTCTGGTTGGCAGAGGTATGCACCCTGTCCAAGCAGGAACCACATTCCGAGTCAGGGTAAGTAACAAACACACCCTAAATTAACCTGTGCCCACCCTCTTGTAGCTTGGCACACAGTAGTCAGGCTTAACTCAAGAGGCAGTGTGTAAAGTATTTGTGCAACACTTCAAACAGTAAAACAGTGAAAACACCGCACAAAATGAACCCACAACAGGTTAGAAAAATAGAACATGATTTAATAAATAAAACAAGACCAAAAAGACAAAAATCCTATTAGTAGAACTTGAGATATGAATTTTTAAAGAATAAACTGTAAAATTGCACTTTGAAGTAATAAGCATATCTGGTTGAGCTGGACCGGGGCAAAGTTAAAAGTTCAGGTCCACCACAATGGAGCACGGGCTGGTTACAGGGAACCACTTGGCCCCACTGAACAAACGTACCTTGATTCTGGTTTGCATCTACGTCAAGGAAGATGACGGGTGCAGCCGAGGCAATGCGTAGGGACCTATCCCGCAACACAGGGAGATACATTGGTTTTCTCCACACAAAGTCCGTGATGCATCCATTCCGGGGCGATGCGCGGGACCAAAGTGCAATGCATCGGATCTGCCTCTGTAGCAGGTGATGCATCGACTCTGAGGGCGATGCGCTGGTTCTGAGGGCGATACACCAGGTCTGCTCCACACAACAACGAGAATGCACCAGTTCTGATCCACGCAAAAGAGAAGTTGCACCTGTTGTGATCCGGCAACGGCGAAGATGCATCGGTTCTGATGAAGATGCGTGGGTTGGCTGCAGAGGCACTTTGGGCCTCACTTCCAAGGGTCCACGACTGGGGTGGCATCACTTGGCAGGGCAGACTCACAGATGGCAGAGTTCAGATGCAGATGCAGGTAAGTTGGAAGTCTTTTTAGGTCTGTGAGACTTTGATCAGGAGGCAAGCCAGCAATCCCTTGGAGTCACTCTGGGTTCAAGTGATGCAGGTTCAGTCCTTCTCACCCAGTTAGGGGAACAACAGGCAGGAGGGCAGCACAGCAAGGAAGGAGTCCAACAAAGAAACGGTCCAGAAGATTGGCAGTCCTTCAGCAGCCCAGCAGTTCTTCTTCCTGGTGGAGACTTCACAGGTTCAGAAGTGTACTGAAGTGGTGGTGTCAGAGGTCTAGTACTTATTCTCAGCTGTGCCTTTGAAGTGGGGGTGACGTTAAAGAAAGGTATTTGAAGTGCACAGAGGTTCTCCCTTCCTGCCCTGGCTCCAAATTCACTACAGGGAGATATGCAGCCCTTTGTGTGGGGACAGAAGACAACCTATTCAGGTAAGACTGTGTCCAGCTCCTCCCTCCTATCCTGCCCAGGATGGCCCATCAGGATGTAGATGGCCCATAAGTCACACCTAAGCTCTCTTTATATGTGACTGTCTAGAGGGAATGCATAAAGCCCAGCTGCCACTCACCCCTGACGTGTATTCAGAGATAGGCAGCAGGCTCAGAATGGCTAAAGTAAGAAAATGCCAGCTTTCCAAAATCAACTTAAAATCCAACTTCACCATAAGTTGTGATTTTAAATTGTAAGTCCAGGGACAAAGTCTATCTCTTCACAATTGGGAATTACACTGAAAAGAGGTAATACGGTAATCCCAATGTTATCCTACGGGGAAAAACTAAATTGGGAGTTTTTCACTACCAGGGTATACAAAACTTTAAAGTACATGTCCTGATTTTTAAATACATTGCACCCTGCCCTCTGGTTTACCTAGGGCCTACCTGAGGGGTGACTTATATGTATAAAAAGGGAAAGTGTAGGCCTAGCAAGAGGCTTATCTTGCCAGGTCGAAATGGCAGTGAAACTGCACATACAGGCTCTACAATGGCAGTCCTGAGCCATGGTTAGAGGGTTACTTAAATGGGTGGCACAATGAGTACTGTAGTCCCACTAGTAGCATTTAAGTTACAGGCCCTGGGCACATGTGGTGCACTTTACGAGGGACTTATAAGTAAATTAAATATGCTAATTGGGGATGAGCCAATAATACCATGTTTAGGGGAGAGAGCACAAGCACTTTAGCACTGGTTAGCAGTGGTAAAGTGCACAGAATCATAAAGCCAGCAAAAACGAGGTCAGAAAAGTGGAGGAGGTAGGCAAAAAGTCGGGGGAAGACCACCATAAGGCTGTCAGGTCCAACACACATGAGCCTGTGGGTGCATAGGTGAATATGCAAACATGAAAGTCTGTACAGGTGAGTGTGTACTTGAGTGTGTGAGTGCGTGTGCAATAGAGTGTACTCATGAGTGTGTGTGTGTGTAGGGAAGTGTCCTTTTTGACATGGTCACACCCACTTTTTGTCTGTTTCATGATGTGATTTCTACTGAAAGTACACTGGGTTCCTGCTAACCAGGTCCCCAGTGCCAGAGCTCTTTCCCAAAACAGTACAATTGTTCCCCCAAATTGGCAAAATCTTTAGCACCCTCTGTAAGTCCCTAGTAAATGGTCCCAGTATGAATTGTGCCACCCTAAGAGACCCCTCACCAAGTACATGCATAACTGCCAGTGCAGGCTGCATGTCTTGGTACAGACAAAAGGGTACACCCAACATGCCACACATCCCTGTGTGCCATGTCCCCTACCACTGCATATGATATTTGTAAGCTACCTCTACAGCAGGCCTGACAGCCCTAAGGCAGGGTGCTTAATATTACATATGAGGGCATACCTGCATAAGCAGATATTCCCCCGTGCTGGTCAGTTCGATTACTGCCAGTGCAAGTGAAGAGGGAAGACATTTTAAAACATGTGCTGGGCACTGGTGAAAACGAGTTCCCCAGCTACATGATGGCTTCACTGAAAACAGGGATGTTTGATATCAAACATCTCTTATTGATGAACCCACATTGATTCCAGTGTTGGATTTATCAATACATGCACCCAGAGGACGCCTCAGAGGTGTCCCCTGAAACTGTACCAACTGCTGGTGGGCTGACTGACTGGCTTTAGCTAGCCTAACACCAAAGACTAATTCCTGACCCCCAAGGGTGAGGGCATTGCTCTCCGGAGGCCAGAAACCAGGCCAGCTCTGGCAAGGGGTGTTTTACACCCCCACCCACGAGATGACCTGTAGATTAGCCTGCCAAGGCTAGGGAGCTTCAAAGCAGCCCCTCCGCCTTTCGTATGTGACCCTGGTTTCTCGCATAGGAGAGGATGCCAACCCCTCTGTCCTGCTCCACTTTTGGCAGGAGGACAGGTGGGAAAATTAGTTAGATTAGGAGGGGTGCCCACCTTCAGCCGACACCACCCCTAGGGTGGGGCAGATTATGTGGACCCCTCGCGTCAGATTCCTCCATAATGTCTTGGAGAGAATTAACCAACCAGGGTTAGGGTTATGCCCACTTCCCAACAGAAGTAGTCATATGAGGGTGTAGTCACCCTAGAGGTTAAGTACCCCATTGGCTATTACCTGGCACTCCCTCCAATGCCCCTAAATTCAGTATTTAAGGAGCCCCTGGCACTGGAAAAGTAGATTCCTGCTGACCTAAGAAGAAGGACTGAAGAGCCACGACAGCAGAGAAGAGAAGAAGAAGCAACTGACTTCGCCCCAGCCCCACCGGCCAGTTTGCATCCCTCATCGAGAACGGCGCCAAAGTCGACTAGTCCTGCAGCTCAACTCCAAAAGCCTGGGAGGACAGTCTGCCTTCAAAAAAGAGCCAAGAGTCTCCCTTAGAGTAGTGGAGCGGCTCTCCTGCATCCTGCAGGCACCGAAGAACTGCTGCGAGGCCTCCGGACTGCCAAAAACCCGACACCAGAAAGCACCACTGCACCCATCGCTCCAAGCTCAAGTTGAAGTGGGCCAATGGTGCCAGCGTGGCCCCCCAGCCCAGCAGACACAAAGCCCACCTTAGACTTGCCCACCGTGGACTTCCCAACACCGCCTGCAGCCTCTTTGTGCAGACCCGCTCAACTGCGACCGCTCCAAGTGACAAAAATCCTGACGCCTAAGGACATCTCTGCACCTGTCGCCCCTGGGCCCTCAAGAAGAGAACCGAAGGTGCCCCCACAACTCTGGACATCGCAAGAGTTGAGTCCTCTTGCTCGACTGGTCTCCCAGTCCAAGCCTGCAGCCTCTTTGTGACCGGACCGATCCTCCATTGAAGTGAATGGGACACCCGACGTTGTAATGCACCTCTGTACCTGGATGCCCCAGAGCCTCCCGAAGTGAGCTGTTGATGCTCCGTTGGACCTTGCCCCATACTCATCTTAAGTCCAGAAGATTGGTCCCGTAAGTTGCTGCTAAGTACCTGTATGTGTTTTTCCTGCATACCTTAGCATTATGTGGAAGACTTTCAAATCTGATTTAAAGGATCAAAAATCACTTAAAATCTCCCGACACTGAAAAACAAACCTCAACACCCAGACAACCCAGTGCCTCCTGAGGTTACCTGTTGGTGCTGCTTTGGACCTTGCCCCATACTCACCTCAAGTACTTGGGAAGGGTCCCATAAGTCGTTGTTAAGTAAACGTATGCAGCGTATGTTTTCTCCATAGCTTAACATCTCTGCCAAGTGCTTCAATCACGATTGAAAGTATCAAACAGCTGTTTACTTCAAACCTACTATTTGAAATAGTGCTTACCTGAATGATTTTCTCTGGTGCCTAAACATAAATAAAGATACTGGCTATTTTTATAAATTGGTGTGGATCTCCTTGAGTCGTGTTGTCATTTATTAATCAATGTGTGTATTTGCAAATGTCTTACTCGCCTCTGTGTTAATCCAAAGGCTGGTCGACCACACCACCCCTAACAGAGCATTTTGGGATTGCATAGCAAGGCCCTGTCCACTTTTAAGGGAACCACTGGACTCTTTGCACGGTATATCAAGTTATTGAAATATCACATAAAGAGCTAGCTTCCTACAGTTTGTGTGTATGTGAGTGTGTGTGTGTGTGTACATGAGCATGTATGTGCACATGAGTGTGTGCGTGCAGAAATCTGTGTTCGAATATCAGCAGCTTCACTAAGCCTTTCATCCTTCTGAGGTTGATAAAATCAGTACCACTGAGGTGTGTAACAATAAATATCTGTTATTCACCAACAAGATACCCTAACGGATGAAAGTGCACTTTTACAAATACATGGTATATGTGTACAAAGAGTGTGTGCACTTGAGTGTGTTGCACATGAGTGTGTCTATGCACATGTGCATGAGTGTGCATGATTGTGTGTACATGCATGTGTATGTGCACATATGTGTGAGCAGAAATCTGTGTTTGAAACTCAGCAGGTTCACTCAGCCTTTCATCCTTCTGAGGTCGGTAAAATGAGTACATTAAAGTTGGGTAACAAGAAACATCTGTTATCGATTGCCCAGATACCCCAAGGGCTAAATGTGTGCTTTGGCAAATACATGTTATGTGTGCATGCAAAGAGCGTGTGCTGGTGAGTGTCAGTGCACACGTGTGAAAGTGTCTGTCGTTCACAATGGCTGGTACAGGACCCAGAAGTTCAGAATTGAGTGCATTAGCAAAACTGGTATTTTGCAAGTCATGAATGGCTAAGTGAATGGTTTCTCCAAGCAGGGATCTAGGTGCATTAGCACCTGTATATCTGTGTATATGTTAGTCAGGGCTTAAATAGTATGGAGCAGTGCACATCAAAATATACTTTTGTCAAAGCTCCCTGTGAGTCACTGAGGCATGGAATGGAGTCCTTCCTAAAAGGACTGCTCGTCTGACTGCAGTGACAGAACCATCCACAACTTGAGGAAACAAGTGAAGATTCCAGGGACGCCTGCCCAGCCCAGCCCAAACTGTGCCCCAGCCACCCACTCTCTTTTTTGGTTGGGTACACTACGCTGCTTGTTGGGAAATGCCAGTCTCACACCCCCATAATATTATTGACTAAGCTACACACCTGCATGAACGGTAGTCCATTAAAATGTCAGGGTTAGAGGAAAGTGATGTCATGCACCCTTTAAACTTCAGTGATTTCCAAGGGTTGGCCTTTTTCTCCCACTCGTAACCCATAATTTTCGCGTGTGTAAATTTCATCTACCTGCAAAGATGAGGGGTGAAGTTAACCCAAAGCAATTCAAACCAGCGATTCGCAGGATACACAGGGATCTCAGTTGCAGGGGCATTAACCCACTGAATTACCTTCTGAGCTGTTCCAGTTCATCTTTTCATTCAGACACATTGGTGTGTTTCCGATTCTGAACGTGCGCTTTGGCAGCTCTACTGTTTTGCAACCTTTATTTGAGCAATCCAGGAAGCAAGGCAGTGTACACAGCAATTTAGGGATCTACTTTTCACGTTTCCTTCGGGGATGAGTCATGTGACTCGGCGTGATTCATGCTTGGTTGTCCAGTCTCTCCGGCGGGCTTGTCAAACATCCACCCACGGATGGTTTGGGGTTTCAAACAGTGCGCCTCTCAGAAGGGTAAGTAAAAGCAGTCCTACTGCACTGTCGCAGCTCTGTGAACCTATTACTCAGTGCACCGGCACTTCCTGCGGCTTGTTAACATGCAGGAAGTTTTTGTTTCGCATCTGAAACTTTTTTTCCCCAACTTTCTTTTTCCGTGCGATCTATTTGCCGTGATTTGTTTTTTAGTTGTGGCTGTGTTGATCAGTCGGTGCCAGCTGTCCTCGTGCTGAATGCATCTAGAGTCAGTCATATCCGCTGTTGATGCCCAGGAGCTGTCCACAGCTGCTCTCTGGAGTTCAGTGTTAAATTTATCACGGCTCTTGCAGGCAGGAAATGTCCCTCTTGAAGCAGATCTCTGCGGCACTTTCTATTGTTTTCATATTTTCCACCAAGAGGGGGGACAGGGCAAACACACTTCCTTTTGAAGCAAATTGTGTACTTATTCTCCTAATTGCTGATATTTTTTATACTGGCCATATGTAAAAACAAATTCCCTGGTCCCAGGAGAGTGAACAAAAAGATTTCAGCAACATCATGAATGAGGACATCTAAGTATGGCTCAAAGAGGGAGGACAGCTGCACGCGCTGTGCAAATACTGGTCCTGATGACGTTTGATCTTCTGTAAGGCCATCTCCTTTCTCCAGTGAGAGGATCCATGTTCCTAATACGTTCTCTTTTGCTGTACTGTATCCACTAAATGATATTTCCTGCATCCGGTTCAGGAAACGCTAGAAAACTGAACTCCCCAAACTCGCCTAATACGGACTCCAGGAAGAAAATATTTCGCAAATGAAAAACATAAGGCAATCCCCACCCACCACTTACCCATCAAAAGGTAACGTCCTCCACAACTATTTGAGGTAGGCAGATATCCCGACAAGACCTGCAGCGCTGTGAAGTGAACAAATAGGGGCACACAACGCTTTTGTAAAACTTGAAAACTAACAAATAGGCATATAAAATGAGAACTTAACTGGAATGCACTGGAGCATTGTATGGGTACCGTGGTAGGGAAGGCAAAGTTATGTACACAAGCAGGGTTGAGGTGGACATAAAAGGCTTTCCTT
Source organism: Calotriton arnoldi (assembly GCA_963921515.1). Lineage (NCBI taxonomy): Eukaryota > Metazoa > Chordata > Amphibia > Caudata > Salamandridae > Calotriton > Calotriton arnoldi. The sequence continues at coordinate 992,059 of CAWUFW010006180.1, read as the reverse complement.
CGCAGCTGGCCTTCTGTAAGAGGAGGTGGGTTGTTCTTTTTTGGTGAAGATGTAAGTACTCGTTGAAGAGATGAGTTACCAGACCTGTTCTGATGTGGAGATGCGATACAGTGGGCCTGATGTATAGTGCTCTGGGTCCAGGGCGCCCACAGGCCTGGCCACAGATGTGCCTAGTGACAAACTACTGGATCTACAAGAGTATACCCTGGACAGGCATCTCTGGTGTGGATAAGAACGATTTATTTTCCTTGCAGCAGGAGGGAAGAGTTAGGAGGCAGTCTGTGTATATCTTTGTTGAAGTATATAGTTTGAGTGATTGATGACTGACTGGATGTCTGTTTGAGGTGTATGTTGTTTTTGATCAGTTGACTATTAAGAAGTACAAGGCTCACTTCTCACCCCTGTGCATTCAGCTCAAGTGTTTCACCCTGAAGACTTCCATCTTCTCCAGACAAGGGCTGGCTTCTGGCATATCCAAGAGCTTGGCGCGGATGCACTAGGCATGCCCTGAGCCCCTCGATGTTGGTTCCCATTGGTGTATGGCTTGGAACCATGATTGTTCAGGGAGAGTGTGCCAAGAGGCTGAGTTGCCACTACAGGGCTGCCTAGGTAAGCATAGGGTTGAATCTACATATCAGCTTCTGCGGGCAATGTCAGAAAGGCTGTATCCCGCACTTGTCCCATCACTTACCTGGATATAATGCATATTAGGTAACTATCAACCCTGACAGGGACTGCCAGAAATACATTTATTTCAGTGTGGGTTGCTGGAACATCTTTTCCCGAACGATGTACACACAAGAATTCCACACTAATATTTTAAAAGGCTTTATTAATATGTTAAAGCCCTGTTTTATAGCAAAGTATATGAACAAGAGTAATTATAAATGTAAACATTATGGCCAGTAAAATAAAGGCAATGCATGTAAAAATGATAAAGCGTGGAAACCTATTTGCATAACAAAAGGCAAAGCTATCTTTGGATGGAATATTTGATACTTACTCTACTCTACACCACTGAACCACTGCAATCTATGCCACTTTTCTCTACTCTGAACCACTGCACTTTACGCCACAGCACTCCATGCCACACTAATCTACTCCGCATCACTCTACTCTATGCCACTGCACTCTACACTATTCTGCACTACTGTACTGTATGCCACTGCACTCTATGCCACTGCACTCTACTCTGCATCACTCTATGCCACGGCACTCTACTCTGCTGCAGTCTACTCTGCACCACTCTACTCTATGCCACTGTACTCTACGCCACTCTACTCTGTGCCACTGCACTCTATGCCACTCTTCTCTGCACCACTGTACTCTACGCCACTCTACTCTATGCCACTTAACTCTATGTCATTGCACTCTACACCTCTGCAGTCTACACCACTCTACTCTACTCTGCAGCCCTCTACACTACTGCACTCTACACCACTCTACTCTATGCCACTGCACTCAACGCCACTGCATTCTACTCTATGCCACTGCACTCTACACCACTCTAAACTGCTTTGCACCACTCTACTCTATGCCATCCCACTCTATGCCACTGTACTCTATGCCACTGCACTCTACGCCACTCCACTCTACTCCACTGCATCTTTCCCCAGTGCACTGTACACCATACTACTGTACTCTGCATCGCTCTGCACTACTGCACTCTACACCACTGCCCTCTACTCTGCACCACTCCACTCTACACCACTGCACTCACTGCCACTGCACTCTGTGTCAGTTCACTCTACTCTATGCTACTCCACTGTACTCTTTGCCACTCCACGCCAATCCTCATAGTGCCACTCTACGCCACTCTACCCCACTTCACTCCACACAATGCCACTCTACTCTATGCCATTCTGCTCTATGCCACTCTACATCACTCTACCCTACTCCACTTCACTCTACGCCACTCTGTCTACTACACCACTCTACTCCATGCAACTCCAAGCCACTGCATGCCACTCTACTCTACACCACTCCACTCCAATATACTTCACTCTATTCCACTCTACGCGACTCCACACCTCTCTATGTCATTCCATTCCACTCCACTCTACACCACACCACTCCACTCTCCGCCACTGTAGTCAACCCCACTCCACTCTCCGCCACTCTACTCTACTCAACTTCTCTCTATGCCAATCCACTCTACACCACTGCACTATAAACCACTCTTTACGCCAGCACACTCTCCTCCACTCTACGTCACTCCACTCTACACTATGCCTCTCCACTCTACACCACTCCACTCCACTGTAGGCCACTCTACGCCACTCTATTCTACATCACTCTTCTCTTCGCCACTTCACTCTACACCACTTCACTGTACTGTATGCCACTCTATGACACTCCAAGCCACTCTACTCCACTCCACTCTATGTCACTCCACCCTACATCACTCCACACCACACTACGCCATGCCACTTCCCTCCACTACTCTACTCCCCTCCACACTGTTGTGTAACGTGGGTAAAAGACATTGGCAAAGTCAATAACTCTTGCGTAGGCAAAACATATTGACTTTGCCAATGCTTGTTGTTGCATGGTAGTTTATGGAGTGAGTAGGAGTCTGCTCATGCTCGATTCATGTTTAAGTAATACTATAAGACGAACAATACTGATGTTCAAATTTCAGTAAATACACATAAGGTACTGCTAGGGAATCTTGTTAATTACTCTGATATGGAACTGTGCAAGGCCATTTAAAGTTGCTGAGCCTCCACGAGAGTCGCTGTACAGCATGGAAAAATGCCATCTCCTTGACTTTTTAATGTGAGCTACAGAAAAGTATAGAAAATGTGTGACAATTGTTCCCGCATAATTTTAAAGCTGCTCTACAGGGCCCGTGTTGGTATCAAACAGAACCGTTTTCTAGCCTCTAAACTAACTCCATGCACCCTGATCAACTCTGTGCACTAACACTAATCATGTTAACATGCAGCAAGGCTTTTGTTACATATAACACCACATTTACATTTAATAAAAAGCTGTACCGAACACGTCTATAGCATGTTTCTTTCCTTTAGAATTAGGGCAGACAGCATATACTTTCAAATGTCTTTGCTTATTATGTAGCAGCACCTTTTGACTGTGAAGATTAGTAACTTTTAATGCGTCCACCTTTTTGGGAGAACTGGGATCATAAGAGGATTCAATTCCCATGGATGAGGTGATCAACATTCACAGAGATCCTGGAGGAAGTAACATCCCAGCACTGAGGCTTCCCTTGACCAAGAGAGTTGACATTCTTATATGGAATCTTGCAACTTTAGACAACTACTGGTCGGTATAAAACCAGCTTATTGTAGAAAAATTCATGATGGTACCTGTAACGTCTTTCTAGCCGGGGTACCCGCCAATAACCACGCCACACATGGAGCTTAGTATTCCACATCTTTATTCTGCTGCATGTAACTGCAAACTCAACATTATAAAACAAGCTTTCATGGCATTGTGCTCTGACATCTACATCACAGCTCAACGGAGCCCGTCAGGAGTCAAAAGGGTTCAGTTCTAAAATATCGCAAGACACCACAGGACTCTGACTGTTCTGTTGTGGAAGGTAGTTAACCACATACTAAAGCAGTGTGTCGCGGAGTGTGGAACAGTCATAAGTGATGGGGTGCATTTCAAAGAAGAGGTTTCACTATCTGCACCTGGTACAATGGATGAAAGTAGACACTGATTTCCATTCTCAAGGAATCATATAACATATTCTTTACCACCCTGAGCACATGAGAACGCTGGAGCCATGAACTGCCCTGGCACATTCCAAGTAGTTGTTACATTTTCGATTAAGTGATGCTTTTTTGATGGAATGACTAATTATTCAACAGTCATTTTGGAGATTATTGCCATCAGATGACTTATGAAACATGGAAAAAAAACTGTATGGGTAGCTTCAGGAAAAGAGAGGCATTGGTCATGATTTAAGCATCCATTGAGTACCCCACACTGCCAACTAGGGCACCTACCCAAAGCAAACAGGTTTTATTGAGCATAACACTGGCTCACGTTCGGTAGCTTGGACTCAGCTGTAAGGCAATCCTCAGAGAAATGTGTGTAGTTGTGACTTGTAACAACCAACTAAACAACAATTAATGACAAAAGAAATAAAGACAGTCCACATAATGTTAAATGAAAATAAAACATTTATAGGAAAAATAAAATGAGAATAAAGGAAACATTCTAGAAGATCAACATTACGATGAAAAGTGCAAATATTTCTTATGAGTAAGAGCAATAACTAATATAATAAATAATATTCTCTCACAATTTTATCTGAAAATTCTGGTGTTTTACGTTCCCAGGAGATGGCAGGAGCACACCAAGAACATGAACCAGAGAACCCCTTCCCCAGGGTTTCCACAGAGGCTGGTCAGTGTGGGGTGAATTCAGTAACAAGGGCTGCCTCTCTGTGGACTGAGCAGGCTGACTCACCATCGGCAGGAATTTTTAAGTAGGTATTTTGCTGGTCACTTTTAGATTGTTGTCTTGGATCGCCTTCCTCTTGGATAAAGTAGTTAGGGATGTTCGTCCCATGGAAAATAAGGGGAATCCCCCAGACTGGCCACATTTCCCTGTGACTGGACATTAGAAGCAACCACCCCAAACAGGTTACAGCAATCCATCACAGACCATGTCTCTATACAGGAGGTGGACTTTCAGTGGACTGGGAATCCTCCACAGACCAAAAGCTACTTTTGGTCACAGATTTTCACCAAGCAATAAATTTCCCTCAGCATGCAAATCATACTCTTCACAGGAAACGAACATGCTTAACTGTCCTTGTAAGCCTGTTAAAGAAACTGGATTTCACCAATTCTTGTATCCAGTTCTGGGTTGTAGAAATTAAAGTTAAAGAGGAAATCATCCAGGACCTCTAACGGGTGGAAATCAGCCTTCCTGCAGTGGGCATGGGAATACTCCTCCTTCCAGTTGCAAGCTGGTTCTGAAAGGTAAAACATGAGCAAGTGGTTCAACAGGCCAAGCATGCCTTTGGAGTGTCACCCTGGCTCACTCCCTTAGAAGTTTAGTGGTCTATCCTCCCACTTCTCTTTCATTGAGAACTAAATCCTCATAATATAGTAAGTCTCATAGCCACCCCATGCAATTTTTCTGACAACTAAGACATTGATTCTCTCTTTTTCTTAACTCCAACCACTTCCTTTGAAGGCAGCCTTTCATCATTTAAGGATATTCCTATTTTATCTGTTGTGCCTTACAGGAGGGCTATCCTTCAGTAGATAAAAGTTCTAATAGAGACTAAGGGGCCGATTCCGATCTCGGCCGGTAGGGCTCCGAATAGGATTCGGCTTTACCGGATCCGATTCGGAGCCCTTTTTCCCGACCGAATCGTACGCGGGTCCGGCCGAGCGAGTACGATGCGAGTCGCCGACCGACTCGTCCGGGCGACCCGACCGCTCCGACCGACTCGTACCCGGATCGTACCGCTCCGACCGACTCGCTCGGACCCGATTCGCACCGCGCAATGGAGACGTTTTCCGGCCGGGTAAGTACGATGCGCACCTCGACCGCTCCGACCGACTCGCGCCGTCCGACTCGAACTCGCTGTCGGAGCCGTACTTTGGGGGTCCGTGTCGGACCCCCTGTACGCGTACCCGTGCGAGGCGCACACAGGGGGACCCATGGGTCCCCCTACCTGTGCGTGTACGCCGCGAAGCGCTCCGCGGCGTACTCGCTGTAGGGAGCGCCCTTGTCCGCCTCGCACCCATTGAGGCAATGGGAGCCCGCGTACGCGTTGTACGACCGGCTCCCATTGAGTTCAATGGGAGTCCGACCGACTCGTGTCCGGTGGCATACGAATGCATCGGACTCGTTCGGTCGGACTGCACGGGTCCGATTCGGTCGGAAATCTCTCCGGGTCCGGCTCGGTCGGAGAGATTTCCGGCCCGAATCGGAATCGACCCCTATGTCTTCAAAAGGCCCAAGTGATATCTGAGCCAATCATAGTCCCAGGTGGCAGATTTGGAGCCTCTGTTCCTATCTTGACAACTCTGCAGAGCACGATACATGAAGTCTGACAGCTTCACTTTGCCGCTCAAGATCATTGCAAGTAAGCAACTTTACATTTTTCAATACTAGGAAAAATAACAAAGGCAGGTCAAATACAGCTGCAGATTCAGGATGCCTATGTGATCTGAGTGTGGTTTCATCATTTGCTACCAAAGTATATTCAGTAAGTTAGATATATTCTAAATGCTCACTTATAAGGAACAGTCTCAACACAGAGGGCCTGATTCTCAAATGAGCTTTCAATTAATTTTACACTTTGGGATAAGTTAACTCCTTTTAGTATTCACAAACTGCACTTTTGTAGTAACTTACGTTTTTGTAGTAAGTCCAGCAGTAAACATGGCAAACTACTTGTAGTGTAACACCCTCCCACAGAAAATATTGGAGGTGGGAACTTAAAATAAAACCCCTCAGGGAATAATGTTATATAAAATGAAACGATTTAAAATAGTAACAAATTTAAACACATATTTCATATTTAATTATAAAATATTTAGGTTCCTAAACATTTTCTAATTAAATAATATGTACTATCTTTATATATATATATTTTAACATTAATTTATATTTTTAACTGTTTTATATAATTTCATTATTTTCTTCAAAGTTCCTACCTTCATTTTTTTCTATGGGAGGATGTTGCAGTACCAGCGGTCGACCATGTGTAGTGCTGGGCTTACTACTAAAGTGAAAGTTACTACAAAAATGTAAATTACTACAAAAGTGCAGTTTGTGAACAGTGAAAAGTAGTAAGCCTACTCAAAAGTGTAAGTTACCTTTGTGAATCAGGCCCATTGAGTTTAGCTGTACGTGCATTTGTCATTTTCATCATATTTGTTATAAGTTGCTGGTGAGTAAATTTCTCATACAGCATTATAAAAGTTCCAAATTCAACAGGACAGGAGGCCTCCATGCTTACTGTTGCCTTGCATTCATTCACCTATTATCTGTGCATCTCCCAATGCCATTCTAGTGTCAGGCAATACACTAAGGGGCCGATTACGATCCCATTCGGAAAGCATTCTGACCGAATCGGTTCCGGAATGCTTTCCAGACGACTCGGATCGGGGGAGTCCGATTGAGCGATTTGGATGCATCCGTATGCTTCCGGATACGATTCGGTCAGACTCCCATTGACTTTAATGGGATCCTGTGTTCCGAACAAGAACACAGGCTCCCATTGAAGAAAGGAGTGGCTAGGGAAAATCGAGCACCCTTTGGCGGGCACCCCTTGGTGCCTGCCACACTGTGCATGGTAGGAAAGGGGGGTCCCTTGGGTACCCCCATGGGCCCGATTCGGAGAGTCCTGGGTGAAGAGGGGCCTGCTACGGGCCCCCAAAGACTGATTCCGACAGCTGTTTTGTTCCGGGGAAACCAATTCAGAATGGCTGTCCAAATCTGTCATTGCAATTGCTCACTCGGAAACCGTGCCCATAGAGCTGTACGAATTGGCTCCGAAAGGCTCGACCTGTACGAATGCCTTTTGGAACCGATTCGGACAGCCCGAATGATTTTCCAGGCATCGTAATCGGTCGTTCGGAACTGGGTATGATTATGATTCGGTCGGCAACAAGGCTTCCGAATCGGATTCGGCAAGCCTGAATCCGATTCGGGGCCCTTCGGAATGGGATCGTAATCGGCCCCTAAGTATGGAGAGGTCAGCATTGGTAAGGGCTGTTCAAGCAGAACACATCTGAAACTCCTACGGCAGGCTTTAATCAGGGCAGAAATTAATAAAACAGATGTTCAAATCAAGCAAAATTGGGTGAAGAGAGAAGACAGGCTTATTTCTTTCTAATCCCACTAGCGGGTGAAATTTTTGGAGGCTTGCATTTTAAACATCTTTTTAGCAGCTGATGTATTTGGGTGTATTTAGTATTTTGTAATAGTAAAGTGATATTTAGTATACAACTAAGCAGGAATGATACACATTTTTAGAACTGTGTCTTTGTGCAATGCATGGCCTGCACAACGTTTGGGAAAGCAAGGGGGAGGGAAGAAAACAAGACGACGAATTTTGCTGTGTTCAGGCTGATAGCAATTCAATCTTATCAGGGCCACTTGAAAGCGGGAGAGAAATAGTTGCTTTGTATACATTAAATGAGCATGCCTCCTGAAATAAGTGAAAACTTTCCCTTCAGAATCCAATTTCAGATCAATAGTGCTAGTCTTGGTCATCTCACACCCGGATGGAAGCAATGCTGTGCTCAGCGACCTTACCTACGCTACTCTGGCACCCCTCAAAGGCATCCATTATGCCAATGAACATCTCGCAAGGGCTAGAATAAACTTTGCCACGTTACCCAAATACTGAAGGAATTCCATTGGTTCCCCTCAGATGCCTGCATTTTTTTCAAAACTAGCTGAAGCACATACAAAGCCATCAAAAACATTACCCAACATATCTGGTCAAGAAACTATAACTAACCACTGCATAATATATGGAGGCAGAACATCACCAGACTGGAGACACAATTGTGCAAGATAGGAAAACAACAGAAATCAGACCTATTCTGTCTATGCCCCTCTGGTTGACGCTCGATAACTGCCTACTTAGGTTCAAGATATACAAATACTTATACATACTTACACGTACCTCAGGGGCCGGTTCTCAGGCCCCTATTTACAATTTGAGTGAATTGTTATATTTTAGCATCTGAGATGCCCATTGTATTGCCCATAGTTGAAAATGTGACAAATTATAATTCTTCATTACTTCAGCCTAGCACATTAATTGCACCTGTGCAGGGTGTGCCAATCCACCAAATGTTGAAAATCTCGTCTCCAGTGTTATTACTTTTCCTATCCTTACACTTCCTATTCAAACATTTGCACTACATTTGAAAGAACATCTGTCATCCTCCTACATCTTGGTTCATGTTCAGTAGCTAATGTGGCTCAATGCAATGTAGTGGTTAACTTGTTGGCTGTGGCTCCTGAGACCTAGAAACCAATCTTCTCTTTGGTAGTTGACAAGGAGATTGTGTCATTCTGGCCATAAACATCCTCAGCATCTCAAATTGCAATGTTGTGAAATATAAAGGTATCAAATTCTACACAGTGTTTTGAAAACGTAAATCTTGCCTGTATCATGTTTATATATTCCTTTGTAATGTAGATTTAAAAATCACATAAATAACCCAGAATGTATCAACTCTTATACTCAAATATGAATGATGTTTTACTTTAAGTTGAGTTTTCCTGTAACATTGAATATTCTTGCTACATTTCATGGCTCTTGTACACCCAGATGTCATAAGGCTCAGGGTTGTACCTTGCACATTTCCTAATAGCGTAAGTTCGTTTTCAAACTTGGCAAGTGGAAGCGGAATTTTGTGAGAATAATTAAGAATATATATATATATATATATATTCCGAATTCCGCTGTCTCCCTGGATTCCCACCACATACGGACACGGACCCCCAGATGAGTGCAATAATTTTTGTTTATTGCGATGCCGCCATTACGCGTTTCGGCTCGGATTGAGCCTTGATCACATGACATGACGCAACAGTTTCAATGTTTTGCTTTTAAAGTGACAGGTGGTTAGTGATAGGTGCAATGTGCATAACAATAAACAGTCGTAAGAAATGAATGAAGCTTAGGTTTCTTATTTCAAGAATACAAACATAAATTATTCGGTATATACACAGAGTAGCATTGCACTTCTATAGTTTTTTTAATTAAAAAAAAAAAATATTCAATAATACATATTTAAATATTTTAATATTTTCCTAAACGGAAATCATTTCATGAACAAGACTTCTTTGCAATATCGTACATGTGTCTCTTTAATAGTACGCATATACTCATTCTGTTTAATAATTCCATCATCATTTGCCTATACCCTTCAGTATTGTTTCGCCATTGTTTGTATAAATAAACGAACGACCGCTGTAAAGTGCTCACGTGCTGAGTGCTTCTCAAACCAATAAAGTGCTGTAGTGCATATGTGCAAATTTTAAGATAGAATTCCTTCTATTTAGCTGTTATCGCTATAATACCAACTAAAATAGCTGTACTGTACCTTTCTTAGTGCCTGTTTGATTTCTTTTTTATTTTTGTGTTTTTCGAAATTATATATTAAATTAATATATTTACAATCTAGGTTGAGCAGCTAATCCTTCTTTTGCTCATGCCAAATACTAAGTTTAAATACATGATGACCCCTCTGTATGATATGCTGTTGTCTTCCGCCTTGAAACATTGTATGTATTCTCTCACTCGTGTCCTGAGTGCATGGTAGTGCCTCTTTAAGTATTAAAATACTTGAAATACTTGAAATGTTTAAAATATTTAAAATATCCAAAATCTAAATATCAAATATCAAACATTAAATATTAAATATTAAGTATCAAGTATTACAGGCATGTATACAAATCCTCTGTCGTGTTGAGCCCCCTGGGTGTTTGGAGTCCATCTCAATGATATATCGTGTCTCAAGCTTTCGTAGTTTTTTCTCTCTATTCCCACCCCTTCTGCTGGGCGGTACTGCATCAATGAGGAAATATCTGAGATCTTGGCTATTGGACTTGTGGTGCTCTCTAAAATGGCGTGCCACTGGGTATGTGTTGTCCTCATTCACCATAGCTCACTTGTGTTGAAGTACTCTTTCATGTGCTTGGAGTTTTGTACTACCAATGTACTTCAAGCCACAAGGGCATAGTAACACATAAATTACATGGTCAGTCTTACAAGTTAAAAGTTTGGTGATCTTATGTTCTCTGGGGCTGAACGGTGTCTGATATGTGGTTTTGTTCAGACCCTGCTGGCAAGCCTTGCAGGTTTTGCACTTATAAAAACCTTTATGTGACATCAGCCAGTTAGACCCCTCTAACACTTCAGGACTTGTTTTTACTAGATTGTCTCTCATTGATGGTCCCCTACTATGTGTGATTGCCACTTTTTGTGGTAGTAGGGGGCCTATTACTGGATCACTAAGTACTAGGGGCCAATTATGTTTGATTATTGTCAGCAGTTCTCTCTCCTGTTTGCTATATCCCAAGACTATCCCGAATTCACTTGACCTCTTGTTTCTGCTTATTATCTAGGTGATCAGGATAACTTATGTGGTCTTTGCATTTGTCCCTGAGTAGTTCAGTCCTATCTTGCGACATAGATTTGGAGTTGGCCCTATCTATTGTTTTGTTTGAGTAGCCCCGTTCTAAAAATCTGGCTTTGCTCTCTTTTTGTGCCATCTTAAGGTCCTCTGTGTTACTGCTGATTCTTCTAAGTCTCAGCATCTCCCCATAGGGGATGCTGTTTACCAGATGCCTGTGGTGGGAACTGCTGGCATGCAAGGTTGAATTGCCAGCCGTTTCCTTGCGGTAAAGCCTAGTCTCTATTCTGTCATTCGATATGTATACTTGGGTGTCTAAGAAGTTCACTGACGTGTCACTGATAGTGGCTGTGAAGTGCAAGTTGATTTTGTTATTGTTAATTGCTGCCACAAATTCAGTTGCTCCCTGTGTTGTGCCCTTCCAAATAACAAATGAATCATCAATATAGCGGAGCCAAAGCATGATGTTGCTCCGCATATATTGACTGTGTGTAGTTGCGAGAACCAGCTCCTCCCACCAGCCCATGTGTAAACAAGCGTAGCTGGGGGAGAAGCTGGCTCCCATGGCTACCCCTCTTGTTTGCTGGTAAAGCACATTATTAAACATAAAAACATTATTGTTGAGACAAAAGTCCACCATCCCCACCACCATTCTGCTGTGTTCAATATGTTGGTCCGGTCTTTTGTACAAATAATGTTTCAATGCATTCAACCCATCTTCGTGCCTTATGCTTGTATACAAAGATGTTATATCGAGCGCTAGGAGCAGGTAACCGCTTTGTCACTCAAAATTGGCCAATTTGTTTAAAAAGTCACTTGTATCTCTTAAATAGGATGGCAAGGAACGCACATGGTCTTGCAGAAAATAGTCCACATACTGGGAAGTATGTTCTAGCAAACTGTCTCTGGCCGAAATAATCGGTCTCCCTGGTGGCTTCATTGGGTCTTTGTGCACCTTTGGTATAAAGTATATGGAGGGTGTTGTTGGGTTTTCATTTTTAATGAATTTATACTCCTGTGTGCTGATTAATCCCTTGGTTCTCCAGGATTGCAATTTGGTGTAAAAATCTTTGTAGAGAATTTTCAAGTTCGCTCCATTACTTCTGATGTAGCAGGTCCTGTCATTGAGCTGAGATAGCGCTTCTTTTGTGTACTCGTCTTTGGACCATATCACGATATTCCCTCCTTTGTCTGAGTTTCTGATTATGATCTGATTGTTGTTTTGGAGTTTCATAATTAGTTTGCGATATTGGTAATTGCGTCTGTTAAATTTCGTCTTGGTGTTCTGTACTTTATGATTGAGCTGTTTTAGTTGAGATGTCACTTGCTCGTTGAAGATGTCTATGGAGTCTCTTGGGGTGATGGGGTTAAATGTTGATTTCGGCTTAAAAGGCGTAAGTTGGATCGTGCTCGCCCTTGACGATGTAGCTGGTACAGATTGTGGAGATTGTGAAGTCCACTGGCCAGTTTCATTTATTCCAACGCCCTGTGTATATGGCATGTGTCCCTCTCCCCATAGTTCTTGCATGTCCCGCAGGAAAGGCATATCTGACATGGATAGGTTTGTCGTTGTTAGTTGAGTGTCGTATTCATCAATCCTAGCTTGACTTTGGTCTTTGTTAAGCATTGCGTGGTATTTCTTGAGTTTTAACTTTCTCACACAACGATAAATGTTCATCCTTGTCATTGCATAGTTAAAATTGCTCTCAAGGCATTATGATAGGCCCAAGCTCAAAGGTTGTTGCTCAGCTTTCGTTAAGTCAATTTTAGCTAGATTGATTATGGTTTTATCTGTTCTTGTGTTGTTATTTACTTCCGTTTCCATTTGCCCGTTGTTTGCCGTTTTGTATTCATTGCGTTGCCTGTTTGCTTTCCTCCTCTGCCTGCGTTTGAAGTTTCTAATGACTCTGTTCTTGTTCTTTGAGTCCTTGGTCGGAGGGTATGCCTCCGATCTTGGCATAAAAAATTCAGTTCTTCCGCAATTATTATTATTACCACAAACGGTCCACTCCAAACCACGGACCATTGAGAGGTGGTGCATATGCCGGAAGAGCGCCCGGCTCGTAAATCATCCAAAGTTTCTCCGCAGTGGCGGAATAATGCACTCTCAGGACACAGATCCAAATTTGCAGTTCAGGACTTTTTTTTTAATGTGGTACATATAAAAGGACTCAATAATGCCCAGGAACCGTTGCAAGGCATTATGGACTTTGAAGTTCTATTAAACATAGGAACTTTGTGATCAGTGAAAACCCACTTGTATACTTTTATCACCAGTATATTAAGTACATATAAATGAAGAGTAGGGGTTTGAAAAAAGTGTAAACTGATCCTCCAAGAATGAAGATTTGTACAGGGTTATTGTGGTTTACAGCGAATGAACTAAACCTGTGCACGTTAAGTCCTTCCTCTCTGTTTAATTATCTCAGTGTATTTAAACCTACCAGCAACGGACCCTCGTAATTTGCATATGATTAAGACCCAGTAGGGTCGAAACGCGTCATGCTTACCTGCTGGTACCTGCTGGAATAAAGAAGCCATTTTACCTCACTCCCAACTGGAGGGCTTGTTTCTCACGGCGTGATTTTCACGTGAGGTCTCTTTTGGAATATATAGCAGTGACTCCGCTACCAAGCCGCGACCCGTTAGGCTGGGTGACATTTTTGTCAAAGTTGCATTTGGATTAAATTAATGAACGCCCACCGGCTGCCTGTATTTTGCAATGGAGGATATGGCTGAGCTATGGCCACTGCTCACGGGAGGCGTTGCCACTGTTGGAGCGGCAGGCCTGCCTGCTGACTTTGTTTGAAGCACTTTGGGAGCAGCCTGGGTTTGGAGGGTTATTAACCCAGACACAACAGGAGAGGTGAGGAAATTAGATACGACAGTATGCAGGTACCTGAAATGTGATTGTTTAACAATGAAGGCACGAGGAAGAGAGCTTCAACAAAAATGCATATGAACTTTGTTACTCAGACCGACATGGAATTTAATCCTTTTGAGGCTACAACTATAATATTTATCGCAAATGTTTTTGATGAAGACCTTTTTTATTGTGGTACATATAGAAGGACTCAATAATGCCAAGGAACCGTTGCAAGGCATTATGGTCTTTGAAGTTCTATTAAACATAGGAACTTTGTGATCAGTGAAAACCCACTTGTATACTTTTATCACCAGTATATTAAGTACATATAATTGAAGAGTAGGGGTTTGAAAAAAGTGTGAACTGATCCTCCAAGAATGAAGATTTGTACAGGGTTATTGTGGTTTACAGCGAATGAACTAAACCTGTGCACGTTAAGTCCTTCCTCACTGTTTAATTATCTCAGTGTATTTAAACCTGCCAGCAACGGACCCTCGTAATTTGCATATGATTAAGACCCAGTAGGGTCGAAACGCGTCATGCTTACCTGCTGGTACCTGCTGGAATAAAGAACCTGTTTTACCTCACTCCCGCCTGGAGGGCTTGTTTCTCACGGCGTGATTTTCACGTGAGGTCTCTTTTGGAATATATAGCGGTGACTCCGTTACCAAGCCGCGACACGTTAGGCTGGGCGACCTTTTCGTCAAAGTTGCGTTTGGATTAAATTAATGGACGCCCGCCGGCTGCCTGTATTTTGCAACGGAGGATGTGGCTGAGCTATGGCCACTGCTCACAGGAGGCGTTGCCACTGTTGGAGCGGGAGGCCTGCCTGCTAACTTTGTTTGAAGCACTTTGGGAGCAGCCAGGTTTTGGAGGGTTATTAACCCAGACACAACAGGAGAGGTGAGGACATTAGATACGACAGTATGCAGGTACCTGAAATGTGATTGTTTAACGACGAAGGCACGAGGAAGAGTGCTTCAACAAAAATGGGTATGAACTTTGCTACTCAGCCCGACATGGAATTTAATCCTTTTGAGGCTACAACTATAATATTTATCGCAAATGTTTTTGATGAAGACTTTTTTTTAATGTGGTACATATAGAAGGACTCAATAATGCCCAGGAACCATTGCAAGGCATTATGGACTTTGAAGTTCTATTAAACATAGGAACTTTGTGATCAGTGAAAACCGAAACGCGTCATGCTTACCTGCTGGTACCTGCTGGAATAAAGAACCTGTTTTACCTCACTCCTGCCTGGAGGGCTTGTTTCTCACGGCGTGATTTTCACGTGAGGTCTCTTTTGGAATATATAGCGGTGACTCCGGTACCAAGCCGCGACACGTTAGGCTGGGCGACCTTTTCATCAAAGTTGCGTTTGGATTAAATTAATGGACGCCCGCCGGCTGCCTGTATTTTGCAACGGAGGATGTGGCTGAGCTATGGCCACTGCTCACAGGAGGCGTTGCCACTGTTGGAGCGGGAGGCCTGCCTGCTAACTTTGTTTGAAGCACTTTGGGAGCAGCCAGGTTTTGGAGGGTTATTAACCCAGACACAACAGGAGAGGTGAGGACATTAGATACGACAGTATGCAGGTACCTGAAATGTGATTGTTTAACAACGAAGGCACGAGGAAGAGTGCTTCAACAAAAATGCGTATGAACTTTGCTACTCAGCCCGACATGGAATTTAATCCTTTTGAGGCTACAACTATAATATTTATCGCAAATGTTTTTGATGAAGGCTTTTTTTTAATGTGGTACATATAGAAGGACTCAATAATGCCCAGGAACCGTTGCAAGGCATTATGGACTTTGAAGTTCTATTAAACATAGGAACTTTGTGATCAGTGAAAACCTACTTGCATACTTTTATCACCAGTATATTAAGTACATATAAATGAAGAGTAGGGGTTTGAAAAAAGTGAAAACTGATCCTCCAAGAATGAAGATTTGCACAGTGTTATTGTGGTTTACAGCGAATGAACTAAACCTGTGCATGTTAAGTCCTTCCTCACTGTTTAATTATCTCAGTGTATTTAAACCTACCAGCAATGGGCCCTCGTAATTTGCATATGATTAAGACCCAGTAGGGTCGAAATCTGTCATGCTTACCTGCTGGTACCTGCTGGAATAAAGAACCTGTTTTACCTCACTCCCGACTGGAGGGCTTGTTTCTCAGGGCGTGATTTTCACGTGAGGTCTCTTTTGGGAATATATAGCAGTGACTCCGCTACCAAGCCCCGACCCGCTAGGCTGGGTGACCTTTTCGTCAAAGTTGCGTTTGGATTAAATTAATGGACGCCTGCCGGCTGCCTGTATTTTGCAATGGAAGATGTGGCTGAGCTATGGCCACTGCTCACAGGAGGTGTTGCCACTGTTGGAGCGGGAGGCCTTCCTGCTAACTTTGTTTGAAGCACTTTGGGAGCAGCCAGGGTTTGGAGGGTTATTAACCCAGACACAACAGGAGAGGGGATGACATTAGATACGACAGTATGCAGGTACCTGAAATGTGATTGTTTAACAATGAAGGCACGAGGTAGAGTGCTTCAACAAAAATGCGTATGAACTTTGTTACTCAGCCTGACATGGAATTTAATCCTTTTGAGGCTAGAACTATAATATTTATCGCAAATGTTTTTGATGAAGACCTTTTTTTAATGTGGTACATATAGAAGGACTCAATAATGCCCAGGAACCGTTGCAAGGCATTATGGACTTTGAAGTTCTATTAAACATAGGAACTTTGTGATCAGTGAAAACCTACTTGCATACTTTTATCACCAGTATATTAAGTACATATAAATGAAGAGTAGGGGTTTGAAAAAAGTGAAAACTGATCCTCCAAGAATGAAGATTTGCACAGTGTTATTGTGGTTTACAGCGAATGAACTAAACCTGTGCACGTTAAGTCCTTCCTCACTGTTTAATTATCTCAGTGTATTTAAACCTACCAGCAATGGGCCCTCGTAATTTGCATATGATTAAGACCCAGTAGGGTCGAAATGCGTCATGCTTACCTGCTGGTACCTGCTGGAATAAAGAACCTGTTTTACCTCACTCCCGACTGGAGGGCTTGTTTCTCAGGGCGTGATTTTCACGTGAGGTCTCTTTTGGGAATATATAGCAGTGACTCCGCTACCAAGCCCCGACCCGCTAGGCTGGGTGACCTTTTCGTCAAAGTTGCGTTTGGATTAAATTAATGGACGCCTGCCGGCTGCCTGTATTTTGCAATGGAGGATGTGGCTGAGCTATGGCCACTGCTCACAGGAGGTGTTGCCACTGTTGGAGCGGGAGGCCTTCCTGCTAACTTTGTTTGAAGCACTTTGGGAGCAGCCAGGGTTTGGAGGGTTATTAACCCAGACACAACAGGAGAGGGGATGACATTAGATACGACAGTATGCAGGTACCTGAAATGTGATTGTTTAACAATGAAGGCACGAGGTAGAGTGCTTCAACAAAAATGCGTATGAACTTTGTTACTCAGCCTGACATGGAATTTAATCCTTTTGAGGCTAGAACTATAATATTTATCGCAAATGTTTTTGATGAAGACCTTTTTTTAATGTGGTACATATAGAAGGACTCAATAATGCCCAGGAACCGTTGCAAGGCATTATGGACTTTGAAGTTCTATTAAACATAGGAACTTTGTGATCAGTGAAAACCCACTTGTATACTTTTATCACCAGTATATTAAGTACATATAAATGAAGAGTAGGGGTTTGAAAGAAGTTTAAACTGATCCTCCAAGAATGAAGATTTGTACTGTGTTATTGTGGTTTACAGCGAATGAACTAAACCTGTGCACGTTAAGTCCTTCCTCACTGTTTAATTATCTCAGTGTATTTAAACCTACCAGCAACGGACCCTCGTAATTTGCATCTGATTAAGACCCAGTAGGGTCGAAACGCGTCATGCTAGCCGCTGGTACCTGCTGGAATAAAGAACCTGTTTTACCTCACTCCCGACTGGAGGGCTTGTTTCCCACGGCGTGATTTTCATGTGAGGTCTCTTTTGGAATATATAGCGGTGACTCCGCTACCAAGCCGCGACCCGTTAGGCTGGGCGACCTTTTCGTCAAAGTTGCGTTTGGATTAATTTAATGAACGCCCACCGGCGGCCTGTATTTTGCAATGGAGGATGTGGCTGAGCTATGGCCACTGCTCACAGGAGGCGTTGCCACTGTTGGACCGGGAGGCCAGCCTGCTAACTTTGTTTGAAGCACTTTGGGAGCAGCCAGGTTTTGGAGGGTTATTAACCCAGACACAACAGGAGAGGTGAGGACATTAGATACGACAGTATGCAGGTACCTGAAATGTGATTGTTTAACAACGAAGGCACGAGGAAGAGTGCTTCAACAAACTGCGTATGAACTTTGCTACTCAGCCCGACATGGAATTTAATCCTTTTGAGGCTACAACTATAATATTTATCGCAAATGTTTTGATGAAGGCTTTTTTTTAATGTGGTACATATAGAAGGACTCAATAATGCCCAGGAACCGTTGCAAGGCATTATGGACTTTGAAGTTCTATTAAACATAGGAACTTTGTGATCAGTGAAAACCGAAACGCGTCATGCTTACCTGCTGGTACCTGCTGGAATAAAGAACCTGTTTTGCCTCACTCCCGACTGGAGGGCTTGTTTCTCAGGGCGTGATTTTCACGTGAGGTCTCTTTTGGGAATATATAGCAGTGACTCCGCTACCAAGCCCCGACCCGCTAGGCTGGGTGACCTTTTCGTCAAAGTTGCGTTTGGATTAAATTAATGGACACCTGCCGGCTGCCTGTATTTTGCAATGGAGGATGTGGCTGAGCTATGGCCACTGCTCACAGGAGGCGTTGCCACTGTTGGAGCGGGAGGCCTGCCTGCTAACTTTGTTTGAAGCACTTTGGGAGCAGCCAGGGTTTGGAGGGTTATTAACCCAGACACAACAGGAGAGGGGATGACATTAGATACGACAGTATGCAGGTACCTGAAATGTGATTGTTTAACAACGAAGGCACGAGGTAGAGTGCTTCAACAAAAATGCGTATGAACTTTGTTACTCAGCCTGACATGGAATTTAATCCTTTTGAGGCTAGAACTATAATATGTATCGCAAATGTTTTTGATGAAGACCTTTTTTTAATGTGGTACATATAGAAGGACTCAATAATGCCCAGGAACCGTTGCAAGGCATTATGGACTTTGAAGTTCTATTAAACATAGGAATTTTGTGATCAGTGAAAACCCACTTGTATACTTTTATCACCAGTATATAAAGTACATATAAATGAAGAGTAGGGGTTTGAAAGAAGTGTAAACTGATCCTCCAAGAATGAAGATTTGTACTGTGTTATTGTGGTTTACAGCGAATGAACTAAACCTGTGCACGTTAAGTCCTTCCTCACTGTTTAATTATCTCAGTGTATTTAAACCTACCAGCAACTGACCCTCGTAATTTGCATCTGATTAAGACCCAGTAGGGTCGAAACGCGTCATGCTAGCCGCTGGTACCTGCTGGAATAAAGAACCTGTTTTACCTCACTCCCGACTGGAGGGCTTGTTTCCCACGGCGTGATTTTCATGTGAGGTCTCTTTTGAAATATATAGCGGTGACTCCGCTACCAAGCCGCAACCCGTTAGGCTGGGCGACCTTTTCGTCAAAGTTGCGTTTGGATTAATTTAATGAACGCCCACCGGCTGCCTGTATTTTGCAAAGGAGGATGTGGCTGAGCTATGGCCACTGCTCACAGGAGGCGTTGCCACTGTTGGAGCGGGAGGCCAGCCTGCTAACTTTGTTTGAAACACTTTGGGAGCAGCCAGGTTTTGGAGGTTATTAACCCAGACACAACAGGAGAGGTGAGGACATTAGATACGACAGTATGCAGGTACCTGAAATGTGATTGTTTAACGACGAAGGCACGAGGAAGAGTGCTTCAACAAAAATGGGTATGAACTTTGCTACTCAGCCCGACATGGAATTTAATCCTTTTGAGGCTACAACTATAATATTTATCGCAAATGTTTTTGATGAAGACTTTTTTTTAATGTGGTACATATAGAAGGACTCAATGATGCCCAGGAACCGTTGCAAGGCATTATGGACTTTGAAGTTCTATTAAACATAGGAACTTTGTGATCAGTGAAAACCGAAACGCGTCATGCTTACCTGCTGGTACCTGCTGGAATAAAGAACCTGTTTTACCTCACTCCTGCCTGGAGGGCTTGTTTCTCACGGCGTGATTTTCACGTGAGGTCTCTTTTGGGAATATATAGCGGTGACTCCGCTACCAAGCCGCGACACGTTAGGCTGGGCGACCTTTTCGTCAAAGTTGCGTTTGGATTAAATTAATGGACGCCCGGCGGCTGCCTGTATTTTGCAACGGAGGATATGGCTGAGCTATGCCCACTGCTCACAGGAGGCGTTGCCACTGTTGGAGCGGGAGGCCTGCCTGCTAACTTTGTTTGAAGCACTTTGGGAGCAGCCAGGTTTTGGAGGGTTATTAACCCAGACACAACAGGAGAGGTGAGGACATTAGATACGACAGTATGCAGGTACCTGAAATGTGATTGTTTAACAACGAAGGCACGAGGAAGAGTGCTTCAACAAAAATGCGTTTGAACTTTGCTACTCAGCCCGACATGGAATTTAATCTTTTTGAGGCTACAACTATAATATTTATTGCAAATGTTTTTAATGAAGACTTTTTTTTAATGTGGTACCTATAGAAGGACTCAATAATGCCCAGGAACCATTGCAGGGCATTATGGACTTTGAAGTTCTATTAAACATAGGAACTTTGTGATCAGTGAAAACCCACTTGTATAGTTTTATCACCAGTATATTAAGTATATATAAATGAAGAGTAGGGGTTTGAAAAAAGTGTAAACTGATCCTCCAAGAATAAAGATTTGTACAGTGTTATTGTGGTTTACAGCGAATGAACTAAACCTGTGCACGTTACGTCCTTTGTCACTGTTTAATTATCTCAGTGTATTTAAACCTACCAACAACGGACCCTAGTAATCTGCATATGATTAAGACCCAGTAGTATCAAAACGCGTCATAATTACCTGCTGGTAGCTGCTGGTATAAAGAACCTGTTTTACCTCACTCCCGACTGGAGGGCTTGTTTCTCACGGCGTGATTTTCACGTGAGGTCTCTTTTGGAATATATAGCGGTGACTCTGCTACCAAGCCCCGACCCGTTAGGCTGGGCGACCTTTTCGTCAAAGTTGCGTTTGGATTAAATTAATGGACGCCCGCCGGCTGCCTGTATTTTGCAACAGAGGATGTGGCTGAGCTATGGCCACTGCTCACAGCAGGCGTTGCCACTTTTGGAGCGGGAGGCCTGCCTGCTAACTTTGTTTGAAGCACTTTGGGAGCAGGCAGGGTTTGGAGGGTTATTAACCCAGACACAACAGGAGAGGTGAGGACATTAGATACAACAGTATGCAGGTACCTAAAATGTGATTGTTTAGCAACGAAGGCACGAGGAAGAGTGCTTCAACAAAAATGCGTATGAACTTTGTTACTCTGCCCGACACGGAATTTAATCCTTTTGATGAAGACTTTTTTTTTTAATGTGGTACATATAGAAGGACTCAATAATGCCCAGGAACCGTTGCAAGGCATTATGGACTTTTAAGTTCTATTAAACATAGGAACTTTGTGATCAGTGAAAACCCACTTGTATACTTTTATCACCAGTATGTTATGGACATATAAATGAAGAGTAAGGGTTTGAAAAAAGTGTAAACTCCAAGAATGAAGATTTGTACAGTGTTATTGTGGTTTACAGCGAATGGACTGTTTAATTATCTCAGTGTATTTAAACCTACCAACAACGGACCCTAGTAATCTGCATATGATTAAGACCCAGTAGTATCAAAACGCGTCATAATTACCTGCTGGTAGCTGCTGGTATAAAGAACCTGTTTTACCTCACTCCCGACTGGATGGCTTGTTTCTCACGGCGTGATTTTCACGTGAGGTCTGTTTTGGAATATATAGCGGTGACTCCCCTACCAAGCTCCGACCCGTTAGGCTAGGCGACCTTTTCGTCAAAGTTACGTTTGGATATATATATATATAGTTCAAAGGGTTGCTGTATGCTGGTGTGCTGGCTGATCGCTGGTGGTGCCTGGAAAACAGCGCCTCCGCCAGCGCTTGAAAATATTCAAAAACTTTCTCCCAAACTTCATTACAAGAAAGGGAACCGGCACTCGATATCAGGGGCATAGAACCTGTTTATTGAGTCAGTTCACCCCGGGTACTGGAACACCAAAGAGAGACCAGTACCCGGGGTGAACTGACTCAATAAACAGGAGTCAGTGATGTCCTTGCAGCGTGCAGCGAAGCGTTGCGGAGTGCGGTGCCCACGGGACGCGATGCAAGCAGCGGCTCGTTGACGGAGTCGGTGAGACCAGGGTTGCGTTGCGAAACGAGGCGTTGCTCTCGGCGGTGCTTTCAGGACACGGAATCCTGCAACGGACTCGATGACAGAGTCGGTTACCCTTTTCTTCTGTGGCGATGATCAGAGACGGTGCACACAGACACGGTGAGGTCTCTGCTGTTCCTGAGACCTCTAGAACAGGGGGCAAGCTCAGTTCAAGCCCTTGGAGATCTTCTTCAAGCAGGGGACAAAGCAAGCAGAAAAGTCCTTTTCTCCTTTCCTTGGCAGCAAGCAGCCACTGCAGGCCAACCCCAGACAGCAAACAGCACAGGGGCAGTATTCCTCCTCAGCTTATCTGGCTTGTCTCCTTGGCAAAGGTTCCTCTTGATTTCCCAGAAGTGATCTAAAAGTCTGGGGTCTGGGCCCCTCTTTTTATACACCAAAATCCTTTGTTCTCTGAAGGCAGAGTGTCTGTACCCAGCCAAAACCAGTTCTGTCCTCACTGGTGCAGCTTCCTGGCAGGAGGTGGAGACAGCATTGTTAAAGGCAGATCAGGCCCATTCAGGTGAAAAGGAAATCTCCTCCCCCTACTCCAAATGCAGCCCTAGGTCTATTCAGCCTTGCCCTGACTCATCAGACTTCTGGAGCCACTGCCCCTCTCCAGCCCCTGTCATCCAAAAGCCAGACATGCAATACACAAACCTAGCAGAGGCACACTGGATGGTTAGGCAAGAAAATACTTACTTTCTAAAAGTGGTATTTTCAAACACAGAATGTAAAAATCACCCTCACTAAAAGATGCACTTTAACATTCTGAGTTCAGGCATACTAAACTTTACTTTTCTATCTTGTTCCCAGGGTCAGTTATGTTTATAAGATGTTATAAACAAACTCCCCATTTTGTCCTATGGGAACAGGTAGCCTTGCAATAGTGAAAAACGAAATTGGAAGTATTTCACTATCAGGACATGCCACACACATCAGGGCATGTCTTACCTTTCACATACAATGCACCCTGCCCACAGGGGTACCTTGGGCCTACCTTAGGGGTGACTAACATGTAGAAAAAGGGAAGGTCTAGGGACTGGCAAGTGGGTGCACTTGCCAAGTCGACATGGAAGTCCCAGACTGCACACAGGCTCTGCAATGGCAGGCCAGAGTAACATTTTACGAGCTGCTTCTGTGGGTGGCACAATCAGTGCTGCAAGCCCACCAGCAGCATTTGATTTACAGGCCCTGGGCACACATAGGGCACTGTACTAGGGTCTGACAAGTAAATCAAATAAGCCAATCATGGAATCACTAATCCATAACAACAATTTACAGAGGGAGCACTTGCACTTTGGCACTGAACAGCAGTGGCAAAGTGCCCAAAGCATCTAGACCAGCAAAAATGGAGTCCAACACACAGCAAAACACAGGAGCTAAAGGCAAAAAATGGAAGTGAGACCCTCGCCAATGGTGCCAGGTCTAACATATATATCTATATCTATATATATATATATCTATATAGAAACAGGACACGTTTCGATCTTGCGATCTTGTTCACATAACCCGTTTTTTTGTGCATTACTTTCTTTTGTACCACGTCACATTCGACGTGCTCTCATAAACATAAACAAAATACTTGTCAGTTGGAAAGCTCCATTCCTTCCTCAATTCAAAAGAAAAAACTTTATCGACATAAATATTTCAAAGCTGCAGCAACCGCTTTAGCAAAGTGATTATTTGTTAATAGCGCTTGACGTTACGTCGCTATATACCAGCATCAGGCATGGTGACGGCATTACGGCGTTGAAACATTATTTATCCAAAAGATCGGATCCATTCTTACAGCATAGTCAAATGTTTGTAGAAATGGTTGAATATTGTCTAGAAAATAATGTCTTCATGTTTAATAATATGCACTTTCAACAAATACGAGGAGTAGCCATGGATGCCAGCTTCTCCCCCAGCTATGCATGTTTGCACATGGGCTGGTGGGAGGAGCAGGTACTCGCAACCAAATACAGTGATTGCATACAAAATAACATCATATTATGGCTTCGTTTCATAGACGATTTGTTTGTCATCTGGAAGGGCACACATCAGGAAGCGCAGGAGTTTATTAACTCAATTAATGTGAATACATTAAATTTACACTTTACTGCCACAATAAGTGAAACCACAGTCAATTTTCTAGACACCCAGGTGTACATTCATAACAACAATATTGAGACTAAACTGTATGGAAAAGAAACAGCGGGTAATTCTACTTTACATGCCAGCAGCGCCCACCCGAGACATTTAATAAACAGCATCCCCTATGGGGAAATGCTTAGACTGAGGAGGGTGAACAGTAACCCAGAATCTCTCAAAGGGGCACAAGAAGAAAGCAAAGCCAGGTTCCTGGAAAGGGGATATTCACTCAAAACTATCAATGGGGCCATAGTTAAATCCATGATTCCTGATAGATTAGAGCTGATCAAAAACAAACCAGAGAAACAAGTAAGTCAGCAAGAACAACAAGTATCACAGGTTACTCGAGTCAAATCTAAAACAGATGATTTCAGGATAATCATGGAATACAGCAGGCAACATAAGGAATTACGAAGTATTATTACACTGAACTGGCCACTAGTATTGAGTGATCCAGTGATAGGACACACATTATCACAAAAGGTTGCTATTACCCACAGGAGGGCACCCTCTATGAGGGATAAACTAGTGAAAACAAGCCCTGAATTGATTGAAAGTTGCAGCTGGCTTAAGTCTCATAAGGGGTTTTTCAGATGTAAGACATGCAAAGCATGTCAACAAGGGATAAACAAGGCTACATATTCAATCCCTTTTAGGCCCACGGGAAAATAAAATCAGTAAACTCCTGATATGTAAAACCGAGTATGTGATTTATGTATTGGTGTGTCCTTGTGGGCTACAATACATTGGAAGTACAAAACTTCAAGCACATAAACGTGTACTTCAGCACATTAGAGCCATTACAAATCAGAACAATACATACCCGTGTGGCAAGGCATTTCAAGGAATACCATAGTTCAAGGAGTCAAGAATTAAAATATTTCCTTATAGACTCTGTTCCTCCCAGCAGAAGAGGAGGAAATAGGGAGGCCAAGCTACGCAGACTTGAAACTAGGTATATCCTTGAAATGGATTCCAAGTACCCAGGGCGGCTGAACACAACAGAAGATCTGTACACCAGTCTTTAGTAACCAAAAAGTAACAATCTGCACTGGTATACATAAGTCAAAAGGGTTTTTATGTTTTATATCAGATGTTTTATGTTATTTATATATTTATATATTTAATATTTAATATTTATACATATGTGACCTGTCCAACACTAGACAGCTGCAATAAGGAATCCAAAAGAAATCATGATATTATACAGGATATGAGAAAGAAGATTTATCTTGAACTTGTACACATATACCCATATATACAAAGTAAGATAATAGAATAGGGATCTTATGGTATTTAAACCATGATTCTGGCAGATCTGATGGTTTATTGATAATCACCATCTAGACTCAAATATTATATTATGCCAGATATAATATTAGCAGGTACAATGAATATTGTAACAGTACAACAGGAAAATATTTTTTAATATTTGAGCACTAAGGCACTTACACTTTTTTGCACATTTTGCACTTTGGACCAAGAATATGGACCAACAAAAGAACTGGTCATAGGGAACAGTAAATACCAAGGCACATTGTCATTTTGCGCATTGCTTATTTGCACATATTTAATGTTAATGTATTTTACACTGCAAATTAGGAGCTTGATTGGAGGACAGCGTTATGAAATAAATGGCTGTCCCCAAGGCATGATAATTAATCAATATATTAATCATCAAAGGTTTTACAAAACTATTTTAGATCAACAGATTTTATGCAATTAATGGTTATTTAAATATTTATATATTTTTATATGTATTTATTTATTTATGCAATTGTTGATGATGTTTAACCTGGTATCAAGCCCCGCCCACTGAAAAAACCCAAAGGTTTCAGGGATGTTATAGTTAGGAAATAGTATTCAGAAAAACATAGAAATTCACTTTAAAAAAAAAACAAAGATTGCAGGGACGTTATAATTAGATTCTGAATTTACTCGCACAAAACCATAGAAATTCAGCAGTTATTGTTATGGTTAGCTAAAGTAACTATAACTCGCAGCCCGCCATCCACTGTTTTCTTCTCAATAATTTTAATGCAAATGTTACAGTGATATTATCAATTATGTTATCAAAGATGTAACAAGCATTGTAATATGTGGGGTAATTAGCAGTGCATGGTGAGGGTGCAAGTTATAGTTACCTTACGGCACGAGTTATAGTTACTTCAGCTAACCATAACTATAGCTGCTGAATTACTATGGTTTTATGCGAGTAAATACAAAACCTAACTATATAGAGGTCGATTCCGATTCGGGCCGGAAAAAGCACCGACCGACTCGGAGCCGGAAAAATTACCGACCGACACGTACCAGTGGCGCCCGACACGCCAAGTACGATGCAAGCCGCGATAAATCCGACCAACACGTCAGGAAACCAAGCCGACCGACCGAGCCGCTCGGAAAATAGCAATCCGGCCGGAAAAACACACGAATCCAACCGACCGACACGCACCCGGAACAAATCCGACCGAATCGTACCCGCCAACTCCAACCCGCAAAGTACGATGCAAGGCGCGAAAACACGACCGAGTCGGACGGAGGACAAGCCGTACGACCGACACGCATACAAAACCGAGCCGAAGCAACACAATACACCGCGACCGACGCGTACGCAGCATACAAAACTGCACAAACACAGCGTGAACGAACAGGAAAACACCGTACGAGACCAATGCAGGGTCCGACTCGGTCACAAGAACGTTTCCAACATACACAAACAGCACAAAGGAAAAATCAACCAAAAAAAGGCCAAACAAGCAATTACCAAGCCAATAAATACTGGGGGGTGGGGACAGAGAACAAAGACACACCCACAACTCCACCTATATAAAGGACACAAATCACTACCATGAGCCTTTGCAAATGCCATTCCACTGCCAGCACCCAAGAGAAAGCAACCACACACCCACAGCTCATCCCTCACACAAGCCACACACCAGCAGCACACCAACAAATACCTACCTCACATACACCCAGCACAACACACACCCACACACCCTCACCTGCACACCAACACACACATCACCCACCATCACCACCCATCACCATGCCCCCCAAGAAGAATCACAAGTTCCTAGATTGTGAATTGGAAGTCCTGGTAGACGAGATCCTCAGGGTAGAGCCACAGCTGTTTGGCACATTGGTCCAACAGACCCCCATGTCACAGAAAACCAAGATGTGGGAGAGGATCATCAACAGGGTGAACGCCCAATCACCATGTCGGCGCACAAAGACCGACATCCAGAACAGGTGGTATGACATGCGCAGGAGGGTACGGAAACTGCTGAAGCAAGACTACATCAACAGCCAACACACCGGCAGTGGCCCTCCTGCCAAGCCAATATACCTCAGGCCCTGGGAGGAGAAGGTGCGGGCCATCCTACCGCCAGTGAGCATATATGGACTAGAGGACATCCCAGAGCCTGGTGAGTACACAACAAATGTACACAATATACTGCCACAAAACACACACATCACTGTCAAGGGGAGAGTCAAACCATGCACTCATAGCAATTACACAGCAACTAGAACAGAATCATCCCAAAATGTGTATGTCAGTCAGATAAACACAACACATGCCATCAAAAAAGTCACATCCAACTGTGCCAACACATGTACAAACACAACCACAACTACAGCTAGGCAGTGGCACAAATAGAACTAACACACACATCCACACATGTAGCCACCACAACAACACCAACACACAGTGAAGACCACTCAAAGGAAGGAATTCTGTGTATGCTGGCCAAGTCAGTGTAGCCAATAGCATCATGGGAGTCGCAGTCACACATATTGCCCCCCCACAACTGTCCCATCAACACCACCATGAACCATGCGCACATCACAGGGAGTGGAGAAGGACTCACAAGATGGCTGACACTGGCTACTGCTGTGAGGAGCACAAGGCCCTGCTGGCAACTGTGCACCAACAAACAGCAGGACACCACTGACTGACATCCTGAGAGACAACTTCCACTCCCTGCAATGCAAGCACAGTCCATGGTGGGATATCTGGCTGGCTGGGTGGGAAGGGGGACTTGCAGCACTGACCATAGTCACCAGCACCTCCCCTCACACCCCCCCAACACAAACTCCACAGTACCCACCTGGTAGAATGCAATGCCCTCCATCCTAACACAAGATCCCACAAAGCACCACCACCCTGGGTTATGTTGTGTGAAGCACAGGGACACTCTTGGGACTCTTAGCCAAACAACTGCCAGGACAACACTCCCAGCCATCCTGTCAGCACAGCCAGCCCACCCCACAGGGAAGCAGAGTCAAAAGGAAGGAAGCATGGGCATGCTGGGAAGGGGGTGGAGGCAATAGCATGATGGGAGTCGTAGTCACAGACATTGCTCAGCCTCACAACTGGCCCATCAACACCACCCTGAACCATGCTCACATCACAGGGAGTGGAGAAGGACTCACAAGATGGCTGACACTGGCTACTGCTGTGGGGAGCACAAGGCCCTGCTGCCAACTGTGCACCAACAAACAGCAGGACACCACTGACTGACATCCTGAGAGACAACTTACACTCCCTGCAATGCAAGCATGTTCCATGGTGGGATATCTGGCTGGCTGGGTGGGAAGGGGGACTTGCAGCACTGACCATAGTCACCAGCACCTCCCCTCACACCCCCCCCAACACAAACTCCACAGTACCCACCTGGTAGAATGCAATGCCCTCCATCCTAACACAAGATCCCACAAAGCACCACCACCCTGGGTTATGTTGTGTGAAGCACAGGGACACTCTTGGGACTCTTAGCCAAACAACTGCCAGGACAACACTCCCAGCCATCCTGTCAGCACAGCCAGCCCACCCCACAGGGAAGCAGAGTCAAAAGGAAGGAAGCATGGGCATGCTGGGAAGGGGTGGAGGCAATAGCATGATGGGAGTCGTAGTCACAGACATTGCTCAGCCTCACAACTGGCCCATCAACACCACCCTGAACCATGCTCACATCACAGGGAGTGGAGAAGGACTCACAAGATGGCTGACACTGGCTACTGCTGTGAGGAGCACAAGGCCCTGCTGGCAACTGTGCACCAACAAACAGCAGGACACCACTGACTGACATCCTGAGAGACAACTTACACTCCCTGCAATGCAAGCACGTTCCATGGTGGGATAACTGACTGGGTGGGTTGGTGGGTGGGAAGGAGGTCTGGCTGTCAACCAAACACAATCAATGCAGACCATGTTCACACCCCAGAGAATACATAGAAATGCCCAAATAATGCAGGACAATGTGCCACACCAATATCAACCCCTGACTGTGACGACTTAGGACAATACAATGTACAGGCCCGCACCCCGAGGCACAGTCACAACTGTCAGGTGTGTCAACCACTGATGCCTGCAGAAACATGACATACATTGTTTGTGTCTCCCAAAAACAGGTGATGATAGGGACACAGCAGCAGACGCTGAGGAGTCCCAGTCCCAGGCTCAAGAGGATGCCGAGCTCACTGGCGTCGTACAGCCTCTGTCCTCCTCGGACGATGAAGAACAACCTGGCACATCCGGTGCAAGTCAACATGCTGCACCAGCAGGACCACCAGCTGCAGCACCAGCAGGTCCACCAGCTGCACCCCCTGCACCCACCCCTCCAACGACTGTCACCACGAATACCATCCCTGCCGACATGGACAGAATAAGGAACAACACCAGCGCAGTGACCCTGGACCAACCTGGGGCCATGGACACCACCACCACCACCAACCCCCAAGGTGGACCAGGGTTATCTGTGCGTGCAACTGCACACACTGCACATGTCAGCAGGGGTGGTGGGAGGGGTGGGAGACAGAGGTCGCTGCTTGCAGACGTTGCTGGTGTGCATGAAGACCCACAACTGGTACGCATAGCTGATGCGTACCAGTCCAGCACCGGAGAGCTCAGCCAGGTAGTGGGGCTCCTCAGAGACATCAAACAGCAGCAGGCTGCCCATCATGCCCGCTTGGACTCCCACATGTCCCACGTGGAGTCACACATGTCACGTGTGGACTCCCACATGACCCGCGTGGAGTCCAAGTGGGATGTACTACATGAGATGACGGCGGTGCACAGGGACATTTTACAATGCCTCCGCCAGATGAACAGCAACCAGTCCACACCTCCCTGTGTGCCAACAACATCTGGTACCGAACAAACTGCAACTGCCACAGGGAGGGAGGAGGACTCTGGCGGAGAGTCCCCTGCACCGCAGCAGCCTGCACTTGAGGGCCCCCCCCCAAGAAGAGGGGTCGTCCGAGGAGGGGAAAGTGAGAGGCTGATGGCCAAGCGCAACTCCCAGGAAGCCTGAACCTGTTCTGGATTTTCGCCTTTGTGCACAGACTGTTCACCCTGTTGATGGCAACACTACTCCCACACATTGCATGGGGAGTACAAGTTGGAACAATGTGTCAGACAACTGTGGCCCCGATACTGGGGATCCTGTCTACCTGGACTTTCTATTCATCTAGGAACTTGGGATTGCAAGATTCATGTACAGCACAATCCATCCTATGCACTATTATCACAGATGTATCACAATAAACACAATAATACACCATACTTGCCTCTGTCGTGATTCCAACGTGGGTGCTGTTATGGGGATGATGAACAGCAAAATTACACTGTGTATGCGAACTGCAACAGCAAGGTCAACACAGGCATGTGAGTACAGGCAACGTGACACATATGAGGGAGACACACCACCAGGGCTACACAACACATACACACCTAGGCCATCTGACTCATTGCCTACACTGATGTTGCCAGGGAAGACGGTGCAATGCACAGACACCACACCCATTCCCAGTTGTAGTCAAGTAGCCCACAGGTGCAGTAAGCAAATGGCAGTCAAATGTGTGACCACAGACAACGCACATCACTAAGTGAAGCACAGGTTTATTACACAGTAGCAACATGCCGTAACCACTACAGATGCAAGGTAACCCCACCTGGTAGCGGGCACACAGTCAACAACTGTAGACAGAAGGAAGTCCATGGGTGTGGCGCACATCACCTGTAGGGACACAACAGCTACCAGCCTGGATGTGCAATCACGTCGTCGGTGGACACAGTTGACCAAACGAATCTGAAAGTACCCTGTGAAGGACAGAAATGACACACAGTCAAAAGCAATGGAGTACAGGACAGAACAGCAAAACTCATGCACAATACATGTTACAAGATACCCACCCAGAACCAAGTTAGCATGTGAACACTGTTGGGGAGTACAGCCCACCTGTAAGCACACATCGCAACACACATCCAGTCAAGTAGCCCATGGACACACTCCAACAGCACCAGAGCACCACCCACACATCATGCCAACTCACATCATTGACATGACACCTCAGGATACTCACATTCAGCTAAAGAAGTTGGTGATGAGCTGTGTGCGGACATCACCATCACCATCATCATCATCATCGTCACTGGCATCGTGGTCCAGGCCAGGATCCTCCACAGGTGGCGGATGTTGGTCATCGTCATCCTGGATGAGAGGCAACTCCTTCCGCACTGCCAGGTTGTGGAGCATGCAGCAGACGATGATAATCTTGCACACTTTCGCAGGGGCATATGGGAGGGACCCTCCGGTCTTGTCCAGGCAGCGGAAGCGGCTCTTCAGGAGACCAAAGGTCCGCTCAATCACTCTCCTGGTCCGACCATGTGCCTCATTGTAGCGCATCTGGGCAGGTGTCACAGGGTTCCTGAGGGGTGTCAGCAACCACGGCATGTTGGGGTATCCCGAGTCACCTACGGACAGACAAGTGCACATCAGCTGACTTGGAAAAGTGGGCGGAATACTACAGATCAGATCACACACAATGGCACAAAGTCAGTACACACCGACAAGCCAGGCACGCTGGTTCTGCATCTGTGCCATCAACCTGGGGATGCGACTACTCCTCATCACAAAGGCATCGTGTGCTGAACCAGGGAAACGGGCACACACGTGTGTGATGGTCATGTCTGCAAGACACACCACCAGTGCATTGACCGAGTGGTAGTGCTTGCGGTTCCTGTAGGCCTGCTCCTGGGCCTGTGGTGGTACCAAAGCCACATGTGTCCCATCAATGGAGCCAATGACATGCGGCATCCTCCCCAGGGCATAAAAGTCACTCTTCACGTCAGTGAGTCGTCGCAGTCTAGGGAAATAGATGTACCGGTTCAGGAAGAGCAACATTGCCGCCAAGAAATCGCGGAGCACACGGCTGAACATGGTCTGTGACATCCCACCAGCAGACGCCACAGTATGTTGGAAGGTACCGGTGGCAAAGAAGTGTAGGGCTGCCATCACCTTCACCTTGGGGGTCAGCGCTGTAGGATACGGCCGGCCAGGCTGCAAATGTGGGGACAACTGCACTGCCAAATCCTCAATCAGCTGCCTGGTGAAGCGGTACCGTCGGATGCTGTCCCGTTCCACCATCGTTGCCAGGTCTGGGAATGGCCGATGGACAGCAGGAGCCCTGCAGTGCAGAGGAGAAGTAAGCAAGATCGTCAGTCACCCCACATATGCGGCATTGAACACACTCAAGATCCCAACATACATCATCATGAGGCACAACTACATGAAGTGTGCAGTACCGGAACGACATGTATGGTACATACATGGCCAACATCTGTCAACACGGTCCTACAGGTGGCATCAATTTGTCCCAGGTTGGCCCATTGGATATCATGATGCTGTGTCACAGTCACCCCCCCAGTGACATGTGAGGACAGATGTGCCCCAGGCACCACAGCTCAACGACAGGCACATTCCCAGGGACCCTGTAATGCCACATGGACACTGGCATCACCTGGAGTATCATGTGTACACCACAACAAAACAAACATGACCCCCACAGGTAGTGGCCACACTTGCCATGGCAGGAGAGCCATGGACGTCTGTGACACACACGCACAACATCAGAGTCCATGCACACACAACGTGGATGTGGAGACTGTCTCCCATTGTGCACATGAAATCAGAGACATTGTAAACACTACATGCACAAAGACTGTGGAGGGCCATCACTATTGTGCCACTGGGACACCCTGGCTCAAACATACCGTCCCACATGGGACTCACGGGGTATGTGACATGACATACACAAACACCACTGTGAAATGTGACCATGGCACATGCACAGATATGAACAGTTGCACATCACAGTGGTCACGTACACGTAACACCCAGGATCCTGTCCCCATTAACACGTGCACAGCCTGGGGGTGGCTGCCCACAGGTGACACCCACAGGACAACATGTACACCAACATACACACAATAGGAAATGCAGCCTTACATGCCTTATGATAAGGTTTGGACAGGCTGTCGTGATGTAGGTGTGCCCCTCACTCCCTGGGAGCTATCTGTGGCTGGCATATGTCCATCTGAGATAGGCATGCTGACATATGCCAGTCACATGTACAGTGATGCGTTGAACAGCAATGGACCGATCGGTGC
Source organism: Calotriton arnoldi (assembly GCA_963921515.1). Classification (NCBI taxonomy): domain Eukaryota; kingdom Metazoa; phylum Chordata; class Amphibia; order Caudata; family Salamandridae; genus Calotriton; species Calotriton arnoldi. The sequence continues at coordinate 958,073 of CAWUFW010006180.1, read as the reverse complement.
CTCCGGCCGGCCCATTGCATTCAATGTGTGCGGGTACGCGTTGTACCCCTGTGCGCGTTGAACAGCAATGGACCGATCGGTGCCTCCGGCCGGCCCATTGCATTCAATGTGTGCGGGTACGCGTTGTACCCCTGTGCGCGTTGAACAGCAATGGACCGATCGGTGCCTCCGGCCGGCCCATTGCTTTCAATGTGTGCGGGTACGCGTTGTACCCCTGTGCGCGTTGTACTGCAATGGACCGATCGGTGCCTCCGGCCGGCCCATTGCATTCAATGTGTGCGGGTACGCGTTGTACCCCTGTGCGCGTTGAACAGCAATGGACCGATCGGTGCCTCCGGCCGGCCCATTGCTTTCAATGTGTGCGGGTACGCGTTGTACCCCTGTGCGCGTTGTACTGCAATGGACCGATCGGTGCCTCCGGCCGGCCCATTGCATTCAATGTGTGCGGTACGCGTTGTACCCCTGTGCGCGTTGAACAGCAATGGACCGATCGGTGCCTCCGGCCGGCCCATTGCATTCAATGTGTGCGGGTACGCGTTGTACCCCTGTGCACGTTGAACAGCAATGGACCGATCGGTGCCTCCGGCCGGCCCATTGCTTTCAATGTGTGCGGGTACGCGTTGTACCCCTGTGCGCGTTGTACTGCAATGGACCGATCGGTGCCTCCGGCCGGCCCATTGCATTCAATGTGTGCGGGTACGCGTTGTACCCCTGTGCGCGTTGAACAGCAATGGACCGATCGGTGCCTCCGGCCGGCCCATTGCATTCAATGTGTGCGGGTACGCGTTGTACCCCTGTGCGCGTTGAACAGCAATGGACCGATCGGTGCCTCCGGCCGGCCCATTGCTTTCAATGTGTGCGGGTACGCGTTGTACCCCTGTGCGCGTTGTACCTCAATGGACCGATCGGTGCGCACCCATTGACAATGGGCTTGCCTGGCAACGGACGCGTTTTCGAATATTCGAACGAGTCGGTTGCTGGAAAATCAGTTGGTCACCCACAACAATGTTGCAAAATCATGTATGTCATGAAGTTGAAATTTTGAAGGATGCTGTGGGCGTGTTTTGGTGCTGCTATTCCATGGATTGGCCAGATTCAGAAGATGCAAACGACTTGGACCTATCACTTTGGACACAAGGGACAGTATCTGCCTCTCCAGCACATACATATTGCTGCATGTTCCCCTGAGAGCCCACTTGCCTGCACTACATGCTCCAGGACGACATCTGCCACTGCACTGCTGCTGTCTCTGCCCCTCTGGACCCTGCAATGGCACGTACTGTGGAGAGAGCCCCAGCCTTCAGCCTTGAAGAGAACCAGGCCCTGCTGGACAGCCTACTTCCACAGTACAGCAAGCTGTATGGGACACCAGGGGAGCAGGTGAGTGTTCTGTGCACTGCCTTTCTGAATGTGCATTTTGTCTGACTAGCAAGGCTGAGAGTCAGCACACCACTGGCTAGCAGGCTCACTGAGTAGTTGTCACCCCCCATAGTGTGTAGTGACTTGCACTGGACAGGTATGGTGCAGTGACAGTGCTTCTGAACAGGGTTTTACTCCCCATGCAATGATACCATGTAGTGACTTCTGGAAAACTGTCCATGGGCAGCCGTGCACTGCCTGGGTACACCATGTGCCCCTGTGATTGCGACATGTATATGCAACTGTGTCATGCACGGATATGTTGCATGTGTAGTAATGGCCTTATCACTTTGTCATCCTGACAGGCTTCTGCCCATCGGAAGCATGAGATCTGGAAGGACATCGTCCGGGCTGTCCGGTCCGTGGGGGTCTACAAGCGCCGGATCCGCAACTGCCAAAAGAGGTGGCAGGACCTTCGGGGCTGGACCCGGAGGATTGCACGGGTCCAGCTGAAGCTGTCGCCTCCTCGCAGGAGGGGCGGAACACGGACCCTGACCCCCACATGCTCAGGATCCTGGCGGTGGTCTTTCCAGACCTGGATGGGCAGCTGAAGGCCAGAGAGCAGCAAGGAGGGGGTGAGTCAAAGACTGCACTGTGTACTCTGTCTAACATGCTATGTGCCCTCCTCGGGCCAGGTTGAACTGCCACAGTACAGCAGTCATGTTGTCCAGGAGCCATGTCCCTCTATTGTGCACTGCCCACTCCTCATCTGATACCCAGGTGTGGCCCTTACATGCAGGGAATTCTGTCACTTAGGACTGTGTCCTTGCAGTTTGCTTGACTCAAGGTGGGAGACAGCATCTGTTTCCCTGACTCTGTGGTGGGCATCATGGGTGGGTCCATTGCTTACACAATGCCTGTATTCTGACATGTATTCAGCGTGTTACTTTGATCTGTGGTCCAATTGCTGAGCTGATCCACCACATGTGGCTGGGGTACCTGGCACACACCCATGCTGCGGGTGGGAACAATGTTCGGGCCCCAGGAGTATGTATATGACGTGTGTCACACATACTTAGCCAGCTGCCTACAGTCCAGGGCTCATCCCTCATTCATGTGGGGCTGGACAGTCATGCCTACTCCAGGCCATACAATACACTCTGTACTCCCACTCCCGTGTATCAGAGGACACATTGTGCACAGTGATTTGACCCCTCAGGTGTCTGCCTCTGTGTCAGTGTGCTGTGGATTAGTCGCCAGGACTGCTGTGGAGTTTCTTGGTAGGGGCTCAGCATGCCACTGGAGATGTGACCATAGGAGACGATACTTGTGTGACACATAGGTGTCTGATCAGCTGCCCATGCAGACTGGGGCATGTAAATGTGAAGTTCAGGCAGCTGTTCCCCATGCACAGCAGAGTGTGAGGGGCTCAGGTTCAGAGGGTAGTGTCACAGGTCTCCCATATGTCCAATAGGTATGACCTGGACAGATGAGGGTTAAGAGGATGTGTTGTGGGGGATGTACATGTGCACTTGTGCAGCTCCAGGACTTGCATTCCCCATGACCTACTATTGTGACACAGTGCAGAGTGTTGTTGTCTGGCTGCAAAGTCATACATCACTGAGACAGTGATGTATGACTTTGCAGTCATGCCTCCGCCATGGCATGTGTCTACTGATTGGTGATCCTGCAGGGGAGTGACATGTGCTACATGCACACCATAGTGGCGCTGGCTATCAGGACATGGGTGCATCATGGTGTCTGTCGCTGGTATGCATCACATGCATTTCCTATTTGACTCTGGGCATCCCTTACATCCGTAAACCTGTACTGACTCAGTGGCAAGAGCTGTGATGTGTCCACACCGTGTCCTCTGCACTGTCCAACTACTGTGTACTTGGTGCATGTGTCAACACTGGGGTGTTGCAATCCAACAGACACCAGACAGATGGGTGCAAGGCCATGTGGGATGTGAGTGCCATGCTTGGCATCAGACTGACAATTGACTTCTCCTGTTCAATTAGGGCACTTTTAGCAATGTACAACTAATGATGCCAGGGCTTGCTCTGTAATGTGCTGTGCTCACAGTGGTGTGTGCGTTTGGTGCAGGTGACTGATGTCTGTCTGTTTCCCCATTGTTTGCAGATACATCCACGGCCACGGAAGGGGACAGCTCCACGGACCAGGAGGAGCCGGAGAGCCAGACTGGGTCAGCAGCCGAGGAGTGGTCGGAGGGACCCAGTGGCACGGAGGGCGAGGGGAGCCACACCGAGGAGTCCTCAGCAGCATCCACCTCAGCTGAGGACCAGAGCAACTCGGAGGATGACTCCCTTGTGGAGGCGGGTGTCAGCAGCCACCACACCCCAGCTAGTGTTGCTGTCCCCGCCACCACCAGCACCACCACCGCCCTCCCATCGGCTCCCATTCCCCAGGTCCGTGGAGGCTCCCATGTCCGGGAGCGTGTCTCCTTTGGGCCAGGCACCGCACCCCTGCCCCTGTGTCCCCTGCTGCCCTGAGTGAGGAGTCTGTGTACCTCCTTCGCCAGCTCCATGTAGGGCAGACAGCCATGCTGAGTGTCCTCCATGCGCACACCGCGCTGTTGACTCAGCTGGTGTCGTTCATGGAGGGCATCTCATCGGGCATGTCTGACCTACAGAGGGGCAATAGGTCCATGGACTCCTCCCTGACGGCAGCAGTGTCCCTCCTCAAACGGTCCCTCACCCCTCCTGCCTCTGCTCCATCCACACTCCCCAGCACCTTACCCATCCCAGGCACACACACACCGGCACAGGCACACACCAGCACACACACATCCAGCACACTGACACACACGCCAATGACAAAACGCACACGCACGCACATTCAGGGGACTGAAGCCAGACTCACAGGGGATGGGGCCCTGGAACACACACACGCATCCACATGCACTGCGCAGTCCTCAGTTCCCTCTCCTCCAAAGCACCCTCCCTTGCCTCACCTGCAACCCCAAAGTCACAGCAGCTCTTCCTCTGTGACCTCGGCCTCTTCCCCACCGATGAAGCTGCTCCAGCATCCCGGGGGAAGAGGAAGCCCACCCACACGGAGCAGAGTGCCCCTCGCCCCCGGACACCCTCCCCCAGGCGCAGACGGACTGAGGCCCCCACCCGCAAGTCCCCCGGAGTGCTAAGAGCAAGACCCCGCCACCGCCCTGCAGCTCAGGCACAAGGTCTCCGTCCTCCATCCCTCAGGCCCCCACTGCACAGGTGCCCCCACCACACCCTGCCCCAGGTTCCCCCACCCACAGATATACCATCCCCAAGATGCTCCGGCCTTCTCCCCCTGCCACTTGCTCTCCCAGCACCACACCCCCCGCTGCGCTTGTCTGTGCCACTGATGTGGTGAGGGTGTCCTCCCCTCTGTCCAACCCACCTTGCCTGTTCCCCATTCTCCTCCCCTGGAGGTAGGCACTGCAGTGGAGTCCACTACCGCCCTGTCTGACTTGGGCACTGCAGTGGCGGACCTGTCCACCCCATCTGCAGGGTCCACTGCAGTTGTGCCGGCACCCACGACATCTGTGTCATGCCCCCCAGTTGTGCCGGCACACACCATGTCAGACACCTCCACTGCAGTTGTCAGTGGCTCTCCAGCACCCACCACCCCTTCCCTGACTCCCCCTGGTGAGCCCTGATCCTGTCCCTGCGGTGCCTGGCCTGCCCCCCGGTTGCCCCTCCTAGTGGATTGTCCCTGGTATTGTGCAGGCATGCGTAGGGTGACATCTGCCAGTGTCACCCTGTTTGAACTTTGACAATGGACTGGCCATTGGCCTTTGCTCTAATTTCTTCTGGACGTCGTTATCAAACAACACATATGCTGAATAAAGCAACTTTCTTTTCTCTAGTGCTCATGCTTCAGATGTACATGTTGTTGGTGCAGCTAACCATGCCCTTGCTGCAGTGATGGTGATATCTGGTCTCATGATTATGAAGTGTTACTGTGCAGGAACCCATGTGGTCCAGGGGGAATGTGTCCTATCATGTGGTGTATCCATGTCATCAATAGCAGCATCTGAGGGTGTCATGTGTTCAGTATTTGGCAATGGGTTTCCTACTTACATTGGCAATTTCATATCTGTGGCTTCCACCCCTGCACATCTGTTGTGCCTGCCATCGTTGCATTTGTCTACTTCCCTGACCGTGTTGCCATCTCCAGTGGACATGCAGGTTTGGGCATCAATGGGGAGGGACTCATCCGTGTAGTCAGTGCAACATTGCTATACAAGTGTGTTGGATCTGTGCTGATGATTCCGTTGGCACATCCATGACCAGGCTGATGTGATGGGAGCCCTCATTTGGTGCTAATTGTTGATTGTGTGACCAAGTGCTCAGCTGACATGATGGGGCCCTACTGAGGCAACATATGGCACAGCTTTCCTCATACAGGAGTGGAGTCCCCTCATGGCAGTGTGTACACGTGTGACATTGCCTGCGCCCAAGGTGTGTGTTGTATGTGCATGTCTGTGTGTTCACTTCCATTCATCTGCGCATGCTGTGATCCCTAGTGTTGTACCTGTTTGTGATGCTTGCTGACTTGAGCTATGTTCCCCCAAAGTCTTCTCCCTGTGTTCTCTGTGATGTGGGTGCATGGCACATTACTGGTCATCAGGGTGTCACCCATAGGTGTGTTTGCTGTCAGGGCAGAGTTTGTGTGCAGACGCAGATGGGTCACAGTCAGGTTTCCCTTTGGCACTTGTTGTTTGCCCCTGTCATGTGATTTCCAGTTTGTGTTATCTTTCAGTGATTGTGACACGTTGTGTGTGTGACTGCTGGCACTCCTTAGGGTCCGGGCTGCAATGTTGGTTGTTGTCTATGTGTGTTCTTTGTGGGTGACCTTGGCTTCTTCATTGGTGTGTGACTGTGGCTGGGATCCCATTGGTCGGTGTGGTATTGCCGTCATGTCCATGTACAGCGTAGTGTGCAGTGTGTCAGACATTCAGGAGTCTTGTTGAGTGTCCATGTGTGATGTGTTTCTACACCTTGGTTCCCACCCACCACCCTGGAATAGTCATGGGTGCATGTGCAATGTCACCAGTGCATGTGTACTTCACTGCTGCACATTGTTGGAGGTCGAGGGGTGTGGTCTTGAGTGTGTGCAGATGAGAGTTGTTGCCCGGCTAGTCCCCTGCCTCCATGTTGGCCTTGGCTTACTGGCCATGCTGATTGATTTGTGCTTGTGTAGGTGTGATGGTAGTTAGTTGCTCAGGACACCTGACTGTGGTTCACAGTGTGATCGACATTTAGCTTTGTCATCACAGTGGTATTTTTATTCAGCCCAGGGTCACCACATTGTGGGGGCCCTGGGGGTGGTGCTGTGGTGTGTCTGTGACTTGCTGTGTCAGTTGTTGTTCCTACGTGCCTGTGTGACATGTGTGTTTTGTGCTCCCTCTCACCTGTCAATGCCTGCTTGCCTACATAGGGGATTTGGATCCATGAGTTACCTTAGTGTGGCAGTGTATGCACATCTGTATGATTGGTATTCAGCTCTCCTCATGTGTTGTGTTGTTGCCTGGGGACACTGGCACCCCCACCCCTCACCTGCTGTGTATGATGACAGTGTTGGTCTGCCTGTTTGTGTTTGTGCATCTGCACCACTGCATTGGCATATCTTGGGTGTGCCATTGGCTGTATGTTGTTTGGTGTGTTTCCCCTGCTGTCCCTGGGACTCCTAGGTCATCGGTCAGCACAGTGATCATGGTTTGTGTGTCCCATTGCTGCCATGGTATGGTATCTGTTCACCTCACATCTGCTGTCTCCACAGGGTATCTGCATTTGTGTGCCCATTGGTGCAAATATGTGGTTCTGCATTCTGATGGTCACTTCTGTCATTGTGTCATTGATGACTGTTGACGGTCTCAGCCCCCATGGGTGTTGTTTGTCTGCACATGGCCAAAGGAATGTTTCATTTGCACTGCAGTATTTGGCTCCCCCAATTTATGTTGCAATGGGACACATACACTACTTTGCCACAGATGAGTTTTTGGTTCTGTGACCAGGAATGATCCATGCAGTTTGGCAGTTGCAGCTCTTTCTTTGTCAACAATTACCTTTTGGTCACTGTGATGATGAGGGTGTAGACCCCATTGCCACAATGGTCAAAATGTGCTTCAGCTATGGACCCCACACTTACCTTTTGGTCACTGTGATGATGGGGGTTTAGACCCCATTGCCACAATGGTCAAAATGTGCTTCAGCTATGGACCCCACACTTGCCTTTTGGTCACTGTGATGATGGGGGTTTAGACCCCATTGCCACAATGGTCAAAATGTGCTTCAGCTATGGACCCCACACTTGCCTTTTGGTCACTGTGATGATGGGGGTTTAGACCCCATTGCCACAATGGTCAAAATGTGCTTCAGCTATGGACCCCACACTTGCCTTTTGGTCACTGTGATGATGGGGGTTTAGACCCCATTGCCACAATGGTCAAAATGTGCTTCAGCTATGGACCCCACACTTGCCTTTTGGTCACTGTGATGATGGGGGTTTAGGCCCCATTGCCACAATGGTCATGGGCTGCTTGCATTGTGGGTGCCACACACATATATGTGTGGCACATGTGCTAGGGGGTCACATTGTATGTTCAAAGTCATGTTCGGTGTTGTAGGCATTTGACACAGCCTGCTCACACGCTTGTCATGGTGGTGGGGGGATGTCTTAATCTTGCATTCCCTAGGTTGTGGTGTGCTTGTTGTGTCATGCATTGTCCATCCTATGAGTGGGGGTGGTAGTAGTGGTAGGCATCCAGCCCCCTGGCTAAGGGTGGTAGTAGTGGTAGGCTTCCTGCCCCCTGGCTAAGGGTGGTAGTAGTGGTGGGCATCCTGCCCCCCTGGGTGAGGGTGGTAGTAGTGGTAGGCATCCTGCCCCCCTGGCTAAGGGTGGTAGTAGTGGTAGGCATCCAGCCCCCTGGCTAAGGGTGGTAGTAGTGGTGGGCATCCTGCCCTCCCTGGGTGAGGGTGGTAGTAGTGGTGGGCATCCTGCCCCCTGGCTAAGGGTGGTAGTAGTGGTGGGCATCCTGCCCCCCTGGGTGAGGGTGGTAGTAGTGGTAGGCATCCAGCCCCCTGGCTAAGGGTGGTAGTAGTGGTGGGCATCCTGCCCCCCTGGGTGAGGGTGGTAGTAGTGGTGGGCATCCTGCCCCCTGGCTAAGGGTGGTAGTAGTGGTGGGCATCCTGCCCCCCTGGGTGAGGGTGGTAGTAGTGGTAGGCATCCTGCCCCCCGTGGGTGAGGGTGGTAGTAGTGGTAGGCATCCTGCCCCCTGGCTAAGGGTGGTAGTAGTTGTGGGCATCCTGCCCCCCTGGGTGAGGGTGGTAGTAGTGGTGGGCATCCTGCCCCCCTGGGTGAGGGTGGTAGTAGTGGTGGGCATCCTGCCCCCCTGGCTAAGGGTGGTAGTAGTGGTGGGCATCCTGCCCCCCTGGGTGAGGGTGGTAGTAGTGGTAGGCATCCTGCCCCCTGGCTAAGGGTGGTAGTAGTGGTGGGCATCCTGCCCCCCTGGGTGAGGGTGGTAGTAGTGGTGGGCATCCTGCCCCCTGGCTAAGGGTGGTAGTAGTGGTGGGCATCCTGCCCCCCTGGGTGAGGGTGGTAGTAGTGGTAGGCATCCTGCCCCCTGGCTAAGGGTGGTAGTAGTGGTGGGCATCCTGCCCCCCTGGGTGAGGGTGGTAGTAGTGGTGGGCATCCTGCCCCCTGGCTAAGGGTGGTAGTAGTGGTGGGCATCCTGCCCCCCTGGGTGAGGGTGGTAGTAGTGGTAGGCATCCTGCCCCCGTGGGTGAGGGTGGTAGTAGTGGTAGGCATCCTGCCCCCTGGCTAAGGGTGGTAGTAGTGGTGGGCATCCTGCCCCCCTGGGTGAGGGTGGTAGTAGTGGTAGGCATCCTGCCACCCTGGCTAAGGGTGGTAGTAGTGGTAGGCATCCTGCCCCCTGGCTAAGGGTGGTAGTAGTGGTAGGCTTCCTGCCCCCTGGCTAAGGGTGGTAGTAGTGGTGGGCATCCTGCCCCCTGGGTGAGGGTGGTAGTAGTGGTGGGCATCCTGCCCCCTGGCTAAGGGTGGTAGTAGTGGTAGGCATCCTGCCCCCTGGCTAAGGGTGGTAGTAGTGGTGGGCATCCTGCCCCCTGGCTAAGGGTGGTAGTAGTGGTAGGCATCCTGCCCCCTGGCTAAGGGTGGTAGTAGTGGTAGGCATCTTGCCACCCTGGCTAAGGGTGGTAGTAGTGGTAGGCATCCTGCCCCCCTGGCTAAGGGTGGTAGTAGTGGTGGGCATCCTGCCCCCCTGGGTGAGGGTGGTAGTAGTGGTGGGCATCCTGCCCCCTGGCTAAGGGTGGTAGTAGTGGTGGGCATCCTGCCCCCCTGGGTGAGGGTGGTAGTAGTGGTAGGCATCCTGCCCCCCGTGGGTGAGGGTGGTAGTAGTGGTAGGCATCCTGCCCCCTGGCTAAGGGTGGTAGTAGTTGTGGGCATCCTGCCCCCCTGGGTGAGGGTGGTAGTAGTGGTAGGCATCCTGCCCCCGTGGGTGAGGGTGGTAGTAGTGGTAGGCATCCTGCCCCCCTGGCTAAGGGTGGTAGTAGTGGTGGGCATCCTGCCCCCCTGGGTGAGGGTGGTAGTAGTGGTAGGCATCCTGCCCCCCGTGGGTGAGGGTGGTAGTAGTGGTAGGCATCCTGCCCCCTGGCTAAGGGTGGTAGTAGTGGTGGGCATCCTGCCCCCCTGGGTGAGGGTGGTAGTAGTGGTAGGCATCCTGCCCCCTGGCTAAGGGTGGTAGTAGTGGTGGGCATCCTGCCCCCTGGCTAAGGGTGGTAGTAGTGGTAGGCATCCTGCCCCCTGGCTAAGGGTGGTAGTAGTGGTAGGCATCCTGCCACCCTGGCTAAGGGTGGTAGTAGTGGTAGGCATCCTGCCCCCTGGCTAAGGGTGGTAGTAGTGGTAGGCTTCCTGCCCCCTGGCTAAGGGTGGTAGTAGTGGTGGGCATCCTGCCCCCTGGGTGAGGGTGGTAGTAGTGGTGGGCATCCTGCCCCCTGGCTAAGGGTGGTAGTAGTGGTGGGCATCCTGCCCCCCTGGGTGAGGGTGGTAGTAGTGGTAGGCATCCTGCCCCCTGGCTAAGGGTGGTAGTAGTGGTGGGCATCCTGCCCCCTGGCTAAGGGTGGTAGTAGTGGTAGGCATCCTGCCCCCCTGGCTAAGGGTGGTAGTAGTGGTAGGCATCCTGCCACCCTGGCTAAGGGTGGTAGTAGTGGTAGGCATCCTGCCCCCTGGCTAAGGGTGGTAGTGGTGGTAGGGCTTCCTGCCCCCTGGCTAAGGGTGGTAGTAGTGGTGGGCATCCTGCCCCCCTGGGTGAGGGTGGTAGTAGTGGTGGGCATCCTGCCCCCTGGCTAAGGGTGGTAGTAGTGGTGGGCATCCTGCCCCCCTGGGTGAGGGTGGTAGTAGTGGTAGGCATCCAGCCCCCTGGCTAAGGGTGGTAGTAGTGGTAGGCATCCAGCCCCCCTGGGTTGGGGTGGTGGCGCGCATTCAGGCCCCTGTGTGCATATGTGGCATTGGTGATGGGCATCCCGCCCCTATGGTGCTGCTGTTGCTGGTGTAAGTATATTCAGATTCCCAGTGTATGTGTGTGATGTGTCGTGTACGTGTTGTATGTGTTTTGTGGTTGGTGTCTAACTTACCTTCTGCGCCGTACGCGTCCGTGCCTGTTCCGGTAGTAGATGTAGAATATTGGTATGATCGGGACGAAGGGATTCATGGTTGGTTCGTGTCGTTCGTCCTTCTCGTTGCTTCGCGTCGTCCTCGTCGCTTGGCTTCGTCCTCGTCGCTTCGTCCTCGTCGCTTCGCGTCGTCCTCGTCGGTGCTGTGTTCGTCTCGTAGCCGTGGATCGTGTTGTGGCGCGATTCGGAGCTTATGTGCGCCTCTCCCGGATGCTTTGACGTGCCGTGCGTAGCGAAGGGTTCGGCGCGTACGGAAAGCGCATCGTACTTGTCCGGCCGGACGGGGCTGCATTTTCCCTTCCGTGCGACTCGATTCGGCGTTTCCGGATTCGCCTCGGTCGGAGAACAGGACCTGGTTTGGGTGAGTACGGCTCGGCCGGAATTTTTGCTGTTGTGCGCATCGTACTTGCTCGTTCGGTGTGCTGTACGGATCGGTCGGGAAACTGGCTTTCGCATGGCTTTTTTCCCGACCGAATAGTATTGGGTGCGCCTCCGACCGAGATCGGAATCGGCCCCATAATGTCCCTGTAACGTTTGTTTTTTTAAGTGAATCTCTATAGTTTTTAATATATTCGATTTACTAGCTATAACGTCTCTGTAACCTTTGTTTTTTTCAGTGAATTTCATTTTTTTGTTAATGTTAAGTAATTTTCAGCCGAGTCCCCCAAAAAAGATTACAAAAAAGAAAACAGGGCAGGGTAGCAATACCCTGACCCCCTGGCCCTGGTCCTGTGGTCCTTTGGGACCCTGCAGGGCAAAATTGCATTTTTTAAACACTTTTTTGGCCGGAATTGCAGGTAGATCCGCGACTGCAGCAAAAAATCAACAACAAAAAAAACAAGCGCGGTCTGCTGCGCTTGTTTTCAGTTTAGCCCTCAAGGGCCAGGTACCAGGGGCAGATTTACCTATTAAGATACAGAGGGGGGCACATGGGGCCCCCTCCTAGGACTCATTTGAGCCCCAGGGACCACAACCTCCCTGGGGCTTTATTTAAATATTGGAGGGGGGCCGTGTGGACCCCCCTCCATTGGGCTCATTGAGTCCCGGGAACCACCACCTCACCCGGGCTTTACATTACTACTGGAGGGGGGCCATGCGGACCCCCCTCCTGGGGCTTTAATATGCGCCAGGGACCACCACCTCCCGGAGCTAAATAAATGATGATGCAGGGGGCCACGTGGTCCCCCGGTTTCTGGTACCACCATCTCGCCAGGTCCAAATGCATATTTAAAACTGGGAACATCACCTCCTCGGGGCCGGTCGGCCCGTGCATACTAAAGAAGGGGGGCTGCGTGGCCCCCATTCTGGAGCCATTGATGGCCCTGGGAATGCCACCGCCCCAGGGCCGGCTCCCTATATCTTGGGGTGCCCACCCCAGGACATATCTGTTTGCTTTTGCATGGCGGGACTATGACAGCTCCTGCCATGTGAGAGCAGACACTAACTCTGCTCCCAGCAAGCAGGAGCTGTCAAACTGCTCCGCTTGTTGGGAGCGGAGTATTCATCTGTTTCCCTGCCTGCTGTCATGTGGGCAGAGAAACAGATAAAAGATGGCTCCCACATGCAGTGAGCATTTTAGCAGCTCCCTGAGTGTGGGAGCAATGCTGGCTCCCGCAGAAGGCAGGAAGCTGGCTGGGACCATGGGGGCCTTGAGGCAATGAGGTCCCCAGGGCATGGAAGGGGGGCTGCGTGGCCCCATCCCACTTTAAAGAATTTATTTGGCCCCAGGGAGGAGGTGGTCCTCGGGTCACGGGGTTCTGTACGCCCCCCATGTAATTTTTAAATTAGCACGGGGGGGTCGCCAGGGCATATATAAGTCCCAGGTTAGGGGGTTGATTTAAATAAAGCCATGGGGAGGTGGTGGTCCAAGGGGCTCTTAAAGCCCAATGGAGGGGAGTCCCCGCGGCCCCCCTCCTTAATTTCAGTAAAGCCCTGGGGAGGTTGTGGCCTCCAGGGCTATAAGAGCCTCATGAGGGGGGCCCGTGTGCCCCCTCCTGTTTTAAAAAAATCTGTGTGCATGCCCTGGGACCTAGCCCACCTCGGGGCTTTTGTGGCAACAATTTCAAATAAAAAACTTTTTTGCCATGACGGGGCGCCAGGGGAGAACCCCGCATCAAGGCTAGGGGGTCAGGGTATTTCTACCCTGCCCTCTTTTCTTTTCTTTGGTAAGGCTGTGTGTGGCATGGCGTTGACTGCTAAATGGGGTGTTGACCTCAGGGCCTGGCCGCAGTCTAGGCCCTGCAGCCAAATCCACCACACATGACTGAAGGCCATGCATGGAGTGCGGTTAGGTGTTTATAGAGGGTGGCTGAAGGCCATGCGTGGTGCAGTGTTTGGTGCTTATAGGGGGTTGGCCACATGGGTGCAGAGCCTGGCAGCAGGCCAAATTTGGTGTAATTCTGTCCAGCGGTTCAGGGTGTAGTTGTGTTCAAAATCCCTATGAGAATTAACATGGAGAATGCACTTATTTTACTCCCCTGTTTTCTCGTCCCCGCTTGACGGATCACCCCAAAACTTACTCTGCACAACTAGACACAACTTGACACCTTTTTTGGAACATTTTGTGAAGATTCACCAACCGGTGCCAAAGATGTGAAAGTCAATCACTTTTCCTGTGGAAACTAGGTCCTAACTTTAACTATATATATATATATATATATATATATATATATATATATATATATATATATATATATATATATATATATATATATATATATATAAATAATGTATGATATCTCCCCTCAACGGACCCCTACATCCTGACACTTGCACATCAGATAAGTTTTCTCTGAGAGTAACACATTTCTGTCATTTGCTTAAGCTTCATTGATTGTTCAGAGAAAATATATATGTACTAGGTTGTAAGTAAGTAAGTAAGTTTATTACAAACATTCATAGAAAAGGATAATGCATTCATTCAATTACAAAGGTAACATTAAAAAGAGGTACAAAAGGTAAAAAACAAAATCAAAGTTTAATCGTCAGTGTAGTGAAACCTATGAGCTCCTTTAAAAGCAGCGATCTTCATGTTTAGGCAAGGGCTTATGACCTCATATACCATATTGCAGATAAAAAATTAACAATTGAAAACACAACCGGACCACTGATGTTACTTTTAAAAAACCCTCAGTACTAGATGATGAAACCTAAAGCCCATGAGTTGCGGAAGAATAAAACGTGCTCGATGGTCTCCACTGCCTCAAAACCCATTTGACAGGTATTTGACATATCACTCTTATTGTTCCATGAGCAAGTAAAAGCTGCTAATGGTAAAATCTCCAATCTGAATTTGACAGAAAGTGCACGTGCGAAAGGTTTGGACACCATATCTGCATACAATTCAAATTGAAATGAACAATTAGATAATAAGGAGTCTTCTAAACTGCCTGAGAAAAACCCTGGAAATTTGCCCTCCCAAGATGAAGTTCCAGTAGGGCAATTTTAACTTTTCATGTGCATCACATGGGAGCTCCAAGAGATGTAACCAGAAGTCCTCCAGGCCTTGCTTGAGTAGCCAGCCTTTTATGTGGATAAACCAAGGGATCTTGTAAGCTTGGAAGCCATCCAACAGGCCTCAGGGCATTCCCTATAAGGCTCTAGGTCCTCAATTGACCACAAACTTAACCAATATTGAATAGGCCTCAATGCCGCTATATCAGAAATAGATTTCAGGTTTAGGTCCATGCGGATAGGGAGTATTGGAGCACTCAGAGGGATTTTTAATAATGACTTTAGGAATGCGTTCTCTGCTTTCTCCAAGGTATCCAGATTACAGTGCCCCAAAATATCCGCTCCATAAAGGGTGGCCCAACAGGCTTGGGTCTTATATATCTCCATAAGGAGGAAATCAGGAAAGTGGATGCCCTATGGCAAACCTTACAATAGACCTAGCTCTTTGCTTTAAGATCATAGTACTCTTCTGCAACTGGGCTGCCCATCTTTGCGACTCCTCTAGTCTGACTCCCAAAAAGTCAAACTCGTGGACCCTTCTCTAGTGACAAACCTCCTAAGGATATATATTTTTTTATTTTCTTCTTGCAGTCACCAAACACCATGTATTTTGTTTTACTGTTATTGTTTTCCAAGCCATAATCTTTTAAAAAAAAGAGAGGACTTCTCTAGAAGGATGGATAGGCCTTTGGGGCTTTTTGATAACAGCAAGGTGTCATCTGCGAAAAATAAACAAAATGTTTTCAAGTTCTTGATCTTAGGGGAGCCATTTTTAAAATTAAAAAGATATGGGATGCATGCATTGATGTACAGAAGGAAGAGCGTGGTGGCCAGGACGCACCCTTGGCACACTCCTCTCTGTATCAGGATTTCGTTCATCAATTCCCCCAAGGGGCCCACCTAACGCTCGCATAGTTATCTACGTACAACTCCTGTATTAGTGTCAGCAGGCCCCTTGGCACCCCAATCCTGGACAAGACATTCCATAATTTAGCCCTCGGGATGAGATTGAACGTGGATCAAAGATCCACGAAAGCAACAAATAACCTCCCCTTCCCAATGTCAACAGTCCTCCATTTAATAGTTAGAAATTGTATAATTTGATCCACAGTACTGATGTTCTGTCTAAACCCCGCCTGCAATTGTGATAGCACCTTGAATTGAGCATTTCAGTCCCATAGTCTTGTTAGTATTTGCATGCTAATCACTTTCGGAATATTGTCGATCAGACTTATAGGTCTGGGCTGGATCTATCTCCCTTCTTGTAGATCAGGAATATTACAGCTCCTTTCCAGGAGCTTGAAATCGGGGCTCCTGCAATCAAGGAGTTTGACAAACAATTTATAAAGGGGTTTCAGATCTGTGGTTCACTGCGGTTAAGATCTACAGGGATTTTATCTAAGCCAGGGGATTTACCAGGTTTCTGGGCCTAAATAGCTGCGATGGTCTCTGTGAGTGTAAATCCCTTTTGCACTTTATCCTGGTGCTCATAGATGGGTATTGGCAACTGAACTGCCATCCCAATAGTCTGATTTTTCTCATCATGAAGGCCCGGAAGTGCATAAACCAATCCTCAGGGGCAATGTGGCAATCTGGTCGTGCTAAATCACTACGCCTATTTTGGGTGACCAAATGCCAAAAGCGCGTACTATCTTTGACTCTAGCTGCTGCTAGACACCCAGGTGTACATTCATAACAACAATATTGAGACTAAACTGTATGGAAAAGAAACAGCGGGTAATTCTACTTTACATGCCAGCAGCGCCCACCCGAGACATTTAATAAACAGCATCCCCTATGGGGAAATGCTTAGACTGAGGAGGGTGAACAGTAACCCAGAATCTCTCAAAGGGGCACAAGAAGAAAGCAAACCAGGTTCCTGGAAAGGGGATATTCACTCAAAACTATCAATGGGGCCATAGTTAAATCCATGATTCCTGATAGATTAGAGCTGATCAAAAACAAACCAGAGAAACAAGTAAGTCAGCAAGAACAACAAGTATCACAGGTTACTCGAGTCAAATCTAAAACAGATGATTTCAGGATAATCATGGAATACAGCAGGCAACATAAGGAATTACGAAGTATTATTACACTGAACTGGCCACTAGTATTGAGTGATCCAGTGCTAGGACACACTTTATCACAAAAGGTTGCTATTACCCACAGGAGGGCACCCTCTATGAGTGATAAACTAGTGAAAACAAGCCCTGAATTGATTGAAAGTTGCAGCTGGCTTAAGTCTCATAAGGGGTTTTTCAGATGTAAGACATGCAAAGCATGTCAACAAGGGATAAACAAGGCTACATATTCAATCCCTTTTAGGCCCACGGGAAAATAAAATCAGTAAACTCCTGATATGTAAAACCGAGTATGTGATTTATGTATTGGTGTGTCCTTGTGGGCTACAATACATTGGAAGTACAAAACTTCAAGCACATAAACGTGTACTTCAGCACATTAGAGCCATTACAAATCAGAACAATACATACCCGGTGGCAAGGCATTTCAAGGAATACCATAGTTCAAGGAGTCAAGAATTAAAATATTTCCTTATAGACTCTGTTCCTCCCAGCAGAAGAGGAGGAAATAGGGAGGCCAAGCTACGCAGACTTGAAACTAGGTATATCCTTGAAATGGATTCCAAGTACCCAGGGCGGCTGAACACAACAGAAGATCTGTACACCAGTCTTTAGTAACCAAAAAGTAACAATCTGCACTGGTATACATAAGTCAAAGAGGGTTTTTATGTTTTATATCAGATGTTTTATGTTATTTATATATTTATATATTTAATATTTAATATTTATACATATGTGACCTGTCCAACACTAGACAGCTGCAATAAGGAATCCAAAAGAAATCATGATATTATACAGGATATGAGAAAGAAGATTTATCTTGAACTTGTACACATATACCCATATATACAAAGTAAGATAATAGAATAGGGATCTTATGGTATTTAAACCATGATTCTGGCAGATCTGATGGTTTATTGATAATCACCATCTAGACACAAATATTATATTATGCCAGATATAATATTAGCAGGTACAATGAATATTGTAACAGTACAACAGGAAAATATTTTTTAATATTTGAGCACTAAGGCACTTACACTTTTTTGCACATTTTGCACTTTGGACCAAGAATATGGACCAACAAAAGAACTGGTCATAGGGAACAGTAAATACCAAGGCACATTGTCATTTTGCGCATTGCTTATTTGCACATATTTAATGTTAATGTATTTTACACTGCAAATTAGGAGCTTGATTGGAGGACAGCGTTATGAAATAAATGGCTGTCCCCAAGGCATGATAATTAATCAATATATTAATCATCAAAGGTTTTACAAAACTATTTTAGATCAACAGATTTTATGCAATTATTGGTTATTTAAATATTTATATATTTTTGTATGTATTTATTTATTTATTTATGCAATTGTTGATGATGTTTAACCTGGTATCAAGCCCAGCCCACTGAAAAAACCCAAAGGTTTCAGGGATGTTAAAGTTAGGAAATAGTATTCAGAAAAACATAGAAATTCACTTTATAAAAAAAAAACAAAGATTGCAGGGACGTTATAATTAGATTCTGAATTTACTCGCACAAAACCATAGAAATTCAGCAGTTATTGTTATGGTTAGCTAAAGTAACTATAACTCGCAGCCCGCCATCCACTGTTTTCTTCTCAATAATTTTAATGCAAATGTTACAGTGATATTATCAATTATGTTATCAAAGATGTAACAAGCATTGTAATATGTGGGGTAATTAGCAGTGCATGGCGAGGGTGCAAGTTATAGTTACCTTACGGCACGAGTTATAGTTACTTCAGCTAACCATAACTATAACTGCTGAATTACTATGGTTTTATGCGAGTAAATACAAAACCTAACTATATAATGTCCCTGTAACGTTTGTTTTTTTAAGTGAATCTCTATAGTTTTTGATATATTCGATTTACTAGCTATAACGTCTCTGTAAACTTTGTTTTTTTCAGTGAATTTCATTTTTTTGCTTAATGTTAAGTAATTTTCAGCCGAGTCCCCCAAAAAAGATTAAAAACAAGAAAACAGGGCAGGGTAGCAATACCCTGACCCCATGGCCCTGGTCCTGGTCCTGTGGTCCTTTGGGACCCTGCAGGGCAAAATTGCATTTTTTAAACACTTTTTTGGCCGGAATTGCAGGTAGATCCGCGACTGCAGCAAAAAATCAACAACAAAAAAAACAAGCGCGGTCTGCTGCGCTTGTTTTCAGTTTAGCCCTCAAGGGCCAGGTACCAGGGGCAGATTTACCTATTAAGATACAGAGGGGGGCACATGGGGCCCCCTCCTAGGACTCATTTGAGCCCCAGGGACCACAACCTCCCTGGGGCTTTATTTAAATATTGGAAGGGGGCCGTGTGGACCCCCCTCCATTGGGCTCATTGAGTCCCGGGAACCACCACCTCACCCGGGCTTTACATTACTACTGGAGGGGGGCCATGCGGACCCCCCTCCTGGGGCTTTAATATGCGCCAGGGACCACCACCTCCCGGAGCTAAATAAATGATGATGCAGGGGGCCACGTGGTCCCCCGGTTTCTGGTACCACCATCTCGCCAGGTCCAAATGCATATTTAAAACTGGGAACATCACCTCCTCGGGGCCGGTCGGCCCGTGCATACTAAAGAAGGGGGGCTGTGTGGCCCCCATTCTGGAGACATTGATGGCCCTGGGAATGCCACCGCCCCAGGGCCGGCTCCCTATATCCTGGGGTGCCCACCCCAGGACATATCTGTTTGCTTTTGCATGGCGGGAACTATGACAGCTCCTGCCATGTGAGAGCAGACACTAACTCTGCTCCCAGCAAGCAGGAGCTGTCAAACTGCTCCGCTTGCTGGGAGCGGAGTATTCATCTGTTTCCCTGCCTGCTGTCATGTGGG
Organism: Calotriton arnoldi; assembly: GCA_963921515.1. Taxonomy (NCBI): domain Eukaryota; kingdom Metazoa; phylum Chordata; class Amphibia; order Caudata; family Salamandridae; genus Calotriton; species Calotriton arnoldi. Next base: position 938,625 of record CAWUFW010006180.1, on the reverse strand, counting down.
CAGAGAAACAGATAAAAGATGGCTCCCACATGCAGTGAGCATTTTAGCAGCTCCCTGAGTGTGGGAGCAATGCTGGCTCCCGCAGAAGGCAGGAAGCTGGCTGGGACCATGGGGGCCTTGAGGCAATGAGGTCCCCAGGGCATGGAAGGGGGGCTGCGTGGCCCCATCCCACTTTAAAGAATTTATTTGACCCCAGGGAGGCGGTGGTCCTCGGGTCACGGGGTTCTGTACGCCCCCCATGTAATTTTTAAAATAGCTCGGGGGGGTCGCCAGGGCATATATAAGTCCCAGGATGGGGGGGTTGATTTAAATAAAGCCATGGGGAGGTGGTGGTCCAAGGGGCTCTTAAAGCCCAATGGAGGGGAGTCTCCGCGGCCCCCCTCCTTAATTTCAGTAAAGCCCTGGGGAGGTTGTGGCCCCCGGGGCTATAAGAGCCTCATGAGGGGGGCCCGTGTGCCCCCTCCTGTTTTAAAAAAATCTGTGTGCATGCCCTGGGACCTAGCCCACCTCGAGGCTTTTGTGGCAACAATTTCAAATAAAAAACTTTTTTGCCATGGCGGGGCGCCAGGGGGAACCCCGCATCAAGGCTAGGGGGTCAGGGTATTTCTACCCTGCCCTCTTTTCTTTTCTTTGGTAAGGCTGTGTGTGGCACGGCGTTGACTGCTAAATGGGGTGTTGACCTCAGGGCCTGGCCGCAGTCTAGGCCCTGCAGCCAAGTCCACCACACATGACTGAAGGCCATGCATGGAGTGCGGTTAGGTGTTTATAGAGGGTGGCCGAAGGCCATGCGTGGTGCAGTGTTTGGTGCTTATAGGGGGTTGGCCACATGGGTGCAGAGCCTGGCAGCAGGCCAAATTTGGTGTAATTCTGTCCAGCGGTTCAGGGTGTAGTTGTGTTCAAAATCCCTATGAGAATTAACATGGAGAACGCACTTATTTTACTCCCCTGTTTTCTCGTCCCCGCTTGACGGATCACCCCAAAACTTACCCTGCACAACTAGACACAACTTGACACCTTTTTTGGAACATTTCGTGAAGATTCACCAACCGGTGCCAAAGATGTGAAAGTCAAACACTTTTCCTGTGGAAACTAGGTCCTAACTTTAACTATATATATATATATATATAGATATATATATATATATATATTTATAAATAATGTATGATATCTCCCCCTCAACGGACCCTACATCCTGACCAATGTTCCCTCTAATTGTTTTCCTCTGTGTGCGGCACTGTAAGGTCTTTGTGCGCTGCAGCCAAGGCTATGTGCGCTAGGAACCAGACCGCATGTGTGGGTGCAGCGTCTAAAGAAAGGGGCGAGGCCAACATTAAAGTGAAAATGCCTATGGGGCGCTTTTACACAAAGTGTAATAAAAAGAAAGAAAGAAAGAAAGCTTTTGTAGCACGGCCGCTGAAGTGAAAGTGGTGGCGCTGTGAATTAAATAAATAAATAAGCGCGGCCGCTAAAGTGAAAGCGGCCTGCATTGTAAATTAAATAAATAAATAAGCACAGCTGCTAAAGTGAAAGCGGACCACGCCGTAAATTAAATAAATAAGCGCAGCCACTATAGTTAAAACGGACCACACTGGAAAAGAAAAGATACATGAGTAAATGACATGATATAAAAGGTGGCGGCGTGCTGCGACATCGTGGGTGGAATAGGGAAGATCATTAAAGAAAACAGTGCTCACCCACTAGATAAAGCAGACCGTGTAACAACACAAGTAAAAAGTCCAGTCGTTATGGGAGGATACAAATGCAGACAAGGCGGTACAAAGGAGGGACTACTAAACCTATTCACGAATGAAAAGCAACGATTTCGAAAGGACAGTAACAGGAGCCAATTGAAAAGTTGGGCAGGAAATGGGCGGAGCTTCTATGCCATACCTCAATACAGCATGCCTCGCAGAGCAGCACATGCGCTGCCCAGGCTCGACCTAAAAACAAACAGGTGCTTGGCCTAAAATTATACGGCGCTGTGTGAAGAAAATGGGCACACGCGCCACTTGGGCCCCCAGGGCGCTGTATCTAATATGACCCCCAGGGGCGGTTCCTTTTAAAGGGCGGAGGAACGTCGCCCCGCCTGCGGTGACTCTCCCCCACCCTTCAGACCATACCATTGTTGCTACCTTATAATTATCATAGGAAGTCAGGCACGCGAGCGCTGTTCTAGTGGAGAGTGGCGGAGTTTTAGGGCGGGGCATGATCATAGAAGTCCAATACTTTACATGGTACAGCAAATGAGGGCTAATGTGGTAGGCTACTAAAGTACATGAGCCTGAGAGCAAGAACGTGTTCATTAGTAGCACTTTGACTTCCTTTTTAAATGATACGGTTGTCTTCTCAGAATCCATTACATTGATGTACCATTAATTATATAGATGATTCTATCCGGACTGAGATTACCATTTCTGAGAATGTTTCAACACTGAAAGTAGTAAGTACCAGACTAAACTAGTTAGCGTAAGGAATATTGTTAGGTGTGCATTAGTTAAGGGGCAGTGTTTGGTTTAGGGGAAGGGTAGAGTTAAGATTCGGATTTGGTTCAGCGCTGGGGTAGGCTTATTCTTCAGTTTAAGGTCTGGGAACTGTTGTGGCAATACTCAAAATATTCACCATAACTATATAGAGCCCCCAGGCATACAGCACAGGGGTGGTTACATCAGGCACAAGGTACCACTTTTGTGGCGATCTCGGGCACAAAAAATCAAGAGCAAACATATCTTCAATGTAATGTTCCAAGACACAATATCGGCACTAGGACAACGCGCATATGCACAAAACAACAATGTAATGCTCCCAGGTACAAACCACCACCACAGGAAGATCCGACATACACATCAAAATTAAACAGCCGTATACACTACATGTCACTACTGGGATTACCAATTGCACACAACATTCCTAATGCAATATTCCAAGACACAAAACATCACAACTGGGTTGATAGCATGCTGGAATAATCCCAGATGCAAAACATCACCATCGTAAAAAGTTCAAGCACTACATATGAGCATTATGATTTGCCCATGTACAGAATACTGCCACCTATGATAATGCCAGGCAAAAACTGCAAATCATTTGCACAAAATATCGCAATAGTGCTGGGCACTTGCAAAAAAATGTTTGGACTGTAATGATCTCATGTATAAAGAAAAATCATTAAGATGATCTAAGGCTCAACAGAGCACTGGGGAAACCCCATGTGCAAGACATCACCTGTGTGAGCATATATGCAAAGCATTACCAGCATGGTGATTCCATGCACAAAATACCACCAGTGTGGTGATTCAAGGGAAACTAACACTAAAGAACATTCGATTATCTATAAAACATCAAGACATTCTCTGTTTTGTACATCAAAGATGTTTCCTGGTAGCCCAGGACAAAACTGTTTCATGTATCATTTTCTAATTTAACTGATTTTAAAACCATAACTTGTACCTCCCAGAACCAAAAGATATGAATGAGCCAAATACAGATGTCTCTCGTTCTTGGGGTTTTAAGGAGCTACAAACAATGTGGGCCTTGTGGATCTCTGATGTAGGGCCAATTATTTATTTATACTTATACCTAAAAGAAATGCCGCAAGTCCAAAAGCACGGTGTGTGTTTTACACGTCGTGCTTTTGAACTTGAGGCATGTGTTTTTGTTAATGGAGCACAACTGGGGGCTGATTGTGGGCCTTTGTGAAAATATTTCTGTATATTGCAGCGCATGACAGTGTTGCGGTTAACAGGAATACTTTCACAAACAGCCCGCAGCCGTGCTCCATAAGACATGCATCAAGTTCAAAAGCACGACGTGTAAAACACACGCCGATTTTGTAAACTTGCTGCATTTCATTTCTTAATAGAGTGCAGCTGTGGGCTGTTTGTGGACCTTTGTGAAAGTATTCCTGTTAATCGCAGCACCGTCATGCGCTGCAATTAACAGAATTATTTCGCAACAATGGCGCACAATCAGCCCCCAGCCCTGCTCCATTAAGAAAACAAATGCAGCAAGTGCAGGAGCGTCTTGCTGCTGAATGCGTGGACAGGCTGCCATTAAAAGAAAACTTCCCTGCCACTCCCGGCGACGCGAACGCTCTCTCAGGTGATCTGCTGTGTGCGCGCTTCATATAGGACACTGCGCGCTCGGGCTGAAAGAGGTGCGTGGGCGCGCAGGCGCGCACCTTACTGGGAACTTAGATCCTGACACTTGCACATCAGATAAGTTTTCTCTGAGAGTAACAAATTTCTGTCATTTGCTCAAGCTTCATTGATTGTTCAGAGAAAATATATATGTACTAGGTTGTAAGTAAGTAAGTAAGTTTATTACAAACATTCATAGAAAAGCATAATGCATACATTCAATTACAAAGGTGACATTAAAAAGAGGTACAAAAGGTAAAAAACAAAATCAAAGTTTAATCGTCAGTGTAGTGAGACCTATGAGCTCCTTTAAAAGCAGCGATCTTCGTGTTTAGGCAAGGGCTTATGACCTTATATACCATATTGCAGATAAAAAATTAACAATTGAAAACACAACCGGGCCACTGATGTTACTTTTAAAAAACCCTCAGTACTAGATGATGAAACCTAAAGCCCATGAGTTGCGGAAGAATAAAACGTGCTCGAAGGTCTCCACTGCCTCAAAACCCATTTGACAGGTATTTGACATATCACTCTTATTGTTCCATGAGCAAGTAAAAGCTGCTAATGGTAAAATCTCCAATCTGAATTTGACAGAAAGTGCACGTGCGAAAGGTTTGGACACCATATCTGCATACAATTCAAATTGAAATGAACAATTAGATAATAAGGAGTCTTCTAAACTGCCTGTGAAAAACCCTGGAAATTTGCCCTCCCAAGATGAAGTTCCAGTAGGGCAATTTTAACTTTTCATGTGCATCACATGGGAGCTCCAAGGGATGTAACCAGAAGTCCTCCAGGCCTTGCTTGAGTAGCCAGCCTTTTATGTGGATAAACTAAGGGATCTTGTAAGCTTGGAAGCCATCCAACAGGCCTCAGGGCATTCCCTATAAGGCTCTAGGTCCTCAATTGACCACAATCTTAACCAATATTGAATAGGCCTCAATGCCGCTATATCAGAAATAGATTTCAGGTTTAGGTCCATGCGGATAGGGAGTATTGGAGCACTCAGAGGGATTTTTAATAATGACTTTAGGAATGCGTTCTCTGCTTTCTCCAAGGTATCCAGATTACAGTGCCCCAAAATATCCGCTCCATAAAGGGTGGCCCAACAGGCTTGGGTCTTATATATCTCCATAAGGAGAAAATCAGGAAAGTGGATGCCCTATGGCAAACCTTACAATAGACCTAGCTCTTTGCTTTAAGATCATTGTACTCTTCTGCAACTGGGCTGCCCATCTTTGCGACTCCTCTAGTCTGACTCCCAAATAGTCAAACTCGTGGACCCTTCTCTAGTGACAAACCTCCTAAGGATATATTTTTTTTTATTTTCTTCTTGCAGTCACCAAACACCATGTATTTTGTTTTACTGTTATTGGTTTCTAAGCCATAATCTTTTTTAAAAAAGAGAGGACTTCTCTAGAAGGATGGATAGGCCTTTGGGGCTTTTTGATAACAGCAAGGTGTTATCTGCGAAAAGTAAACAAAATGTTTTCAAGTTCTTGATCTTAGGGGAGCCATTTTTAAAATTAAAAAGATATGGGATGCATGCATTGATGTACAGAAGGAAGAGCGTGGTGGCCAGGACGGACCCTTGGCACACTCCTCTCTGTATCAGGATTTCGTTCATCAATTCCCCCAAGGGGCCCACCTAACGCTCGCATAGTTATCTACGTACAACTCCTGTATTAGTGTCAGCAGGCCCCTTGGCACCCCAATCCTGGACAAGACCTTCCATAATTTAGCCCTCGGGATGAGATTGAACGTGGATCGAAGATCCACGAAAGCAACAAATAACCTCCCCTTCCCAATGTCAACAGTCCTCCATTTAATAGTTAGAAATTGTATAATTTGATCCACAGTACTGATGTTCTGTCTAAACCCCGCCTGCAATTGTGATAGCACCTTGAATTGAGCATTTCAGTCCTATAGTCTAGTTAGTATTTGCATGCTAATCACTTTCGGAATATTGTCGATCAGACTTATAGGTCTGGGCTGGCTCTATCTCCCTTCTTGTAGATCAGGAATATTACAGCTCCTTTCCAGGAGCTTGAAATCGGGGCTCCTGCAATCAAGGAGTTTGACAAACAATTTATAAAGGGGTTTCAGATCTGTGGTTCACTGCGGTTAAGATCTACAGGGATTTTATCTAAGCCAGGGGATTTACCAGGTTTCTGGGCCTGAATAGCTGCGATGGTCTCTGTGAGTGTAAATCCCTTTTGCACTTTATCCTGGTGCTCATAGATGGGTTTTGGCAACTGAACTGCCATCCCAATAGTCTGATTTTTCTCATCATGAAGGCCCGGAAGTGCATAAACCAATCCTCAAGGGGAATGTGGCAATCTGGTCGTGCTAAATCACTACGCCTATTTTGGGTGACCAAATGCCAAAAGCGCGTACTATCTTTGACTCTAGCTGCTGCTAACAAATTGTCCCAATGTCCAACTTCCAACTTGGCTTTACTGGCCTTAATAGTACTGGCATAATCCCATCTAGCCATGGCAATCGAGGATCTTCCCTTGCATTTTAAGGCTTTAAGAAGGGCTCCTTTAGCTCTTTTACATGCTTCAATAAACCACTTATTTGGTCTCAAAGTCCGATGAACCATTTACCCCTTACAATTTTTCACAGACAGGTTGCCCAATTTAATGAATTGATGGTTATGGACTATAACTATCTGCCCTGGAGACAGTTCCTGATACACAAATACATTTAGTTCTTTGGGGGGCGGAGCTTGCCAAGCCTGAAGATGGCCGCTCACTGAGCGAGCTTCTTCGGCCGCATTTCAATCCTGAATAATCCTGCATCAAAAACGCCAGATTTAACGAGCTGCACATTGACACCACATACCTGCAAGTCGGTGTCGCCGGGGAGGCGAGCCTGGCCCGGAATACTGTGCCCCGTGTACTGGCTGGATCGCCTGCAGATATGTCGGCGAGGTGAGGCCTAGCGGGAACGAGCGGAGAGATGGGGGCCCCTTGCTGAGCACAGGCAGAGTCCGATGCAGTGGGAGAGGTCGCTTCCCGTAGCGAGGAATCCAGCACGCTGCTAGGGGAGAGCACACTTCACAAACCACCTCCTTCGCTGTGTCCCCAGAAGCGGTGCTGAGAAGACGGACGAGGACAAAGGCGGACAGATAGTTAGCGTTCGGTGTTGCCGGGCACCTGCGGCCGAGGAGATCTACGACTGGGCTGGAGGCTGGGCTGTTCTCGGAGGCTCCCTGCGTCCGGACTGAGGTGAGCGACGCTGCTAGAGGCGGGAGGGGTCTATACAAAGCGAACATCGGACCTGTGGGGCCGACGTGGACACCCTGGGAAGCGCCCAAACCGCCGAAGTGAGGCTGAGGACTTGAGGTGAAGAGAACAAGCTTGAGGCGCCCCGCCGGGGCGAACCATCGCGGAAAGGCCTGATCCTGCTGAAACCCCTGGCTGCGGGGGAGCGCTACAGCAGCATAAATATAACAACGACGCTACCCAGGTAGGTCGAGGAGGTGGACGGAGATGCGGCCAAGCGGTGGCCCACCCGTGCGATGAAGAAACGAGAATCCATCTCCCTGCCGAGACATCGGAACCTGGACAGATTAAAAGTAGCGGATGTGGAAAAATACGCGGGAAAGAAGACCTGGCGCCCTGCCAACCACCAGGAGAGACATAGTCCCCCCCCAGGCAGGCAGTCTTGGGGCTTGAAAGACACTGCAAAAATATACTTCGTAGCCCTGAAAGAGATGATGGGCCGCGGTTAGGGGGGGGAAAAAGAGGCGCAAAATATACACAGGCAACAAGACCACAAGACCACACAGTGACAACTAGGAGCACACAGACAAGGAACACATACAAACAGAGGGGAAAAATATAAAAGAGAACATTGTGAGTGTGATTAGGAGCTCCGGTCCCTCCGCATCATAAAGACGAACACTCCAGAAGACAGCTACCTGGACCACCATCCCACAAATCATGGGGAAAACAGACAAAATGCAATCTAAGCTGCACTTCGATCAACAAAAAACGATGGGTCTGCGCACAGATAAGCAGGACGCCGCGGACACCACCGCTTCCGCCCCGGATGTAGAGGTGAGCAGTGAACTAAAGCAAATTTTAACGGCAATGCAGATCACCCTATCTAACATTGATGGGAAAATAGATGCATTAACATACCGGGTAGACCGTATGTCAGAGCGCCTGGATAGACATGCGGAATGCATCGATATGGTGGAGCGCAGGGTGTCGGACACTGAAGATACCCAACAGCAGCTCAGTGCCAAATGTGAGAAAATGGAAAAAGTCCTGACAACACTCCAAGCGAAGACAGAAGATTTGGAGGCGCGATCCCGCCGAAATAATCTTAGAATAATGGGGATTGCGGAGACGACGAACACCGGCAATATGGAAAAATATATAGAAAAGCTCTTAATGGACTTGCTGGGCAGAGAGACCTTCTCGGAGGTGTTCATAGTAGAACGAGCGCACAGATCCCTGGCGCCTCCCCCGCCATTGGGGGCCAGACCATAGCCCAACATAGCAAAGTTGCTCAATTACAGAGACCGAGACGCAGCTCTGCACCGCGCAAGGGAGCTACAGGCTTTGAGGCACGAGAACCCAGAAGTCTCCATCTACCCCGATTTTATACCTCAGGTCCAGGAGGCGAGAAAGAAATTCATGATGGCAAAGAAAAGCTACAAGACCTAAAAATACCGTATGCTATGCTCTACCCGGCCTGACTCAGGATCACAGATGACGGCAAGAACAACATTTTTAATGATCCTAAAGCCTTGCTACAATATCTGCAGCGAAGAGGACAGCAGGGACTGCGATGGAAATCACCAAGAGGCGGAGTGGACTAGCAGGACCAGCTTTCGGACCCGGACGACAAAGACTAAAGAACTGGCTTGGGTCCCTGGCGACACCTGCAACTACGATGACACCAGATAAGAGGACTAAAAACCACAGATAAGTGTCATTATAGACGATAACTGCATGAACATGGTCACAAGGTAAACTCACAGACAAAAGCTGAGAATGTAGAGATCTAGAGCGGAATTTGTGTGGTTCAAGGGTACAGAGATAATATTTAACACTAAATGTTATTTGGCTGACACAAACATACACCAGACCTACTCAGCCCCCGGAGTGCTCCATCGTCAGGGTTCTCGGCTGGCCGCTCCTACCCACATGTGTATACCACACCAGGTTTTCAAAGTTAACTGGGGATAGTTGGGAGGGGGCAGGTTAGGGGAATATCTCTGCTGCAATTGGGGCAACGGAGTGGGTGGGGGGAGGCGGGGGGAAAAGGAAAAAAACAATGATCGAAGGCGCGAGCACAGATGGCATAGCCATTGGTATAATTGGGTTCTTTTAACAAAAACCCATGCAATCTGACATCATAGAGAGCACAAGGCACCATGATACACAGCACAAGACCCTTAACACTGCTGACATCGAATGTCAATAATCCGCAGAAGATTCAGAAGGTATTAGCCTATCTCGACCGGCATGGGGAGGAGGTGGCCTGTCTACAAGAAACCCATCTCACTCAATCCTCAGAATTACGAGTGGGTGCTCGCTGGGCGTCCACCCGGATAGCCTCCTCTTACTCCAACTACGCTGGGGGAGTAATATTACTAGTCAAGCGTGGCATCCTATTTACACTACTACATTCCATCACAGACAGCCAGGGACGATACATCATAGTCCAGGGGAAGTTTGGGGGCACCACACTGACTCTAGTTAATACGTATGGCCCGAACACTGATGATCCAGCCTTTTGCACTAATTTGGGCAAAACTACGGACACTAGAACCTGCAGAAATACTCTGGGGAGGAGACTTCAACACATGTTTAAATCCAACAGTAGATAGGTCCACGTGCAATGACAAATATGGCAAACAAGCTGCCAAGGTGCTCAGGGAAGGTATGGAAGAATGGGAGATGGTGGATTTATGGCGACTGCAAAGCCCGGGGCACAGAGAGGGAACCTGCGTTTCCACAGCCCATAATACATGGTCAAGAATAGACTATTGGGTAGCAACCCGCATACTTAGCTCATGGACAAAGTCAGTAGATCACCTGCCCAGGACTTTATCAGATCATGCACCTGTTCGCTTGGTGAGCGTGCTCCCCACACACACCCCTAGGCAGTTTGCATGGTGCCTACAGACATCCGTAATGCTGGATCAGGTGTTTTGGATGGAGCTCAGACAGGCAATCGCAGAGTACTTTGCACACAATACAGGCACAGACAACAGTGCCCGAATGCTATGGGAAGCTTTCAAGGTGACAACTAGGGGATTTTGCATAGGCAAACACGCAGGGATATTGAAAGATATACGGCAGCAATTAAATAAAGTAGAAATGGATATAAAAGCATTAGAAAATGAATATGCACAAACCTTAAACCCTGCATTACTTGAAGAAATTAGACACAAATTGAACACTTATCATGAATTCGCAGACAGCGAGGTGAAATATCTTTAACGCAGGTACACGGTGTGAAACTAGCTGGAAGATCACGCCCCCCTCACATATTACACAAATCATGGATGCGCAGGGTACATCACATTACGACACACCCTCTATTACAGATTGTTTCTCGGAATACTATACACGGCTATACTCTACACAGACATCCACATCGGAGGAAGAGATGAATTAGTACCTAAATGATATAGCCCTAGCTTTGCTCTCAGATGAGCATCGGGAGTACTTCAGCCCTCCTATAACTGAAGACGAACTAAAAGAAGCCATTAGCTCCCGCACAAATAACAAAGCCCCAGGGACCGATGGCCTGCCAGGTGAATTTTATAAAGAATATAGAGACTTGCTTATACCCCATCTAACAGCAATGAACTCGGAAGCATATGAGGAGGGGGCCCTACCGCCATCACTGCGGGAGGCACTGCTAATAACGCCACTCAAACCAGAGAAAGACCCGACTCAATGTGATTCCTACCGTCCACTGTCCCTCATTAACCTGGATGCCAAAATACTAGCAAAAATAATAGCATTACGGCTGCAACCCTTAATGCAGAAGCTAGTCCTCCCGGACCAATCTGGATTTATTACTACACCGTCAACAGCACATAACCTGCGAACTATTTTCGCACTATTCTATCAACCACATCCAGACATGCCAGCAGCTGCAGCCCTACTTGATGCAGCAAAGGCTTTCGATTCAGTGGAGTGGCCATTTCTGTTTTCCGTTTTGCACAGGATAGGACTCCCGCATCCATTTCTGCGCTGGATCATGTTACTTTACACAGAACCATGCGCAAGACTCAGGATAAATGGCATTACGGCTGCTCCTATACACATATATAGGGGAACGTGGCAAGGGTGCCCACTTTCACCACTATTATTCACTCTGGCACTCAAACCGTTAGCATGCAAAATTAGACAAAAACACGCAAACACAGCACTATAGTTTCAATAACGGCCCGTGAGTATATCGCCCTATGCGGATGACATGGTAATTCCGTTGACACCCACCACAGAACAACCCTCATTGGACTACCCCTTGCTGTGGCGCACAGAGCCGGTAAAATACTTAGGGGTATGGATATACCGTGATCCTGAGTTAGTACTACACGAAAACTACGGTAAGGCTCTTACAAAATTGGAAGGTCAAGTGGATAGATGGATTAGGCTACCACTTTCACTAGCCGACAGAATCGCTATACAAAAGATGATAGTGTTGCCCCGCTTTCTTTATCTATTCACAAATATACAGTTCTCACACAACAGTTTTTTACTAGACTGCGCGCATGCATGAACAAGCTCACGTGGGCAGGTAAGCAGTCAAGGGAGGGGTGGAAGGAACTGACCAGGCCATACACACAAGGGGGCTTTGGGGCTCCAGACGTGCAGCTCCATTATTATTGTGCCCAAGCACAGCATGCACACTACTAGATACAACCACATGTACATATACCCCACATAGCGGTGGAAAACGATAGTGCACACCCGATCCCCCTTGCCGCTCTCCTATCAGAACCGAAGCAATATACCCCAAGAGTGGAAATTAACCCAGTACATAGCACAACAGCAGCATGGTACATGCTGACAAAACGAGCCAACAAACTCCCGGTATATGCTCCGGCCTTATCACTGCGACAGCACCCTAAAATAACAGTAACACAAGAGAATAAAACACTAAAACTCCTGAACGACATGGGAATGCACACAATGGGAGATATATTCCCAAATGGCCAATTTATACCTCAAGCGGATGCCATATCAGCAGCGCATCGCACACCACTAAAGCTATTTGCTTACTTCAGATTGCGGGCGGCACTAAGAGGCATCTACCCCACATTTCCCAACGAGCCACCAACACATAATGCGTAACAAATATTACTCACATCACCCACACGTAAATGTCTTGTAACAAACCTTTACAATGCGGCCCAGCGGGAACAATTTAGAGAACGGGAACGGACTCTACAAAGATGGGAGGATACACTAGGCAGTCCCATATCTACGGAGGATTGGGGATACAGCTGTGCACTAACACAAACGCTCACATCTAATTGTAATCTTAGAATTATTCATTTTAAATTCTTACAGCAAATATATTACACACCGACTCAGCTATATAAATATGGTCTCAGGGAAGACGATAAATGCTTATGATGTAGTGCTGCACAGGCAGACTTTATACATGTTGCCTGTGCATGCCCACAACTTAAATCATACTGGCAGACAGTGACAAGTACCCTGGAAACAATGCTGGCAGAACCAATACCCAATACTCCACAAGTATGCTTATTAGGGCTACCTAAAATAAAACAGGTTCGGAGGCGTAAACTACTGGCTGTGGAATTATTATTAGCCAAGAGACGGATTGCCATGAAATGGGGGAGTAAACAGGTACTGCAATTTAAAAACTGGATCACAGACATGATTTATTGCAAAGAGCAACTAGAAACCTATGCAGAAGAACAACCGGTGCATCCCGCCCCAAAGACTTTTGGGACCCGCTCATGCAGTTCTTAAGATCTGTACAAACTGTTGAATAGTCACTCGCTGTAGAAGAAAATGTATGGGTGGCCGTTCCACACTTCGGTAAGCGGAGCAAGTATAGTAGAGATCACAAATGGAGATGTATACTATGATAAGATGCATATTAGTCATAATTGAAAATGCCGAACAGGACATAACAACCAATACTGTATTACTGTGTGTCTTGATGCAGAAGACATGGACTCTGAATAATGTATAATTACCGAATGTAATGATGTTTGCCCTGTGCTATGTGTCTGATCATTAATAAAAACAGTTTAAATAAAAACAAATACATTTAGTTCTTCAAGTACAACTTGATATAGTTTGGATAACGATTCCTCAGATTTAGAAAAGACCTTCCATTTTACGATGTGCTTGTTGTTACTGACTACCGCCGGGTTTAAGGAGTCATGCATATCTAAGTGCTCTCTCCCCTCATGAAGCATCTTATCTGAGAGCAACAAGATGGGGAAATGGTCACTGTCATGGTGGTCAATGACTGCCATGTCTGATACCTCATGCCAAATTCTTAAGTCCAGTAAGACAAAATCAATATGGCTATTATAGTTCCCCCTGACAAAAGTAGGCTTTGCGCAACTCTCTGAAGGAAATCGTCCATTTCCAGGTCTTAAGCCATATGAAACCATTATGTCTATATTCTGCAGAGCCGCTGCACTCATTTAGGGTGGTTTACTCGTGGTGCTAAGAGGGGGGATTTCCCAGGAATGTTCCACTTTCTTAATGAGTTCCAAGTAGAGTATGTAGGGTTCAAAACGTGTTGAAATCACCAGTGATAATCACACTGTGAGTAAGAGCCAAGTCTGCCATAATTGCATTTAAAATGTTTAAAGTACAGGAGGATTGGGAAAAGGAGGTAGATCTATTGTAAATGTTTATCTCCAAATAAGGAGGCCCATACCCTGGTGTTATGCTAAGGGCTAGTAGGTCATGAGAGTCATATTGATTTTTTTAAATCTCACATCCAAGTGATATTTTTGACCATATAATGAGCCTCCCCCCGAGGGCCTACCTGCAGTTGATGGAATGGCCTCAATGCTATGTGTTCTATAGTCCTGCCTGTGTACTTAAGTAATAGCCCACGTCTTTTGAAACAAGCACAGATCAAAATTGTCAATATACAGTCCCAAGTCCTCATCTTCCATCTTTGGCCTTATCCCCGCAATGTTGCAAGAAATGAGAAGAGGATGGTCACCCAGAAATATATCATGGAATATAAGGTCCAAATTTAGACAAGGTTGACTGCTGGGGATCTGTACATAATTCCTGTTCTGTCTTGAAAAATTGTCACCTGCCCCTGATTAAGCACCAAAGCCATAGCTCGTCCGACTTCTTCTAGGGCGCAGATGGATATGGAGGAAACGGGATCAGGGGAATTTGGCAGTCAACCCAGGTCAGACAATCCACTTTTCCTGGACGCTAGTGTTCTGCGGCCTGCGATTTTCACAGAGTGTGCCCTCTGTGTTCCGAGATTCCACCTTTTTGGGTCCCCCCTCCCTCTCAGGCATGGATATTTCAGAAGGGGGCGATTCATCTCAAAACTAATTCTTGAGCCATTTGTGGGTAAGGTGCAAATGTCCAGAGAAATCAGACCATTTACCAAGTCAGGGGAAATTAAGTTTATTTCAATTGAATCCCAGAGGCCAGACAACATTGTAAGACATTTAACAGAGAGGATGCCAGAGTATATGATCGGGCAGTTTCTCACATGCTTGATTCAATGGAGGACCTTGTTCTTCAACACGGCACTCCCCTCATGTGAGTCAGGGGGCAATTTCGAGACTTTGGTCATGTAAACTGTATAGCCTACTTGCTGTACAAATTTTTGCTGCCGATATAAATGGAATATTGAGCTAGGTAATGCTGATGCTCGATGGGTTCGTACCCTTTGGCAAGAGATGGCCAGTGGCCAATGCGGCAGGCTGACTGGTTAAATTTTTGCTGACCCCTGCCTACTATCAGCCAAAGGCCTTTTATCATCATGAATTCGCTGGTTTTGGCCCATAGTCAGCTTTGGCTCCCTAGCACAATCAGCATTGGGTTTCAAGGTCAAAATGGCAGTATGCTCTAGGACTCGTTTTAGTGGGTTTAAGGCCCGCATAGACTTACTAAGGATTTTATGACATTAAGGAAAATTCCCTTTAAGGAGGCGACCTAATTTCTTAGAGCCAAGATTAAGCCCACGGATCCTTTTTGTGAGGAGATATCGTTTGCCAAAGATTCAGGTTGAGAGGGAACTGAATCCATCTGAGACAGTTCCGTTGATGGCTGTAAGTCTTGTAGAGCTGCAAAGCGATTGAAACAAACAGATTCTATGTGGGAATGAGAGGCCTTCGTGTTTGGCAAGGTGCTGGGGTATGAGCCTAGCACTGGCTCCACTTGTTCAAGGGTATCTGAAGTTATGTTACTCGAAGTTTTTTTCAGCCTCGGCTTTGTTTTAAACAAGCCCGGGACCTTCCCACCTTTTTTTTCCTTTCTGGGACCTGCGTCCTTGCCGATCAATATAGTTTCCACTTCCTCTATCAATGTATCAGTTTCACTAGAAACACAGTTCGGCAGGGCCGGACTGGCCATAGCGGGCACCGGGCATTTCCTCGGTGGGCCGGAGGGGTGGGGGCCGGTTTTGTGGCCGCAGGGGGCCGCTTTTCTTACAGGGTGCCGTTTTTGCAGTAGTGCTGCAAAATCGGCCCTCTGTAAGAAAAGCGGTAGCAGTGCTTAGCGGCTAACACCCCCCTCCCTCCCGTTCCCAGGGCCGGTGGAGAAGCAACCTGCCAGGGCTGGTTGCTGCTCCCAGTTCGGCCCTGCAGTTCAACACCCTATTTGTAGACTGTTTGGGAATTTTGGGAGTTTTTGATTGAGCAGCCTTGCCCGAGGGGCTATTTTAAGCCTTGTGCTTCCCCATCGTAGATAGCAATGTTTGAAATTAGACCAAAATAATACAGCAAGTGAGAGTGCTGACTACCAACTTTAATTATGTGCAGCTGGATAAGCAAAAAGTAAAATACCTGGAACCAAGGGGGGTGGGCCAGCCAAGCCTCCTCCGGGCTCTGACGGGCGCAGACAGGCCCACCATTGGCCCGGGCTTCGCCTGCACGCACCCCGTGCCACGGGACCACAGCGTGCTTTTGTAGTGCTGCCAGATAGGTGATGCAGGGAGCGATGTTGGGAATTGCAGTTTCCAGCGGCTGGTCGGCTACGGCTCTTCCTCCGTCAACAGGTCCCGGTGCCCAAATGAAGTGCGCTCCAGCAGCGCTTCTCGCCTTAGCTGCAAAGTTGTAGATGCGGCCATTCAGATACTCAGATGAATGGTAATGTCAGGCTATACAGCACAAAAAAGTGTGGATCCTAACATGTTTGAATCACTGGTGAATAGTTCTGCCCCCATCCAGGGAAAGGTTCGTATTTCGGAGCCATTTTTAGTGTCCCCTGCCCCTTGGCATAGCTGAGTTCAATGGCCAAAATGTGCAGATACGCAAGGGCACTCGGGTAGGAGGATGCGCAAAATCTCTGGAGAAAAAGTACCTGCAAATGCAAGCAGGTAAGGTGCATGCTACAACAGATCCTCAGTGCTGCCTGCCCCCTGGCATAAGGAAGTTCGTTGGCCAGAATATGCTAAATCACAGGGTCAGTCTGGTAGGGGATGTGCAAAGTCACAGAAAAAGTAGCCCAGAGTAAAAGTAAATAAAATGCATACATAGAGCAAGTACTTTGTGATTGCAAGCACTGATGAATAGTCATTTCACCTTCATCTTTTCAAGTATTTGGTTAATTAGTGCAAAAACACTGGGGTACGAATACAGGGGGGGACATATGTGTACCGCCCAGCTTACTGTCGCAACTGCCCCCTGATGAGCCAGAGTCTTAAATTACAGGAGCAATCTAACCAAGGGAAGTAGTGATTTTTGAGAGTAACCCATATGTTCCACGTCAATTATTAATGTGAATCAAAGAATGTGCTAAGTGATATCTGTACCGTTGTTTGTCGTAATCAATAAAAAGATATATAAAAAAAAACACTGGGGTAGACAGATAGTGGAATGTACAAGGCCAGTAAAAACGGGAAATAGTCCATATGAATCACTGACAAAATATCGATGGACAAAATATCGTGTTCCCAAAATATCGGGACATAAATATCGATGTCAAAAATATCGACATCCTATCTACATAATAGTAAGTACTAAAATATGGAAAAAAGATTTAGGGCCCGATTCTGATGCGGGTTGGAAAAGCTTCCCGACCGAGGGCCTGATTCTGATGCGGTTAGGAAGGCCTCCTAACGGCATTTGCTCCTTCCAAATCGGATCGGGAACGTGTCTTCCCGACCGAGGGCCCAATCCTGATGCGGTTAGGAACAAATGTTCCCATTGAAGTCAATGGGAGTTCAACCAAATCGTATCTGGAAGCATCCGGATGCATCCTACTCCGCCGGTCGGACTTTCCCCGATCCGAGTGGGTCGGACACCATTTTCCCAACCGATTCGGTCGGGAAGCTTTTCCAACCCGCATCAGAATCGGCCCCATAGTTGTTAAAAATATCGAAGTTAAAAATATCGTTTTTTTAAATATATAAAAAAATGTAAAATAAATTAAATAATACATATAACTTAAAAACAATTATTTAGAATTATTAAAATGTGTTAACAATTATAAGTAATAAATGTAATATAAAAATAAATTAAACATATATATATAAAATGTAATATATATTTACTTATTAATAATTACTAAATAATTATTTTAATAAATTATATCATGTTAGAAATATATCAAAAATTATAAATGCGTATATATACATACACCAGTAACATTAAAAAAACAAAAAAATATATATATTATAAATTAAATTATTAAAATATTTAATAATTTTTAAAACTACATTTTACACTACATTAACTGCAACAGTAGGGAAAGTGTTGGATAGCGGAGGTGAATAAATTACTATTCCCACTCCAGCGAGTGCAACAGTAGGGAAAGTGTTTGATTACGGAAGGAAATAATTTACTATTCCCACTCCAGCGAGTGCAACAGTAGGGAAAGTGTTGAATAGCGGAGGGGAATAATTTACTATTCCCACTCCAATAAGTGCAACAGTAGGGAAAGTGTTGGATAGCGTAGGGGAATAAATTACTATTCCCACTCCAAGGACTGCAACAGTAGGGAAAGTGTTGGATAGCGGAGGGGAATAAATTACTATTCCCACTCCAGCAAGTGCAACAGCAGGGAAAATGTTGGATAGCGGAGGGGTAAAAATTACTATTCCCACTCCAGCAAGTGCAACAGTAGGGAAAGTGTTGGATAGCGGAGGGGAATAATTTACTATTCCCACTCCAATAAATGCAACAGTAGGGAAAGTGTTGGATAGCGGAGGGGAATAATTTACTATTCCCACTCCAATAAATGCAACGTTAGAGAAAGTGTTGGATAGCGTAGGGGTAAAAATTACTATTCCCACTCCAGCAAGTGCAACAGTAGGGAAAGTGATGGATAGCGAAGGGAAATAATTTACTATTCCCACTCCAGCAAGTGCAACAGTAGGGAAAATGTTGGATAGCGGAGGGGTAAAAATTACTATTCCCACTCCAGCAAGTGCAACAGTAGGGAAAGTGTTGGATAGCGGAGGGGAATAATTTACTATTCCCACTCCAGCAAGTGCAACAGTAGGGAAAGTGTTGGATAGCGGAGGGGTAAAAATTATTATTCCCACTCCAGCGAGTGCAACAGTAGGGAAAGTGTTGGATAGCGGAGGGGTAAAAATTACTATTCCCACTCCAGCAAGTGCAACAGTAGGGAAAGTGTTGGATAGCGGAGGGGAATAATTTACTATTCCCACTCCCGCAAGTGCAACAGTAGGGAAAGTGTTGGATAGTGGAGGGGAATAATTTACTAGTCCCACTCCAGCAAGTGCAACAGTAGGGAAAGTGTTGGATAGCAGAGGGGTTAAAAATTACTATTCCCACTCCAGCGAGTGCAACAGTAGGGAAAGGTTTGGATAGCGGAGGGGTAAAAATTACTATTCCCACTCCAGCAAGTGCAACAGTAGGGAAAGTGTTGGATAGCGGAGGGGAATAATTTACTATTCCCACTCCAGCAAGTGCAACAGTAGGGAAAGTGTTGGATAGCTGAGGGTAAAAATTACTATTCCCACTCCAGCAAGTGCAACAGTAGGGAAAGTGTTGGATAGCGGAAGGGATAAAACCAAAGATTACAGCTATTGAACCAAAAACCACAAACAAACTAAAAACAAAACAATTACCAAAAATATTTATAAATTAATAAATGAATATTAACGATCAACTATTGATTAATTTATTTAAACTAAATTACTTTCCACCCTCTACCCCAATAAACACCAAAACACACACCTAAAAATATTTACACAATTTCCATAACCAATTTTTTATTCATAAATTAATAACAATTAGCAACACATCATTAATTAATTTAAAAAAGTTTCTTCCCAACATTTACAACTATAAACCCCACAAATCACACATCAAAATTATTCCACAATTACCATATTACATTTTTAATGAATTAATTAGCAATAATTAACAAATAATTAATTAATTCAAATAATTTACCTACCACCATATTCCCCTATAAATAACACCACCAATGTTCGAAAACATGACACAATTAACATAATGAATTAACAGTTAATTAATTAAATAATAACAATTAACAAACAAAATAAAAACAATTATTAATAAATTAATTCACACAATAAACACTATAAAATAACATTAAATAAATATTATATACATTTTTTTAAAAATGTAGTAAAATTAAAATACTTTCCACCCTACTCCCCACAACCCGCTCCTAAAAAAATGACACAATTAACACAATTACCAATAAATTAATAATAATTAACAACCAATTAATAAATAATGAATAATACATTAATTACCACAATTAACAATAAAAATATTAAATATATAAATATTAATTATTATAAAATATTAATTAATTAATTAAAATTAAATTACTTCCCACCCGACTCCCTATCAACCCACAACCCGCTCCTAAAAAAATGACACAATTAACACAATTACCAATTAATAAATAATTAATAATAAATTAATTACCACAAATAACACTAAAAAATATTAAATATATAAATATTAACTATTATAAAATATTAATTAATTATAATTAAATTACTTCCCACCCTATTTCCCTATAAACCCACAACCCGCTACAGAACTAAAACGCAAAATGTAATCAAAATAAAATTAATAACTTGTAAAAATTATTAATAAATGTATTATTATTAAATTACTTCCCACCCTATTCCCCTATAAACCCACAACCCGCTACGGAACTAAAACGCAAAATTTACTTAAAATAAAATTAATAACTTCTAAAAATGTAATGCATATATTAAAAAACAAATGCAATACTTAGACAAAAAAATAGAACGCATACATTTAAAATACATACTAAAATACATAACACTAATATAAACATCGATATTATTAACAACGATATTTTTACAAACGATATTACTGACTTCGATATTAAACAAAACAATATTTCTTACCTGAAAGTCGATATTCTGGTCCCCGATATTCTTGCATTCGATATTCTGGCACTTCGATATTGACAACTCGATATTCTGGCACTTTGATATTCACAACTCGATATTCTGTCTGTGCACCCGTCCATATGAGGTAAGCAGGCAGATGTGCAAAGTCCAAAAATAATTAAAGAAATAGCTTAAGATATAACCAAGATATAAGCAAGCAAAGTGCATACATAGAATTAAGGGGTCTATTACCGATGGCGGGCGGACTGTGTCCGACCCACCACCGCAACGGCAAACGGGACCGCCCGCAAGAGGTGCGGTGGTCCCGCAATGGAAACTCGGATGCCACCGCCACGGTGGCAGTGGCAGATCCACATATATTGCATTGCGGTGGGCGGTGCCTGTAAGCACGCACCCGCCACAATGCACATATATGCATGTTGTGCATTGGCATGCACAATGTGGCACCCGCGTGGTGCCTGCCACCTTGTCCATGCCAATGTTGGGGGGTACCATAGAGTACCCCCAAGTGCAGCCCCCCACCCCCCTGGGGGCCCGCAAAGGGCCCCCGATACGAAAACCGCATGCCTTTCCATGGCGGAGTCTCCACCATGGAAAGGCATAACACCGCCCACATCATAATATGGATGGCGGTGCCTGCAAGGCACCGCCACCATACTATAGGCCCTTCCGCCCGGTTGGCAATCGTGACGCATTGCCTACCGGCAGAAAAGCGGCGGACGGTCTTTCCGTCCGCCGCAGTACCCCCGCCATGCTAATGTGGCGGGGGGTGAGAACGCTCGTCCGGCAGGGCGTTTTGGCGGGCGGATCGCCACCGCCGGTCAGGCGGTGGCGATCCGCCCGCCATGCTAATAGGCCCTAAGTCTTCAGTGCTTGCAAGCCCTGGTGATTAGTCAAAACTCCCCTTTTTCTCTCCATCTCTTCAGGTACTTGTTTGGTTACTGCAAGGCCACAGGAGAAAACAGATAGTAGAATGTACAAGGCCAGCGAAATGGAAATTAGTCCATGGCCTATAAAAGCAAATAAAGTGCATGAAGAAGTCATGCATGAAGAAGTCATAGAAGACAAGCGGACCTCCACCCTTTTGAGAAATTTCACTAGGCGGCAGTTCAGCTGCAGGTCTACCGGGGCAAGCAAGCCAACACAGCCTGCCTTTGTGTATGAATGTCTGTGTGGTTGAAGATTGCTTTTAATAGCAATCTGCGATTGTCCATTAGCTTTATAGAAGTGCATATTAAGTGTGGCAGATCTTCTATGCCACTACCGCCGAAGCGGCAGCTGCTCGAGCCTGTATGTCACTGACACGGAGGTAGATATAACAGAGATGGAAGCACCCTGAGATGATATTTCAGAATTTTCTCTTTAAGATTATTATTGTACCCAGCATGAAAATATAATTGGGAGGTAGCTGATCGGCAATTGTTCAAGACTAGCCTTGCATGAGATCTTCTAGCTAAAGTGGGCTTGTCTTCGAGCGCAGAGAGCGATTTGATAGTTTTGGTAACCAGTTTTTTAAAGCACAGATGGCTGGTGAGGGTTTCCAAGAGGTCAATTGTCCCAGTTATAGTTAGTGACTCATTAAAGTATGCTCTGGTGGCTGAGGTGTCCCTATTCTGTATCTCCTCCCATAAGTAAAACTTCAAGGTATTTCAGGCAGCCTTCCTTATTTCATTTCAGCAGTTTATGTAGGCACCAAGCCTTGCCAGAATTTGCCTCTAGAGGGGCAGAATTCCAGCTTTATCTGAGTTGGGGAGGTGTATTTGGGGAGACTGAAAATCTTCTGGTCATGATATTGTCCAGGGTAGTAGCATCGGTCCCTCTCAGAGGTTCGCTCCCGTAAGCTATGGTGGCAAATAGCTTTGCTTAGACTATTCAAAGAAATGGCGTCAAAGTTGGGCCAGATAATTTCCTCTTCAAATTTTTGAAGGTTATGGCTAATGCATCGCCTTTTTTTCTAATGGCTTCTTTCTGCGGGGTAAATAACCCATCTTTATCGATAATGACTCAGAGATATTTGCATTAGGTTAACAAATCAAGCTGCGTCCTACCCAGGTGCCAACTCAGAGCCCTTCTCCTTGTGTTGTTTATTGACATCGTCTTGGTTTTGTCTAGCTTAACAGCCAGGCCATTTTCAGTGGAGTATTTCATCGTGATGTTGAGTAACCACTGCAACCCAGCCTGGGTGCGGCTTATTAGAACCAAATCACTGGCATACAAAAGAATCGAAAGGACCATGTGATCTAGTTTGGGGGCGTGGGAGCCACTGATATTCAGCTTACATGTTAGGCCCACCAAAAAGCGATTAAACAGGGTGGGCGTGAGCAGGCACCCCTGCTTCAAGCCTTTGGTTGTTGGAATTTGTCTAGAAAGATGAGATCCAGTACCCACCTTGATCTTTAAACATGTATCCATGTGTAGTAGTATGAGTAATTGCAGGAGAGCAGTTGCGATGTTCCAGCTCCCAGGTTTCTGCCATAGCTTTCCCCACTCAACATGATCGAAAGCTGACCTGTAATCAATGAAACATAGCTGCAGAGGCAGCTTTGCTACCCTTGATCCGTCAATCAATAGAGATAAGGCCATTATGTTGGTTATAGTTCCTGTTAGTTTGTAGAAGCCCATTTAATTTAATGGAATTAAGGTGTTCTCAGATGCCCAAGTGGTTAGCTCTTCGAGAAGAGTACCTACAAAATATTTGGCCGTGTTATCAAGGAGCGCTACAAGACGGTAATTTTCGGGTAAAGATTTGTCCCCACCTTTGAAAATTGAGGAGATTATGGACCTTCGCCATGATGCCGCTATAACTCCTTCTGAAAGGATGTGATTAAAGACGAGTGCAAGATTTGCCGCCCAATTAATTGCGTCGAACTTGAAGAGTACAGGTGGAATACCATTTGGACCCCGGGCCACTTCGCGTCTTCCCTTTGATATTTGCCATCCTATAGCCCCGGTGCTTATCTATGATGTCTTTTTGGGAGGACCTGCTGTGGAGTAAAAAGGTGCGACTGTTGGGTAATCTGCCATCAATTCTTAGTCGTTGAGTCCTATTGTCTGTA
Organism: Calotriton arnoldi; assembly: GCA_963921515.1. Taxonomy (NCBI): domain Eukaryota; kingdom Metazoa; phylum Chordata; class Amphibia; order Caudata; family Salamandridae; genus Calotriton; species Calotriton arnoldi. Next base: position 914,867 of record CAWUFW010006180.1, on the reverse strand, counting down.
TTTGGTCATAGTTCTGACTGGTGACACCACCAGTTGGCTGCTGGTTAAAGTGAGCTGCCAGAAATTTCCCTCAAGTTTCTTCTGACAGGTGGGAGCTGATTCCTCCTTGGGCAGGGCACAGCAGCTTGTTCATTGTTTTCCAAAATCACGCACTGCCATTGCTTCTCACATCACAAAGTAATTTGGAACTTTGAGGCTGATTACGATGGCGGGCGGAAAACCATTCCGACCGCCGTGGTAGCGGAAATTAACCGTTTGCCGGTACCGTGGCAAAACCGGCGGTCCGATTAGGATCAACCGCCAGAAAAATCTGACCGCGGTGGAACAATGCCACGAAAGACCGCCAGTAGCGTGCGGAGCTGGTGAAAATCCGTCCGCGGCAGTCGGATTCGCTGCGGAAAATCCCCAAACCGCCGCACAGCCAGTGGATTGACCGCACGTGAAATTAGGATACCATTGAGGTGACAGCGGAACGATCCGCTGTTTCCGACCGCCGCAATCACTACCAGTGATGAATGGGAGAGCCGGCGGAAGGGCAGTTGTTAACCCACCACCGCGGCCGCTCCAAAACAATTATGGCGGACGACAAAAAAATACACAACAAGCTCCACCAAGTGTACCCATTAAACTGGCACAGCCACAAAAAACACCTAACACACCCCAATGACACATCCCCAGGGCAACTAAAAAAATACAAATCCCAGGTCAACCCACACAACACACCTGGCAGGAGTACTCCATCTTGACACACCCACATAGCTGAGTATAAAACCAGCCCCTTCCCTGACCAGAATCCTTTGCAATACTCCACCACTGAAGGAACCTACCATACAGCACAAAGGAGAGGCAAACCACCACACATCTCACCAGCACAACAACACACACACACACCACTTACATCACCACCACCACTCACACACCTGCACCTTTGACCCATTTGCACATCACACACCATGGCACAGAAGAAAATGCCCAAATTTACTGACAATGAGTTGTCAGTCATGGTAGATGAGGTAATCAGAGTAGAACCACAATTGTTTGGAAACCTGGTCCAACAGACACCATTAGCCACCAGAACTTGGGCGAACTTGGGCCTAGGGGAGATTGTCAGCAATGTGGATTCAAGCCACCCGCCCTTAAAGATAAGCACCCAAAGTCCTCCAATATGCCAGACTCTGTTTGGCATCTTGGACTGATTAACGCCCGGTCGATCCCAAGTCATGCCATAGACATCAGGAATCTCTTGGAAGAGGACTCCCTCGATGTACTTTACATCACTGAAACTTGGCTCAAGGGTAGCTCTGGGCCGGACATCAATCTGGCACTCCCCCCAGGATACCATATTTACAGATTAGACCGAGGAAAAAAACCTGGGGGTGGAATTGCCATTATTTTAAAAACTGCTTTCAACTGCACCCTGACCCCACTCACTCTCCCAGATTGTGAAAGTGTGCAGTTCCACATCAACCTCTCACCCTCCTGCTCTTACTCGGGCATCCTTGTCTACAGACCGCCTGGCACCTGCTCCACGTTCCTGGAAGTATTGCCTGATACTCTAGCTAGCCTGTCCCTAGCAAAAAAATCCATCACTCTGTTAGGGGACTTCAATCTTCACTTTGAAGCTCTGGATGCCCCCTCCTCCAAGAGACTACAAGATGATCTGGAGGCCCTTCAACTCACCCAACTGGTCTCTGCACCTACCCACGAGAAATGACATACATTGGACCTTATTTTCTCAAATGACCCCCTAGTCACGGTATCAGATGTCATCCCAGTCCCCTAGACCACTGTCTTATCCGGTTTGGGCTATCCAAACATGTCAGACAGACTAAAGCAAGGTCAAGTCTATTTTAACTAGGAGGTGGTCGCAGATTGACCCTGATCTCTGGTCAAACACCTTGAATCTCACACTGCCCAACGTAGACGGCAGTCCAGAAGAGGACTTTAAGCAATGGGAAAACTGGTTCTGCCAGTCTCTGGAGACCTGTGCCCCATTAAAAAAAATGCCCAACCATAAACCCCAAACCAGGAAAGCCCCATGGTTCAATGAGCATTTGCTATCACTGAAGAAGCACTGCAAAGGGACTGGAGAAAGGAGTTCAACCTTGACAAAAAAATCAATTATAAAACCTCGATTAGAGGTTACCACAAAGAACTAAAATTGGCACAAGCAAAATACTACGAGAAGAAAATCAACCAGGCACTCAACTCCCCAAAGGAACTATTCAGAGTAGTCAAAAACTTGACTACCCACCTAGAAAACTAACAGCGCTCCTAGGGGACACAATAGAAAGATGCAATCAAATAGTGTCCTTCTTTCATAAGAAGGTGACTGACATCTATAGTCTCTTTCAGAAGGCAACTCAGCCGGCCTTAGGAGAGCACCACATGGCCCATGGTCCAGCTTCAGCCCCCAGCCTTACACAATTTCCTGGGTTGGAGGAGGAAGCTACCCTTAAGCTGCTCAAATCCATCAAATCAGGCTCCCCATTAGACTCTGCACCTCCGCACGCTATTCTCAAAGTGACAGAAGTAATACTCCCCCCCCCCTAGTGAAGATCCTGAATAAGTCACTCGAACTAGGGTCAGTCCCCCCGAGCCTGGAAGCATGCTATAATAAAACCTTATCTTAAAAAAAAAATCTCACTTGGACCCTGACATACTGAGCAACCTTCGACCCTACCACTTCTCCTCTCTTTGGCAAACTCCTGGAAAGGCCACGTGCAATCAGGCCTTAGTCAAGTATCTGGAGGAGAACAAGCTTCTCCACCCCACGCAGATGGGCTTCCGCGCCTTCCATAGCACTGAAGCTGCACTCCTGGTAGTCACCGAGTAACTGAAAGCCATACTAGACAACGGAGGGTCAGCCGCTATCATATTGCTCGATCTTAGTGCGGCTTTTGATACCATCAACCACACCATTCTGAAAAACAGACTGAAGGAAATAGGTATCCGGGACAAAGCCTTGGAGTGGCTTTGCTCCTTCCTGGACGACCGGTCGCTCCAAGTGATGGACCAGGACTGCCTCTCGGACAGCCTGCCTACACAATTTGGAGTGCCACAGGGTTCCTCCCTCAGCCCTACCTTATTCAATATATATGTTAGACAGTTGGCCTCCATCATGCAGGAGTTCGGCATCCTGGGTGTATCGTAATGCTGACGACACCCAGCTGATCGTCTCTGCCCCAAGACCATAAACAAGTCAACTCTCCTTTGGGTCCATGCCTTAATAAACTGGCCCACTGGATGTCAAACAATTACCTAAAATTGAACATGCTGAAAAAGACAGAACTCATAATTCTAGGCAACAGGGCAATTCCCAGGCCACTTAACAACTGGCCTCCCTGTATGGGAGATCCACCGGTTCCCAAACCGGTGATAAAAAACTTAGGCATCTGGCTTGATAGCTCACTCTCAATGAACCAACAGGCAAACACATTGTCTGGCACCTGCTTCGGTCTTCTCAGAATGCTCAGGAAGATATTGGAACTCATCCCGGAGCAGCTTAGGAAATCCGTCCTGCAGTCCCTGATTATCTCCCGTCTGGACTATGGGAACTCTCTTTACTTGGGCTCACCTAAGTATGTGATTAAGAGGCTCCAGACGGTGCAGAACGCAGCGGCTAGGCTCCTGTTCAGACTCCACAGGCACACGTCAGCTAGAGAATCCCTGAAATCACTACACTGGCTACCAATCGCGGCGAGAGGAAAATTCAAATCACTCTGCATCGCCCACAGGTTAGTAAATAACAAAAGTCCTGAAAAACTCAAACATCTGATCTCTGGATATACCCCCATCAGGCTTTTAAGGTCCTCCCACTCACACCTCCTCAGTACCACCAGAGTTAAAAAAGCTAGATGGGGTGGCAGAGCCTTCTCACATCTTATCCCAAAACTGTGGAATGAGTTACCTCTGGACCTAAGAGGGCAGCAAAGCGAACTGATATTTATGAAAAAGCTGAAGGCCTGGCTATTCCGACTAAAACATTAGTGGGCTCAGTCTCTCACCACAGCTCTCTTCGTCAGCGTGGGGAAGCCTTCAGGCAGCCAGGCGTTTTACAAATCTCAAATCAAATCAAATCAAATCAAACACAAATGTGGGGAAGGATAGTCAGCAAGGTCAATGCAGTAGGGACTGTCCTGCGCACAAAGAAGGAGATCGTGAAGCGGTGGCATGACCTCAAGAGCAAGGTGAAAGAGAAGAACAACAAGAACCTCAAGCTGGCTCAGATGACTGGTGGTGGCCCTCCCATTCCACCAAGAACATTCACCGCATGGGAGGAGAAGGTGCTTGGCATAGTGCATCCAGAGAGTCTCACAGGAATACCCGGGGGAGTGGAGGCTGGTAAGTCCACCATCACACTGCTATGTACTGTCTTAAACAACTACAAAGCTACACCTCCTAGGCCCAAATGCATCCATGTGCACCACACACTTCCCAACACATGTCTCACAGATCCAACATTCACTCCCTCTGATTCACCCCAAAGGTAGCTAGCAACATTACCATGGGGGCATGTGTGTACAGGCAGCCAGCACTACCACTCCCACCAGGCCCCCTTGTCCCACAGCTGAGCAGGGTGGAGCACTCCCCCACCCAGAAGCACGTGGCAGCCATTGCATTCCATCATCAAACCAACAGGTAGGTAGCCATTTTCACATGGAGGGGTGTTTGTGGGTGGCAAGCCAGCACTACAACTCCCACCAGGCCCCCTTGTCCCACAGCTGAGCAAGATGGAGCACTCCCCCCCACACCCAGAAGCATGTGGCAGCCATTGTATTTCACCAACCAAACTTACAGGTAGGTAGCCATCTTAACAGGTAGGGGGGTTTGCTCACATCAAACTAACAGGAAGGCAGCCATCTCAACAGGGAGGGGTGTTTGTGTGCAGGCAGCCAGCACTACGACTTCCACCAGGCCCCCTTGTCCCACAGCTGAGCAGGATGGAGCACTCCCCCCCACACCCAGAAGCATGTGGCAGCCATTGCATTCCCCTCATCAAACCAACAGGTAGGTAGCCATCTTAACATGGAGGGGTGTTTGTGTGTGGCAAGCCAGCACTACAACTCCCACCAGGCCCCCTTGTCCCACAGCTGAGCAAGATGGAGCACCCCCCCACACCCAGAAGCATGTCGCAGCCATTGCATTGCCCTCATCAAACCAACAGGTAGGTAGCCATCTTAACATGAAGGGGTGTTTGTGGGTGGCAAGCCAGCACTACAACTCCCACCAGGCCCCCTTGTCCCACAGCTCAGCAGGATGGAGCACTCCCCCACCCAGAAGCATGTGGCAGCCATAGTATATCAAAAAAACAAAAAAAGGGGGTGAGTGAAGAGGTAATGCTCAGAAGAGCAATGGAGGTGGATACGTCCTCCTCTAGTCAATGTCTAAGAACCAAAAAGATCCACCCTCAGGCTGATGTATAACCGTGTCCTCCCAGACTATGCGTGTTTCCTACAGTGGTGGAAAGCACACAGCTTTGTTAAAATACCCCTCACACACCAAAAGGGCCCTTGGTGTCATGCTTCATCTTAGGGGTCTTCCCAACCCGCTGCGGGACGGGGCGTGCTACGACCTACGACTACGCGGGAGCACTGTTCTTGAAAAACTATGTGTAGTGTAGGAAAGTGAGTAGAAGGGTCAGGAGTGATTCTAAATTAAAAAATACCTGGCTGTATGGACTAAAAACTTTAATATTCCTTGGAGCTGGTATTGTTAAAAGTGGGGAATAGTTTGGAGGTACAATGCTATGATGAGCAGTTCCTCCTATGTCGTCAACATGTTTCGAGCCCTCCCCTGGCTGCTTCGTCAGGACCAAACAGATCCCTTCTACACTAACAATATAATACAAAGAAATGTAAAAAGTATCAAAAAATAGTGTATGTACATGTAGTTAATGCTATGTGGTGAGCATGCCAAATAAACATGCACAGTATACAATACCCCAATAGGTATACTACTTTATGTAAACCTGGAAGAGAAAAACACAGCATTTAAAAGCATGATATATACATCATCCATCATGATAGGTGGTGACCTGTAGAGAAGGTGATATATAGTGATATATTTTCCTTATCCTTATCAGTGATGCTAAGCCGGTGCCGTGTCCTGCTGATAGAAGAAATAGACAATACAAGGACAAACACACAATGAACATAAAACACACCCTCTATGAAAAAAGGACCGGAAGTTGCGAGTCCAAAATGATAAGTATGGCCTTAGGTAATACACATAATACAGATTAGCTATTTGTGCCATGAGAGAGAGAAAAACACTAATAACGAGGTAATGCACGTACTTGTTCTTAGAGGAGTAATAACCCCATGAGCCTTAAAACGGGTGGGAAGGGTGACAGATAACGCTGCTAGTTATCATATTCTGCTGATTGTGTCATTTTTTTTTTTTTTTTTTTTAACATCTTTATTGGTCTTTTCACATTTTTTCCCCATCCTACAATATAGGGCAATTCAATAAACATTTTGAGCATATTTCCAATTTGTGCAATACATCACATTCATAAACTGCGCCGATTACCAGTTTACTTTGCGGCAAAGTGTCCATGATATACAACAGCGGTCCCATGTGGTGTCAAAAGGGGAGTTGCCTGTGTGTTTCCATGGTCGACATCTCATTTTACCGCTCCGCAGTTGTTCTCTCGCGCGGTACAGTGTAATCAATTTATTTATGCCTAGTGCGTATAGTGACAGTGTGCACCGGAAACAGCAATGCATAATTATTTCAACAGTTCCATACTGGGGCATGCATCAAGAGCGGATGTAAAGAATAGGAAATAAAGCTATGCAGAACGTGCCAATATAGCGCACCTTATCTAAGTTGCAGTGCCTAACCACGTATTGAGGAGTGGCGACATTATCAATATACAAAATAGATAATCATGACCTATCAACAATGAAAATAAAAGAAAATAATATAAACTAACAATGGGCTCATACATCCTATGCATTACAGTAAATTTGCTCACCAAGGTTGGACTCCTATCCACATGGGTATTAAGGGCCAGTGAGTTCTGGTGGGTGGGGTTGGGTAGTTAAGGGATAGAGGGTCTCCCATTTCTGACTATGGCTATGTAGCGGTTTGCATCATTTCGTGAGTGACTGTCCGCTGGTATCTAGCCTGCCAGCAACTCGGGGTCTTTAACGTATACGTTATATGTTAGCTATTGGGTATCGCTATCTACTCTGCCTCCTCGCTTTTAAATGCTGCGAGTATTGTGTCCCAGTGCTGCGCAATGTGGTATTTCGGAGCCCGCAGTTTCCTCCCTGTGCAATGATACACTTTCCGCCTGTGCCCATATGAGAGTGATCTTTCCCAGCTAATCGTCCTGGGGGGTCTACATGCTTCCATCGTTTTGTAATTAGCGTTTTGCAACTATCAGTCCCAGGTCCTGAACCGTGAAGCAACTTTGTTTTTTGGGATCGGACGTAGGCTCCTAATGTGCAGGTTTCCCATGTAGCGACAAGGGTGTATCTGTACAAAGCGCTAGGGTCGTAGCGACGTCCCGCCAATAATTCTGGAGAGAGTGCAGAACCATAGCATGTGAAGTAGGTCCGCGTCAGGCTGCAGACAGCGTGGGCATTCAGGCGTAGAGATGTTAAAGTATCTATTTATTCTGTCAGGCGAAGGTCGCCTCTGTATAATATATGTTTGTATTAATTTGAATTTAGAACTTCTCGGTATGTATGTTGAGCCGGCTAGGATGGTATCCCATTCCCTGTCAGCCCAGGGTTGACCCCTGTCTGCTTCCAGCGGGCGCGAAGGGCCAGCATGGGTTGCAGCGTGTGCGCAAGCAAGGCCGCCACCAGCCAGTGTACTATGTGAGATCCCGCTCCCATGACGTGTAAATATTGTACTAGTAGATGTGCTGGTGGCTCGGTTATTTATGTCTCCCCAGCCTGCTGATAATGCCCTTGTGAGGGATGCGTGCAGAAGGAATTGCCCTGCAGGTAAATCAGTATCCTCCGCCAGCGCCTCAAATGTTAACAGTTGACCATCTCTGTAGAGGTCGCTTAATGTGTCTATGCCGGCTGTGCGCCAATGGTCCAGTGCTATTTCAGGATGTGCCCGACTTCCCCTAGGTGTCCCCAACAGCGGTAATCCCGGGGCATACAGGGCTGTCGCGCGGGGTAAGGTATAGGCTCCTCCTGTAACATCTATATCCTAAACAGATGTATTTGAAGTGGGCGTGGGGTTTGGCCATTGGATGGAACAAGTGACAGATTTGCACGTGTGTGTCCGCGGCTGTTGCATGGTTGCCGTGTCTTCCAGACTACTACCGTTTAGCCACTTCGCTACCCATTGCAGTTGGGCTGCTATGTAGTACAGTTCCATGTTGGGGCGGCCAACCCTCCCTGACTGATAGGAGCATATAACTTCCATAGCGCCACCGGGGCCTTCCCGTGTTCCATGAAATCACGGAATAGACGTTCCAGTTCACGGAAGGTTTTTGTTGGGACATAGACCGGGAGATTCGAAGTAATATAATAACTTGGGAAGGACAATCATCTTCCAATAATGTGATGCGGCTCACGACAGTCAACGGGAGGACTTCCAAAAGTGTATTTGGGCCCTAACCGCTGAAATCGCTCTCATCAGATTACCGTCCAGGGAGATCAGCAGGCGCCCGGTATATGAATATCCCCAGGTATCGAAAGGTGGTAGGGCACTCATGGGAGTATTGAGCTATTAATGACCACGTTCGTTTCTGCGTGGTTCGCATTGAAGGATAGACCCCTGATTTGGCCCAGTTAACCCGGAGACCTGACATCTTCTCGAAGGTCTTCAGTATGGACATGAGGAATGTCTGTGATGTTACGTCGTACAACAATATGTCATCAGCATAGCAGAGACACAGCTTGCATTCCGTCTCCTAATTGCACACCCCATGCCTCGCTATCGCCGCGAGGAGCTCCAGCCAGTGGTTCCATTGCTAGGGAAAAAGCAGCGGAGACAGCGGGCAGCCACTGGCGTGTCCCACGCCTCACTCTAATGGGATCAGATATTAACGTGCCCGTGCGGACCCGGACAATAGGGCGTTGGTATAACAGCTGGACCATACTTAAATAGTGATCGCCGAGTTCATATTTCTGTTCAGCACCGCAGCTAGATATGGCCACTCCAGAAGTCAAAGGCCTTCTCCAGGTCCAATACCAGGCAACCAGAGTGTGGCCATTGTGTATCACGCGTACTGTTGGACCCGAAAAAATCTGCGTAGATTAAGGGAGGTGTTCCTGGTGGGGACAAAACCGTTCTGATCAGGGTGTACCAACGTCTTCACTAGGGGTGAGAGCGTTTGCTAGCCAGTAGGGACGCCAAGATTTTGTAATCAGTGTTAAGAGCGCTAGAGAGCGATAGGAACCCAAAGACTCAGGGTTTTTGTCCGGCTTGGAGGAGAGACACCAATAGGGCCTCATTCTTGCGTAGCAGTGAGCGTAGAATCGTCCAGCGCAATCTTATACACCTTAAGCAGTTGCGGTACTAATATATATTCATAGGCTTTGTAAATTCGGTCGGTAGACCATCTGGCCCTGGTGACTTCCCGTTGGATAATGAAAATATGCTATCCCGTATTTCCTCTGCTAAGAGAGGATCATTTAATTCCGCTTTTTGTGTACGCGTAGGCTGTGGCAGAGCTATCCCGTCCAGGTAGAGCTGTAGCTCTAGGAGGACGTGACCTGTGTGCGAGATTCATATAGGCCCTGATAATGTGTCACCGAATGCGCTGTGTATATCTCGCTGTGCATCGCTTACACCCCGGCTGCCGTGCGCACAGACATGACAGGGGCTGATGTCTCATTTTGCCGTATAAGCCATGTGAGCAGTTTCCTCAGCCTTGTCTCCCATATGGTGCGTCCGTGCACGAGTGCGCAGCATAGTTAAGACAAGCGCAGGCAGCTCAGTAACTGCGCATGCTTTTCCTGTGCTTATCAAGCTGCCCACGGGAGCCCTCAGTTGCCGCCCGCTGCTAGCCGCCAGTTTCCTCTCTAAAATGGTAAGTTCTTTATCTAACTGCGCTCTGATCCCCGCTTGTGTGCCCAGACAGTGACCCCGCACCACTACCTTGAGGGCATCCCATTCCCACAGTGGCGATGAGGCTGTGCCCTCGTTCTCATCAAATGCATTGGGCCACCCTGGTAGCCAGTAAATCTCGAAATGGTGCATCTAGCAGAACATCTGGGTTGAAGTCGTCCATATGAAGTTGGTGGCACTGTCTCTTTCCATTGCAATTCCACCATGTGTGGGTTGTGATCTGAATGTGTCCTCCCCATATAGTGAGATCCGGAAATGCTTGAGAGAAGATCATTGGACACCATAAAGCGGTCCAGAGCGAACATGGAGGCCATGGGCTCCCGAGTAGTAAGAATACACCCTATCGTGTGGGTTAAGATGGCGCCAGGCATCTGTCAAATGCCAGTCCGTTGGCCCAATTGCGCAGCGCCCTCGCAGCTGTGTGCGTATGATCTGTGCCAGGCAGGGGAAGGATCGGTCCAGAGACACGTCCAATACACTATTATAATCGCCGCCCAGTATCAAGGGGCACATCATGCCACTCAGCCAATTTAAGAAGATCGATTCCCAGAAGGCCGCTTGTTCTGTATTAGGCGCATACAGCGATGCGAGTACTATCTGCCTTCCATCCAGTACTCCCCTGACGATAACATATCTGCCCTCAGTTTCTATCTGGGAGTCCACCACCCGGAAGGGAGTCCCCGGCCTCACCCACACCAGCACCCCGCGTGCGTATGCCGAGTAGCCCTCCAGCGCCTGTGAAGTCGTGTTACTTCAGATTTATGCAAGTGTGTCTCTTGTAAGAGTGCTATTTGTACCTGGTGTCGTTTTAGGTAGGAGTAGATAAGATATCGACGCGACGGGCTGTGAATGCCTCTCAGATTCCAGGTTCCGATCTTAATGGGCGCCATATCCGTTGAAAACCAGCAGAGCAAGTGGCCCAGTCACGCCCAAGGGGCGGGATAAGTCCGCGCCACACACTGTGTAGGTGACTCTAGTGAGTGGCCCATTATGGCGGTCAGTGTCTCTATGTTGCAGCATATAGCGGATTGTATGGTGAGCAATACAATAATTAACAACAAAAAAGAAATAATAGGGAAAATATCAATTTTGTGTGAATTAACGTGCAATGGGCAACCGTCTAGCATTGAATTAAATACCAAAAGGGCGAGTATGCAACTGGCACTCGTCCAAACTGTATACGTAAACATCATTCAAACCGCGTCTTGGGGGGTGGGCTGTGAGCTATAAGGGACTAGATGAGAGCAGAATCACCCCGGGGCTCCCCGATAACTAGCTAGTAATGAATCGTTAGGTGCTGTGTCCGCTGGGACCAACGTGTAGTCTACTCCGGTGGGAGACAGGGGACATCGTGCAGCACAACTTAAAGTTCTAATTCGTGGACTAGCGGGAGGAATGTATTAGTGGCCTACAGTAATAGAGTGAGACTTATATGTGAACAGTTGCAACATATCCGGCACTTCGCATTAATGCTTATCTTACAACCATATACTTGCATTGTGCAGTCACGGGAGTACTGAGTTGTGTACAGGTCAAAGGCTACATCGACAAACATCAGAGCAATGTCATCAGCGGTCTGGGAGTGACAACTGGCAGTTCACAAGAGTCTTGCGTGTTGAGGGGGTCATCTGAAAGTTCACCCGCTTCGCTGGCCTGGTCCTGCTGACTAGTGATAGAAGCGCAGTCCTCCGATTGCGTCTCGCTGATACCTGCCACAGCTTGAAGAGCGTCTCGTTGGCCCTGTAGTATTTGATCCGGGTCTGGACCTTTCTTTTGAGAAAGTTGTGTGCGCATTCAGTCTGCTCCCTCTGGGACGGCGGCGGCGGGTGGCCCCTCCCTCCGCCGCGCCCCTGGTCCGATCAGATGGTGGTTCAGTCCTCGAGGGAGTGTGCGTGTCTAGCCAGTCCTCAGCCTCCTCGGGTGTTGTGAAGAAATGCGTTTTGCCACCTGCCACTACTCGCAGGCGAGCCGGGAACAGTAGGGAGTATTTCAAGTCGTTCTGTCTTAAACGCCTCTTCACCGCCATGTAGGAGTACCTTTGCTTCTGCACTTGAATCGTGTAGTCCGGAAACAACATCACTTTTTTGATTGCCTACTTGAATCTCAGGCAATTTCCTAGGTCTCCTGTAGGATCATGTCTCTGTCTCTATAATTTAGCAGTCGGATCCAGGAGCGGCCTGGGATTGGACCCCGTTGGCAATGGTCTTGCTGGTACCCGGTGTGCTCTTTCTACCACAAAATACGGGGAGAGGGATCCGTCCGGCAAGAGGGTGCGCAGCCATGATTCTACGTAAGCGACAGGATTTCTCCCCTCTGTTCCTTCCGGCAGCCCCACCACTCGGACATTATTGCGGCGGGCCCGGCCTTCTGCGTCTTCAGCTCTGTCCTCGAGGAAGTCCACTCTGTTGAGAAGTTGCTGTATATTTTTGTCTGCAGCTGCCACACTGTGGCGACATCTCCGCCGTCGTGGTCTCAAGCACAGCCGTACGGTCTGCTAGTTTACGATGGTCGGCGTGGAGAAGTGTTAGGTCGATAACTGCTTTGTCGATTTTGTTTTCCAAGGCTGTACGGGTGTGGTTTAGGGTCTCCTGTAGTCTCTGCACTGCTGCCAGGACCGCATCCAGTTTGCCGGACATGTCGGCTGAAGATGCCACATCTGCCATTTTGCCCGCTGTAGCTCACGTTTGGGGGGTGGAGCCGGTGTGCCAGAACAAGTTCGCTTTAACCCTTCTGCCCGCGACATCTATCCAGATATATCTGTAGGTCGGGTCAGCGCACCTTAGAGTAAGCACGCAGGTCAAGTTGCAGCCTCAACTGCCGCGCCCCAGGAACCGTCTCTCATGCGCTCCTGCCCAACTGCGCTGTCGGTGTCTCTTCACGTGATCTAATCAGGCACTGCTTTCCAGCGAGGGCCAGCAATAGGGGTGCGTCCGAACCTCACAGCAGGGCCCGTGCCCGGGCAGCGGCAGCAGTGTGCTGCTTAGTGTCTGTATGTTCGCTGGGCTCTCAGTTCACCCGTTGCTGGGCGATATCGTGCCGTCTGCCTCCCCTTGATTCCCGTGGGCAGTACCAGGAACGTCTCAGTGCCTCTCCTCTCCAGCTGGGTCCGGGTATTGTCGTGTGTTCCAGCTGTGTTATGCTCCACAGCACTCCAGACAGAGGCCGCCCCGCCAGACCGCACCAGACACCTCCCCAGTCCGGGGTACACTAGGGCTCCAGGCGCGCAGGCGTCCATGCGCAGATGTGGTCCTCCCGTTCAGCCTCTCACCACATGAGGCCTCCGCTGATCTCGGTGGTGGCTGCCATTTGCGGCCCGGCCCCAGTGCCTCCCGAATCATGCCTCACTACCTGGGGTCGCCCACTGGAGATCAGGTCAGTGGAAGCGCCAGGGATTTCGTGCCGGGACAGCGGGCATCCAACAGTGTTCCTCCAGGCGATGGGGCTCCGGCGGAGCAAAGGAGCCATCGCAGCAGGCCAGCTGGCAAAGCCCACTGGAGCGTGCGCCACGCCGACAGCGCGAGGCCCGAAGGCAAGGCCAATCCCCGGGCTCGTATGGGCGGCCGCACCGGCCCTCGCAGTGTCCCGCCAGCCCCAGGAAGGCCCGCCTGAGCGACCCCCAGCTTCAGCAGTGCAGCGGATTTATGCCGCAAGTCCCCGACCCGATCCCCAGGGGCCGTTCGCCGGAGATCGGATCAGCGGTGATTTCGGAGATTACCTGCCAGATCAGCAGGCTCCCGGTGGTGATCTCCCAGGCGCTGGGATCACTGCAGGGCTAAAAACCGCCGCGGCAGGCCAGCCGGCGTCGGTCAGCTGGAAGTGCGCCACAGTCCAAGGCCAGATGGGCGGGGCCAGTCCCCGGGCTCGCGCACTCAGCAGCGCCGGCCTCCGCAGCGTCCCACCGGCCGCAGGAGAGTCCGCAGGTCTCGGCACGGGCGGCCCGGGCCAATCACCTCAAAATTTTCAGCGGAGCCTGAGGATGGGTTCAGCACCCGCTGTCATGAAATTCAGCCCCAGCAGAGCAGCATGTACGGAGATATGGAGCCAGTTTGGGGAGCCTCCGACGGAGCCCTACACAATCACGTCTTCCTCCATCCCCAGCGTAGCCACGCCCCTCCTGCTGATTGTGTCATGGTCATATATAGTCCTACAGGTGCCCAGCGGCTATGCCGTACTCACAACTCCAAGGTCACTGCCTCTCCTCTATCCAGCCTCCCCGCGGCTCCGTGGAATGATGAGCCAGCGGGGGGACTGTCCATTAAGTAGTGCGGTTAATTGGTATGATTGCCGCCAAAATGCTACTTGATTGGGATACAGTGCTAGACTGCTAACAAAACCCTGGGCGTAGTTCAGGCGAACTACTTCCTGTCGGAGTTCATTTGTCTGGCTACGCAGCTGGGAAGAGTGTGTCTTCCGTTGTATAGCCTCCCCGTGGAAGACTGGACTGCTAACTCCATTGGAGGAAGCGAAGGAAATAAATCTACTTCCGGTTTCTCAGAGAAGGCAAAGCGGAGCCGCACTTCGTATTAAGTGGCTTCGGGTGTATATATGAGAAATAAAAGCCGGGGTATGGTGTCCTACCAATTAATACACATAAAAAAACACATAAAACGGATGTAGAATTATATCTATATACCGAGTGGGCCACACCAGACATCGTTCAAATGACGGTAGGGCAGGGCTTAAAATAAACACTGTCCGAAAAAGTCATTGTGGTAACATTAAGTCATGTTGAAAGTCGTCAGGGCTGCGTGGAAACCAAATTCACGTGTCCCTTTCGTTTCCAGAATAGTCATAGGGGAGAGGGGTGTCCCATGGTTAAATGACACTGAAATCCGTCAGGGCTGCGTGGAAAACAAAACTCATGTGTCCCTTTATTTAAAAATAGTAATAGGGGAAAGAATGATTAGCGTCCCATGATAGATAAATACTGACTCAGTAGAAGGAAAGTATAGACCAACACATGGAGCGGTCCTCAAAATAAATTAGCCAAACTGTTTATGATGGGAAGGCGGGCACCGATTGCGGCAAGGAAAATGCTGGTGTAAGTCACGACAAAAATGTTAGCCAAGGGCCCCATTGCTCAACAGTAACCTGTAGGGCTGACAGACAAGGGTTTCAAAAAAAGAGGAGATGGGTTCAAGTAAATTGACCCCATGGTATTTCATCGTTCAAACCCTCGATGTGTGCCCCCAAATGGAACACCCACATTTGTTCTTTTTCAAATAGGCCATTCTCGCCATTCAATTGCTCAATGACGGTCCATTGTAAATCATCCACAGTGTGCTGGGTAGTCAGGTAGTGGGTCGCCATCTTGGTTGTGCTCTTCCTGCAACGTACGTTGCTCCTGTGTTCCCCAATGCGAATCTTGATTGGTCTTGTCGTCATGCCTATGTACTCCAGACCACATCGGCAGGTGACCATGTACACTATATTGTTGCTGTTACAGTTGGTGAACCTCCTCTGTTCCCATTCGGTGCCATTCCTGAATTTGATGTGTTTACTCTTCCTTGTAAGGTGGCACCCTTCCCACCCGTTTTAAGGCTCATGGGCTAATTACTCCTCTAAGAACAAGTACGTGCATTACCTCGTTATTAGTGTTTTTCTCTCTCTCATGGCACAAATAGCTAATCTGTATTACGTGTATTACCGAAGGCCATACTTATCATTTTGGACTCGCAACTTCCAGTCCTTTTTTCATAGAGTGTGTTTTTTATGTTCATTGTGTGTTTGTCCTTGTATTGTCTATTTCTTCTATCAGCAGGACACGGCACCGGCTTAGCATCACTGATAAGGATAGGGAAAATATATCACCTTCCCTACAGGTCACCACCTATCATGATGGATGACGTATATATCATGCTTTTAAATGCTGTGGTTTTCTCTTCCAGGTTTACATAAGTAGTATACCTATTGGGGTATTGTATACTGTGCATGTTTATTTGGCATGCTCACCACGTAGCATTAACTACATGTACATACACTATTTTTTGATACTTTTTGACATTTCTTTGTATTATATTGTTAGTGTAGAAGGGATCTGTTTGGTCCTGACGAAGAAGCCAGGGGAGGGCTTCGAAACATGTTGACGACATAGGAGGAACTGCTCATCATAGCATCGTACCTCCAAACTATTCCCCAATTTTAACAAATCCAGCTCCAAGGAATATTAAAGTTTTTAGTCCATAGAGCCAGGTATTTTTTAATTTAGAATCACTCCTGACCCTTCTACTCACTTTCCTACACTACACATAGTTTTCAAGAACAGTGCTCCCGCGTAGTCGTAGGTCGTAGCACGCCCCGTCCCGCAGCGGGGCGGGAAGACCCCTATGATGAAGCATGACACCAAGGGCCCTTTTGGTGTGTGAGGGGTATTTTAACAAAGCTGTGTGCTTTCCACCACTGTAGGAAACACGCGTAGTCTGGGAGGACACGGTTATACATCAGCCTGAGGGTGGATCTTTTTGTTTGTTAGCCATTGTATATCACCAACCAAACTTACAGGTAGGTAGCCATTTTCACATGGAGGGGTGTTTGTGGGTGGCAAGCCAGCACTACAACTCCCACAAGGCCCCCTTGTCCCACAATTCAGCAGGATGGAGCACTCCCCCACCCAGAAGCATGTGGCAGCCATTGTATATCACCAACCAAACTTATAGGTAGATAGCCATCTTATGCTCTCCTGTCCCGCCCCTGAGCAGGATGGAACACTCCCCCATCCAAGAGCCATGTGTAACCTATTCCCTACCTCTGCTCCACTTCACAGGGAGGCAGCCATCTTAACAGTGCGGGGGGTGAGGATAGGCAGCCAGCACTACAACTCCCACCAGGCCCCCTTGTCCCACAGCTGAGCAAGATGGAGCACTCCCCCACACCCACAACTATGTGTCAGCAATTCCCCCCAACTGTGCCACAGAACAGGTAGGTAGACAGTGCATGCATCCTGCCATGTCTCTCAAAAAGCATGGAGCCATATGACCACACCAGCCCTCACATCCCACCCAACTTGGCATAGATCCAATAGCCACTTCCAGTGTGCAGACAGCTAAGCGTATGTAACTGTCACAGAAACTAAAGTTTGAACCACAAAGTCACATGTAGAAGAAATTAAGGGCACAATCATGCACAGCACTGAATGCTATCTGTAAGTGCCATGGGGGCAGAGCATCAAGGCCCATATGAAAACAAAACAAGCATGGTCAGTTGTAAAAAGAAAGCAAAGCACATGATATGACAGAGGGATGCATGAGATAACAATGGCCAGTACATGCGCAGAATGAACGTCTTACATGCAGAGTAAACAACAAATACGCTTCACATAAAGTTGTTGTGCTGCTAGTCGTTAGATGACAACATGTCCTTGTAATCACACAATCTGTACGTGGAGCATGGTATCTATTGACATGTCACACCATGGACAAGTAATGTATGTACCTCCACATCATGTCATGATGCTCAGTACCGTGCAGCCATACAAAGTGATCTCAATGTAAACTGTGTGGTGTATAACATGTAACATCCAAACATCTAACACCAAGCTTGTGGGGTGCACTTCAATGACCATTTCTTCTCTGTACCACAGGTGACCAAGAATTGACTGCTGCAGATGACAACACCAACCTGCTGAGCCACTCCCCCCCGGAACCTGGACTCTCGGATGCAGACTCCCTAAATTCCTTAGATGCGGACACAGAACCTGGCCCATCAGGCCTGCCAGGGCGCACCAGGGCCCAGGCCCCCACTGTCCCCACCACCACCACCACCACCTCAGCAACAACAACTGCGCTGACCCCTGCTGTAACGACCTGTGCGGCCTCCAGCACCACCACCAGTGCTGCCTGCAACACTGTCCCTGCCTCAGAGGATACCCACACCACCCCACAATCTGAGGAGGGCAGGGAGAGTCAGCGGGTGCGTCGAGTGGTGACGCCACAGGTCCGGGACAGCAGGGCAGGTGGGAGGGCAACTGGGCAACAAATCCAACAGGGCACTGGGTCCGAAGCCCTGGCCAACATCGCAAGAGTCCTTGGGGCCTATGAACAAACCCAGGGACAGATGGGCCAGGTTCTGGAAGAAGTGCGTGAGGTCTGCGGGCTGCTGAGGTCCATGGACACGCATATGGGCCAAATCGTGGACCTCTTGGGGCCAGCTTGTGGGTGTTCTGAGGGACAGGCCTGCGGCCCAAAGGACAGCTCAACCTCCCTCTAGTGGCCTGCAGGATGACAGTCCCACCACCTCACCTGCGGCCACAGAGAGGGATGAGCTGGAACAGGATGAGTCCTCAGACACCGCAGATACCGCAGCAGAGGCCCCCCCTGCCAAACGCTCAAGGGGCTGTCCGAGGAAAAGCACGGGAGGATCACGTGGCAAAGCACCAGCCAAACGCCAGTCAAAGAGCCAGCCATGATGGCACCTCTCTTCACCTTGCCATTGACTTTGTTGACTATCCTCACCCATACTGCCATGTTGATGGCAGGCGTCTGTTGGACTGTGTCACCACATCAATGTGGTGACTACTCTATTGTCTCGTCTACCATCACTGACAACTCATTGATTCACTTTCCACCTTTTTGTAAATAATCGCTTCCCTGTCACATATACTTATTGTAAATAAACACTCTTTACACACCTATGTTTTCGTGTAAGCTCCATGTTTATCACAGGATGTACAATCTTGACTCAGATTACAATGTACCAGATGCACTGATTGTTGTGAGGCATTGAGAGGCTGAAGGGACCTAGGAAAACACAAGAGAGCAACATTCACTTGTCAGGTGATGGCATCACACCCATTACACAACACTTGTCATCAAGGTACTCAAACCTGCACACATTACAATGAGCAACGATATCGACATAGACATCATGTAGCTGTGCTTAACTACCCTGTCCCAGAAACATCAGCCCTCAGCACAGAGCCACCAACAGGCAGCTGTCACAAAGCTCCCCTAGGCATTTCCTACAACAACAAAAACAGCATACAATGGCACCGTTGTACAATGTCACTCACCTTCAAGGGAAGTAGCGGTTGATGAGCTGTTGACGCAGGTCGACACCTTCCTCCTCTCCACTATCCTCGTCACTGGACATGTGTGGGTTTGCAGGCGGGGGCATCTGCTGCTCATCATCGTCCAGGATCAGGGGGATCTCTTTGCGCTAGGCCAGGTTGTGGAGCATGCAGCATGCAACTACGATCTGACACACCTTTTGTGGAGAGTACATCAGTGCACCTCCGGTCCTGTCCAGGCACCGAAATCGAGACTTAAGAAGACCAAAAGTACGCTCCACCACACGACGTGTCCTCCCATGGGCCTCATTGTAGTGGACTTCACCCAGGGTCCTGGGATTCCGCAGTGGGCTCAGCAACCAAGGCCAGTTGGGATATGCAGAGTCACCTAGGTGTGAGATACACAGACCAACTTTGTAATAAAACTGTGGCAGAGGACAGCATGTCACACATACATCACACTACTTGACTCTCCGTACTCACCCACAATCCACGCACGCTCTGGATGCAGATTTGCCATCAGCTGTGGTACGATGCTGTTACGCAGGATGTAGGAGTCATGGGCTGATCCTGGAAATTTGGCACAGACATGGGAGATTATCATATCCGCCTGGCATACCGCTTGCACATTGATGGAATGGGTATGTTTCCTGTTCCTGTAGATGTGCTCACATGCCTGTGGTGGAACCAGGCCAACATGTGTGCAGTCAATGGCACCAACAACATTAGGGATGTGGGCAAGGTCATAAAAATCTCCCTTCACAGCTGCCAACTCATGTCTCCTGGGGAAATGGATGTAGCTGTCCTTGTAGTTCATAGCGGACAGGACATCACGTAGCACCATGCTGAACATTGGTTGAGACATCCCACCTGCGCTGGCCATCATGTACTGGAATGAACCAGTTGCAAAAAAATGCAGGGCCGCCATCACCTTACATGTTGGTGTCAGAGCAGTGGATAGGTTCGGCGAGGCCTCAGATGGGGCTCCAACTGAGCACATAGGTCCAGAAGGGTAGGATGATCCAAACGGAATTTCCGTATGATGTCCTCATCATCCATGTCCTCAAGCAATGTGAATGGACGATGCACATTTGGCCGCTTCCTAGGTAGGATGAAAGGGGACACATGTCAATTCAATTCCCCTCTCAGATGTGTCCAACATCTTACGATTTGATTGACACAGCGCCAACAATGAATGGCCTGAAACTACAGCTTACAGCACAAGTCACATGTAGAGACACCTTGATCTAAAGTAGTTGTACACGTGTCCAGTATTTACACAGTGAGTACCCCCACAACAGATTCAGACTATGTGAATGCCAAAAGGTACATTCCTACATCTTGTGTCACCAGCCCTGAGAGTAGTTGACACAGCACATGTCTGAAACAGCAACACTGCTGGCTTCTACGTAGCTGCTGTACCTGCCACACCTTCTTACGTAATTCGGACAGGGCACAGATCAACAACACAACAAGCACAGTGCGTGCATGAAGATCAAGTATCAACATGAGTACAGCAATCTACACAGTGAAATATGCACATCAGGGAGTCAGTCCTTCATTAATGTGGGTTGCTTAGCCATCTCACACATTGACATGTGTACATATTTGAGAGTCCATCACACAACAGATCTGTCTACATGCACAACAACATCATAAGTGACATGTGAGGGAGTACATGCCAATGCATGTAATCCTGTTCACTGTCATGGCATGTTTAGTCATCAGTGAGTTAAATGTCAGACTAGCATTGAATTACACTATCTGGTGGCATGATTCATAGTAAGTGTCTACTGTTCAATGCTGAGAACTGGCCATTGCCATTGCTAACACATGATGTGTCCATAGGTGTGTGCACCGCCACTACAATCACGGCCATAGGCACCAAGGTAAAGATGCCAAATCGCGGTAGCGACCGCCGGGCCCCTGTGGTGTCATACCGCCAATGCCCATGCCCTTACAGCCAATGGGAACCGCAATCGTGGTAGTGATATACACATTGGAATATGGCGGTTGGCGTGCTCCGTCACCGTAATCATGGCCATTGGCACCAATGTCAAGCGGCCAAACCGCCTGGCCCCTGCGGTGTCACACCGCCAATGCCCATGCCCTTACAGCCAATGGGAACCGCAATCGTGGTAGTGATATACACATTGGAATATGGCGGTTGGCGTGCTCCGCCACCATAATCACGCCCATTGGCACCAATGTCAAGCGGCCAAATCGCGGTAGCGACCGCCTGGCCCCTGCGATGTCACACTGCCAATGCCCATGCCCTCACAGCCAATGGGAACCGCAATCGCGGTAGACAAATGCACTTTTGAAAATCGCGGTAGGCGTGCTCCGCTACCGCGGGGCCGGTCATTGGATGCAATTAAAAGATGCACGATCGCGGTAGCTACCGCCTGGGCCCCGCGGTGTCACACTGCCAATGCCCATGCCCTTACAGCCAATGGGAACGGCAATCGCTGTAGACAAATATACTTTTGAAAATCGCGGTAGGCGTGCTCCGCTACCGCGGGGCCGGTCATTGGATGCATTTGAAAAAAGTTGGCCTGGACCACCAATTGCAGCAGCTGAGTACCACTGAAACAACCCCAGGGGGCTATGTATGTGTGAGAGAGAGCCACACATTTCTACTGCTTCCAGACACTGCTGACTGACACTCTTCACCACCACCTGCTGCTGTTCCTGTCTCCTGGACCCAGTGATGGCGAGAACTGAGAACATCAGGGCCCG
Organism: Calotriton arnoldi; assembly: GCA_963921515.1. Lineage (NCBI taxonomy): Eukaryota > Metazoa > Chordata > Amphibia > Caudata > Salamandridae > Calotriton > Calotriton arnoldi. The sequence goes on along the minus strand of CAWUFW010006180.1, from coordinate 893,077 downwards.
TCCCTTCACCACAGAGGAGCTGGAGGTCCTTGTGGACGAGGTGCTCTCACAGTATGGGAGGCTATATGGTACTCCAGATGTCATGGTAAGTGTTTCAGAGTGGAAGTGAGAGTGCAGGGAGTGCATACATGAAGTTCATCTGCTGCAGTATGTGCCTGAGAGTGTGGGTTTGTGTGATACACTGCCTAGCATGCTGACTTCAGTAAAATGGGGTTTGTAGCCTATTTTACACATTTCCCTGGCAGCACTTCAGGATGGGAGTGACATGCAGTGTCCTTGCAGCCATACAGTGACACTGCAGGTTTTGAAAGTGGAAGTCAGTACATACATTGCCTGTGCTAATGGATGTTTGAGTCCATGAGGTTTTCCCCTGCTCATTTGTGACATTACAAAGACTTTCTGTCCAGAGGGTGCTGATGGAAGTGTGTTTGACTCTGTATTGCCACCATGGATCTGTGAGCAGTATGCACAAGAGTGAAATGGCTGAGGGTGACACTCCTGGTGGAAATTCCCATATGAAACAGCAGATTCTTGTACTTCTGAAACATCCCCCTTCCATTATTTTCATTTTGTGTACTGACTCGCATGTGTAGGCACTGTTTGCCCTCTCATATTGTACATGCATGTGAATGTTCTCATGGCCCACGTTTAATCTCAGTGTGAGCCCCCCTGGCCTGCACAGTTACTGCCCAAATTGACAGGGAGCCATCACTGAAGGGACAGAGTGAGACATATGTGTTGTCTTCCACCCTATCCCGCAATGATCTATCTCAGGCCTGTGGATTGCGCAAGACAGACCTTGTGAGAAGTGTGTGAGAATGTTAGTTCATGTCCCTAAATGTGACCTCCATGACACAGGTAGCCATTCGCAGCCCAAGGAACATGAGGGGTGTGCATTGTTGGACACAGTGATTCTGCCCCGAAACTACATTTACAATGTGATGTATGTCTTTCTCCCTCACAAACTGCATTGCAGATGTGGTCCTTCTTCACATTGCTTTCTGTGCTGGCATTCTGCATATGCATGAGATGGCCAGGTACTGTGTCCATCCTCATACCTGCATGCATATGTGTTCAATTGTCTTATGCTAATGTAGTACGTGTCATACTGTATGGCCCCTGCTAAACATATCTGTATAGCTGTGCTAGGTTTGTGCATGCTCCTGTACTGAGACACAGTGGCACAAAACCCAGTGTTACAGATATTTCCTCCTCTTGTCTCCCATGCCTGCAGCTTAAAGTCCACCAGCGTAAGGCCTTATGGAGGGCCATTGCACGCAAGGTGCGGGCTCTGGGTGTCTCCAACTGACGGCACACACACTGTCACAAGAGGTCGGATGACATCTGCCGGCTGAGCAAAAACGTGGCAGAGCTGACTCTGGGGCTGCTCCCTCGGACTGGCAGGTTGGCGCGCAGGAGCATGACACCACTAATGGCCCGCATCTTGGCAGTGATACAGCCAGACCTGGATGGACGTTTGAGGGCCCATCAGTAGCAAGTTGGGGGTGAGTATTCTGCGAAGTGTGAATTTGGGTGTGATTGACTGCATGTATCCCAACCCTGAGCCAATACGGAGCTCTGTGATGTTTCTAGTGTGATGCAATGGCTTGTAATAGGCCTCTGTGTTGAGTGCAGCTGTCATGCATTTACGCCACATGTACTCTATCATGTGTTTAATGTACTGGCCCTTGACATTGCATGCTGAGATGTGGCCTCATGGCATCAGCTGCAACTGGGGAGTCATGGACATCACTGGGCAGTGAACGGCAGTGTGCCTCATCTTAGTGTGCTTTCGTCGATGTGTGCAGTGCCTGACCTCGAAATTGTGAGAACTACACATCTGACACCAATGTGCAAGTGTAGATGTGGTTCGAAGCACAACACAGGGGATAGCTGAAGCTTGTGGCCATTGCAAAAGGACATTTTGGACTCTGTATCTGTGTTGTCCCCTTAAAGTGACTCCATATGTGACTGTGACAACATGTTGAGTTGTACATCTTTTTCACCTATGGGCACCTAGGTATGTTTACAGGAATCTGTATGTCAGGTTACATGGAGGCACGGGCAAGCTATTTGGCTGTGTGGACATCACAGGGGTCACTAATGCCAAGTATGCATGTTACCATGCATCTTTTGCTTTTAGCATTTAGGTTGCAAATGCAGACTGCACAGGGGTGTTTGTAACATGGGGGTATCATCATCTTGTTTTGTGCTTTGTTTGCATATGATGTTTGTGAGTATGGCACTAAACTGAACCTACGTCTCTGTCTCTTGCAGCATCTATCGAGGGCACAGAAGGACAGGGGACGGACACCAGTGGTGAGGCATCTTGCACGACTGCTACACATGACCTCACTGACACTGATGTGACCAGCGCCTCGGAGGGGGACAGGAGTGCCCTTGAAGAATCACGCCCAGAAACACCAACCTCAACGTCATCTGACGCCAGCAGTGACTTCTCGATGTTGGCGGGCACAGGGAGCGTGAAATCTGACTCATGTTCCACCACACATCGTGCAGTGCCCACCCTACTTCCACTAGTGCTGCACGTGCCCGCAGCAGTCAGAAGGGAAGAGTGTCCTTCCCCCCAGGCACCGCTGCCCCTGCCCCTGTCTCCCCTGCTGCCCTCAGTGTTGAGGCTGTGGACCTTTTGCGCCAGCTGTGTGTGGGTCAGACAACTCTCCTGAATGCCTTCCTGGATCATGACAAGAAATTGGCACAGGTAGATGCCTTCATGGAGGGGATTCATTCTGACGTGGGTGGGCTACACAGAACTGTCCAGTCTTTGTCCTCCACAGTGACAGCAGCCATTCAGCTGTCACAGGCTCAGAGTCTAGCTCCAGTCCCTTTGGCAACCCCCCTGCCAGTGGCAACATCTGACGAGAGTGACCACACACCACAGCCCTCAGGCTCCAGGTACTCCACACGCAGCACACAACAGCAGCACCCCAAGCGGCCCAGAGCGCAGACACCATCCCCCAAACAAAAGAAACTCACACAGGAGTGCAAAGGAAAAAGCCCATCAGGTGACACTCAGGGGCATCAAGCCAAGACGCAGGCTTCAGGCTCACATGCCTCAAAATCAGCCCCATCTAAGGACACTCCCGTCCCAAAAGCGGCCCCCAAAGACAGGCAAACAGTTGCCATGCCTGCTGTGAAGCTGGTGCCTGCTAAGAGTCCGCAGAAACAGCCCTCTAAAGCAGATTCACCCCCAACCTCAACTCCCACCCACACCCCTGTGAAGCTGGGACAGGAGGGCACTGTGGGGGGTTCACATGGTCAACAGGGGATGGAGGGGAAAAGGCAAGGCCAGGCCAAGCGTACCGCCAGATCCAGAAAATCCCCACAGGGAGAGCCACCTGCACCTGATGCACCTTTGGTGGAGAGTGAGGCTGTTGTGCCCACCACACTTCCTACTCCTACCAAGACATTTCTTCAGTATCGAATCCCCAAGAAGTGGAGAGGTAGCCCTCCACATTCACCCTCACACACTGTGTCTCACGGCAGCATGTCTCCGCCTCCCCGTGCCACCATGCCACCCGGTCCAAGCAGCCCTCCACCTACCAAAGCCACTGATGCCTCTCCCTCAGCTGGTCCTCTCTCTCCCAGGTCCAGTACTCCAACTGGCCCTGACAATCAGCCACCTCCCAGTTCGACTGACAGCCAAGTCTGAGGCAAAGTCCCCCTCCCAAACCTATCTCTCCCACAGGGGTGCCTGGACTGCCCTATGGTATCCCACTAGCTGTGTTGCTTACCATGGCAGTGTACGGTGTCACACATTCCCTGTGCAGGTTCTCATGCACACATGTCCCTCCTTTGGACTATGGACTGGCCACTGGCCTTGCTGTTTGTAACTTTGGATGCCCATTCCCTGTGCAGGTTCTCATGCACACATGTCCCTCCTTTGGACTATGGACTGGCCACTGGCCTTGCTGTTTGTAACTTTGGATGCCAATTCCCTGTGCAGGTTCTCATGCACACATGTCCCTCCTTTGGACTATGGACTGGCCACTGGCCTTGCTGTTTGTAACTTTGGATGCCCATTCCCTGTGCAGGTTCTCATGCACACATGTCCGTCCTTTGAACTATGGACTGGCCACTGGCCTTGCTGTTGTCTACTTTTCATGCCTAACTTGGTGATATGTAATAAAAAACAGTTACTCCTGTTGTCTGCTTTGTCAGTGTCCTTGCTAAATAAAAGTCTTTTCTGTATGGGTATGGTTGCATGTGACAAATGCTCTGTATGCCACTTTAACATTGCCAATTGCTTATTTAACTTTTTCAGGGTTTGCCAGTGGTGAGGGGCACTTCAGTTCTTCTTCATTCTGAGGGTTGAGGGTGCAATGATAGGTGTTTGTGATGGTCTACTATTGTCATACTCATCATATGGTGATGTTTGCTAAATTGTACACGTCATGTTATGATGCAATACCAGAACAGAGGTGAATTCTATCCACAGTATTACTTATGGGCTGGCCAGGGGCCATTAGATCTGTGTGATCTTCATTGATGTGTGAACAGCAGTGTTGATGTATGGTCATCTTGTGATGGCCTGTCTTCCTAGTCACATGGGTACATTTGGATGTGTGCACTTGTGTGGTCATGAAGTGTGAATGGGCTGTAATTGTCAGTAGTGTTGATGTGTGTGTGCCCCTGCAATGCCAACTGCACACATGTATGACCCAGTAGATGAGTGCCTGTTTGTTTTAATTGTCTGCCATGTGCTTCATATTATGGGCACATGTAAGAGTTGTAGGTTTGGCACTGTGCAGTGTGTGGGTGTGTCCTTGCACTCCTGGGGGACACCTACTTGTTGTTGCTGCCAGTTGTGAGTATGCAGAGTGTGTGACAGCCAAGTCTGTGTTGTGTTTTGTTGATCAGCCATGTGTCTTGTTACTGTTTGTGCACACTGTGCAGACCTGCTCAGCCACACTGACATTATTTGTGTGTTTTCTCATGCATTGCTGTCACTTGACCCATTTTTGGATCCAGTATGGTATGTGGTATGTGGAGTCATGCCAACCCCTATATGTGCTTCTGATGCCTACACATTGTGAGTAACTCCTCTATGTGTTTGTGTACTGTACACTGCTCACCTGTCCACTACTGAAGTACACACCACTTAAATCTCATGTCTTCCACCCCATGGCTTGGCAGTGTGTGAGCCTCCCCACCACTTCATAGTGTGACACTATGCTGTGTGAGGCTGATTTATGTACAGGACAAATGTGCTACTCAGGACAGTTTCCCAATTAGTTATGTGTAATTTTCTTGTACTGGTTTGCTGTCATGGTTGCTCATGTGCAGTGCAGATGTTTGGGCAGCACAGTCCTCTGGTCATGTTGTTTGCACCTGGGTGTCCCTGAGTTGTGCATCTGTGGGTGATGGCTAAGCTGTATGTGTGTTTGCTGAGGTACTGCTACCCTTCCTGGGTGTGATGTTCTGTGTGTGCTGTGATGATTTGTGTTGTGGGAGTATATGGTGTTGCAGTCAGCTGTGTGTGCTACTGATTTGGTTGTTGTGCATACACTGCTTGGTGTGCATGCAGTGTTGTCAGTGTATGTTGCCTTGTACTTGCTTGTTGTGCATCCCCCTGATGTGCAGCTGAGTTTGCATTGTGATGGATTGGTCTGTGCATCTGTTGTGTTTTTGTTGTGGATGTATGCAGTGTTTGGCCTGTGTTGGTTTTTTCTACTGACTGATGCTATGTGTGTGTGATGTTCTATTTGCATGACGTTGTGTGTGAGTGGTTGTTGCTGTGTGATACATTCAGATGTGTGTTTCAGGTGTGGTGTGCATTACTTGTGTGTCTGTCACATGCAGGAAGGTGTATTCTTGTTGCTGGGCTTGTTTTGAGTGCACATTGTTGGTTTGTCCTCCTATTTTTTACCTGTCACTTTTCAGGATTGTGCATATGCATGCTTGTGGTACAATATGGTACCTTGTCCACTTGATGAGTGGTGTTGTGTCTCTGTCTGTGTTAGATGATTGTCCCATTGATCCCAGTTGGTGTTCATGGTTGATTTTTGAGGATGCACCTCTTGTTTGTATTGATGTTTTTAGTCTGTGCATTGGCCATGAGTGACAATGCTGTGTATTCCTGTTCTGTCTGGGGTCACATTGCCTTTCCACTGTTTGGCTGCCCATGTGTGGGCTTGTTGGACTTCTGTGTATGTTGTTTGTGAGCTTTGTGTTTGGCTATTGTTTTTGTGTCAGCATTGGTTCAGACATCCCTGAGTTTGAGTGTGATGTTTGTGGATGCACCCCAGGGAGTGTGATTGGTTGTCAGTGAACTCACAGGACATCATTTGCACCATTCTGTGTGTTTCACACTGGTGTTGAGTGTTGCAGGTGTGAGGTGGGTAGATGAGGGGCATGTGTGAAGGTCCTACTTGTGTTTGTCAGTCAGGGAGTGTGACAATGAGCCTTGTGTGTTGTGCTGATGACATACACATGTCAAGTAAGTTGTTGACACAGATGTGTGGCTGGTCACTGTTTGACTTCAGACACTTCCTATCATTCCTATGCCAATGCATGGCTTGCCTTGATGTCTCCCTGAGTTGTTGCATGTAGGTCACTTTGGGTTAATTTCACTCACTGTGCCACCCATGTGTGATAGATGCCCAAAGGGTGGTGTGATATGTTCCTTCTCTTGTATGTGTTGTACACTAGTTATGTGGCTTGCTCCATGGCTTTCCAGCACTGTCCACTTCACTTTTGGCTGACCCATTTCTTGTCCTCCATTGGTGCTGGGCTATGGTATGTGTATGTGGCTGGGTGTCAGTGTGGGGTGTTTGTGAGTGACTTGACAGGCAGTGTTACCAGTTCAGTCGATGTTCCTATGCAGTGTCAGTCTTCATTTTTTAATTATACTCATTTTGATTCACATGTGTGGAAGGTAGGTGTGAGGGGGAGGGTTGTCCAGCCCCTGAGCTTCTGTGCAGGGTGTTCCTCTTCACCCCCACCTTCCAAGCCAGGCTCCCTGCTCCTTTGGTGTGTGGGGTGCAAGGTCTGGCTACACCTGGCAGCTTAATTGTGCAGGGGGGGCACAGGAGGAGCACACAGCATGTCCCCAAATGGGTGTGGGAAGCGTATTGTGTGTAGGGTGGAGGTGGAGCCCTGTGAATCTTTGTGGACTGCCCATGCCTGGCGCCGGCCCTGCCTACTACATTGTGCGCAGGTTTTCCTGCGTCTTCACCGGTGTGGTGACGTGACCGGGACATTCTAGTGATTTCGCGGTTGGTGGGTGACCCGGATGCGGAGGGGATATTTTCTAACAGGTAGGACATCTGTGGGAACACTTGGGGATGTGTTCCTGTCCCCACCAGAATGTCTGATGTGGACAGGAACCGTATATCAGCACAGGAGTTGTGTGTTGTGGTTGTGTGCGGAGTTGTGTATTTGCGTACCTGCGGCATTGTCCGCGACGGTCCATTACTTGCTGGTAGTGGTTAAGGTACAGCAGCGGAAAGGCTTGAAGAGCTGGATCCATTGCGGTCAGGACCGGGTGGAGGGGACCGGGAGTCTGGTTTCACTTTCCACTGTCGTGCTTCCGCCGTCTCTGGGTGGGTGGATTCTCCGCTGCGGTGTGATGGGCTGTTTGTGGCATCGTGATTTGTACGGCGGACGGGACGTCATTCCGCACGGCGGTGGGTCTCTATTGGCTCCCTCCGGCGCGTTGGCGGGCGTAAATTTCTGGCGGTTCACATCGCTCCGCGGCGGACGGGAAATGGGCTATGTTTGCCCATTGTAATATGGCAGGCGCGAGGACCGCTGCTGGAGTGCGGAAAGAGACATTTTCCGCCAGCACCGCGGTTGGGCCTCCGCCCGCCATCGTAATGAGACCCATAGTGAGTCATCTGGCTGCCTTTTATTAACCCATTTCAATTGTTTGAGTGAAGTTTTGTCCTGTCTGGTGGAGGGCTCTTAATGCCTCATTAACAGCCCTTTTCAAAGTCCATAGTTGTTTAATTTGCACCGAGGGGATAAACCCATGTTGCAGGGTGCTTCGCATTTGGTCCCTTGCTCCTACTGGAGATGCAAATTTCTTCACAAGTCCTTTAGTGAAAAGCTCCCAGAATGTTATGGCATTGTTGGAGTTTGCCAGGCATTGTTGCAACAGCACCTTTGCCGATTCTGACAGGTCATTTATTGTCGAAGAAGAGAATTTAATCCTTCTATCGTGGATAATGAATATCGATCCAGGTTCCTCCTTGATTCAATGAAGTTTTGCGGTGGCTGCCTGGAAGGTCACCGCCCGGGGTAAATGGTCACCTTCCGCTGAGATGAAATGAGTATACATGATGCATTAGTGGCAGGGTGACCAAGCTGTAGTCAATTGTGTAGTTGGCAAAACATGAATGACATGAGGCAGCTGGTGAGTTGTCCCCAGGGAACCGTCCATTGAGCGCACAAAGACTTAAGTGCTCTAGGTCATCTAATAGCTGCCTACCAATCTTGTTCAGTGTGCCAGTTCCGCTTCGACCCTGGACTGGAATATCCCAGTACAAGGACTGCGCTACTATAAGCTCATCTTCAGTGGACGCCCCTTAAAGGTGTAGGTTAAAGTCGCCTGAAAGTACAAGATCTGTAATTTGTTCCTCTTACTGAAACTTTTAAACCTCATCAATCAGTGCTCTTGAAGTCTTTAGCCTGTCCTTTGACATTCTGACAGTGAATTGTGGTCAGAACCACATTCAATGCCCGCAAAATGGAGTTTAGTGCCCTAGATGAGCCTGTGCTGGTCACCAACATGTATGTTGCCAGGCCACCCTTTGGATGGCCATATTTCGCTCCTTTGTAGGCTGGCTCCAAGTAGTTTGTGAACCCCCTGTATGTGGAAAGGGTCTTCAAACCATGTCTCCTGTAGGGGAATAATGTAAAAAAATATGCATGTAGCCTAGAAATTCTGTGGCAGTTATTTTACTTGCTCGACCCTTGATGTTCCACGATCACAGTTGTAGAAGTTCCATGCTCTCCTTACTCTTTGCGCAGCTTTCCTGATGCAGTCACGGGTTGCGCGATGCGCAGTTTATTGAACGCGAGAGCCATCTCTAGTCACTTTCTGATGACAAAGATGTATACTTATATGTTCCTAACTGATTTCTGGATGAGGTTTTAGTTGGTGGTGATTTTCCCAATGCGCCCTTGAGGACTGAGAATGTTGCTACGGGTGCGCGGACACTATCGCTGGATAGGTCTGATGCTGCTCCCTTGCAATGTAAATTCAATTTAGATTAAATCTGTTGACCTTACAGTTTGCAGGTTTGGGATCATAGCCAATAGCTTTAAGATGTTGCCCCTGTTTAAAATATTGCAGTTGCTGTTGTAGTAAGTTCCCTTCTGGACCTAAGTTGGTTCTCCCTTAGTTCTGCATATTACACGTTTTAGGCGGCCTTTTGCTTCGTACAGCCACACATAATACATTTGCTTGTGTGCCATGATATTATTTTAGAAATAAGATGAACATGTTATTTGTTATGTACTTCTCCTTCTAGGGACTCAGTCTGAACATTTCGAAGAAGGTCAAACAACATAATGCACTATTTTCATGTGATCGGTCAGCAATATCTTCTAACGTTTTAGACACAACACAAAAACACAGCTACTTTTTCAAACACAGCCCTTCTTATCATATAAATAGAGGCTTGCCGTTTTGAAAACAGAGAGGAGGATTCTTGCAGAGGGACAGGTCATGGAACGGGCTCCCCAGCCTTGCGTAAACTGAGTTTACACTTATGAATCGGACCACCTGACTGCAAAATACTATTTATGGGGTCGGGTGCTAATCCCAGAGATCACTGATATATCCTTGTGCTCACGTAGTGAGGGTAGGCTTAGACACAAATATCATTTACCATGTTAGGACTTTTCATTGTGTACAGTTTGCTAGTAATGTTGATGTCTTTGCTTAGCTGTATATGTTTTCTAATTGGAGCACACTTGCTTCATAATAGAGCACAATAGTTTCAATAAATATAGTAAACTGTCCTCATGTCTTTATTTTGTTTATTATGGGCATGCATGAGTGAGAAGTGAAAGGTGCTGATCTGTTTCCACGATTCCCTTGGGGACTAGAGTGTTGTGTTCTCAGTTGCCAAAATTACCTGCTACTCTGGGAAGTTTAGGAGTTCAGGTAAGGCACTGTGAGATAGCCAGGAAATTTGGACTGACAGGTACTGATGTGGCAGAGAGACACAGTCCCTGCATTCTGACGTTCTGTTGTCCCACGGCACAGCTCTGCACAAGCAGAATCCCTGCAACACTTTTGGGTTTGTATTAAGGAAGGAACATTACAGTTTTTGTGTCTGGCGGATCGTTAAGCCTTGCATAAAGGTCATGTTGAATTGCACTGGAATCTTGTATGCTAGCATAAGAGATACCCGGCGAGTTGAACCAGCTAGCCCTCGAGACGGAGAAAGCATCAGTTGGTGCCTTAGGTTGGAAAGCAACCATCGGGGTTGTTCCCTGGTCTGTCTTGTGCCGTTCTGGCATTGTAATAGCCCTCACTACACTACAAGGCGCAAATTCATTTTGGAGTCATAAGGCCCAGAAAGGCGTATAGGAACTTGCAGGTGCCTTTGGGAGGGGAGCTTTAGTGGAGGGTACAAGGTTAGAGGACAAAACAAATGCTGGTTTCTAGCCCCTCCCTTATGGTACCGCCCCTGGGCCCAGAAGTCTTACAGCGCTGATGTCCGCTGGAGCCCTCACAAAGTATTCTCAGGTTGTCAGCTTGGTCCCCAACTCCAGAAGTGCAATTTGACCCTGGTGTGCAATTTGGCAATATTTTTAGTACAGGAAGATACGGATGGAATGTATAGAGAGCAGGGGTGGTCCTGGCTGGGCCACCTCAGTGAGAGCCCAATTAACTCTTCTCTGCAGCAGCCAAATATGTCTGCCACGCTTGCCATGCTCACCTGGTTGGTACTGGCTGGAGTGCTAGTATGCTGGTATGCTGGGATGCCCTCTGAGCATCCAAACTGCACGATACTGTTCTGCTTTCTCCTGATTGCTCTTGCTTGCACATAGTGGGCCCAGCCACAGACACAGGCAGGGACTCACGCATTAAAAGCTCCAGGAGGGTGACTGCTATAGTAGTTTGGTTTTATTTGAATTTTAGCTCTTAGCTCCAACTGACTGTTTTCTACTGTCTTTGACTTTTGCTGTGCTGCTTGCTATCATTACATTGAATGCTAGTTGAACTTTAAGCTTCCGGACGTGTTGTGATCTTTGTGATCTGTCTCAAGCAAACGTTTGTATGCAAGCATATTCTTGCGTGAAACCTGATTGTTGGACTTTCTGTACTTTGTGTAGTTTTTGTATAGCTCACAATTTTTTTCATTTAATTGTTTTGCCTGTGGAGACTGGTTTGAAATGAAAATGGCTCTCAGGAATTGTGAAACTTATTAGTGCACTATACACTCATATCTCACAGCGCCACAAAACATCAATCAATACATCCACACATGTCCATACATTTCGGCCCATCAACAGGAATACATAGTGCCACAGGATCATAAATTTAATAAAAAACATATGTATATTTAATTGAAATTAATATTCTTTTGCACAAAGTTCCAATATCCATCTCTAAAAAAGACAATGAACAAGATTTAAAAAGGTTTTCTATACATCGCAATACCCTATGCAGGTTCCAATGTCTAATCTATATTGAGTAGAGAGAGTTCATATTACGGTCTTGAAAAAGGTGGTTGGAAATGGTTTAATACCGCCGAAAAGCCTCGACGCTCAAGTAAAGCTAAATTTGGAGAACATACCAGCACAATAGATGAGAGAGACCCATCATGTGGCTGTATTGATTGTTAATACAAATTAGCTGATGAGTTTATGACATAGCACATTGTCTTTTGTGTTCCTTTTCTCTCCCTATTTTTCCTTTGTATAGCATGATTTTTTTAATTGCGATGTATAGAAAACCTTTTTAACTCTTGTTAATTGTCTTATTATATTTTTAGAGATTGATATTGGAACTTTGTACAAAAGAATATTTATTTCAATTAAATATACATATGCTTTTTTTAATGAAATTTATGATCCTGTGGCACTATGTATTCCTGTTGATGGGCCCAAATGTATGGACATGTGTGTAGGTATTGATTGGTGAAGTTTTGTGAGATATGAGTGTATGAGGTTGTGTTAAGGCAAGTAGCCAATGAGAGCAATTAAGGATTTAATAGTTATCCATTTAATAGCCAAAATGACTTTGTCCAGTAAGACCATATAGAAAAATAGAGCCAGTCTGTTTTGTGTTTGAGTCTTGTGGGTGAACATCAAACCACAAATGATTTGGCGTTGGCATTCCTCAATACTCTTGTCAAAGACCTTAGTGATTAATCTTCTTACAGTTCCCTAGTGAGGCTGGAAAGCAGAACAAACTTGTGATTGTCCTCTGCAAATGCCCTTGGGCACTTGCTTTTGTCCTGCCTACCAAATTTTGCAATCTTCTGCTGAGGGCTAATCTTTTTAAAGTAAACTTATGGGTCTTGTAGTAAACCAATTTAATACAGTATGGAATAACAACTTCCTGTTTGTCTTGGAAATCTGTTCATGTTTGATTCTGTTTCCTGGGAACATGTCCATCCTAAGTCAAGTTGAGACTTTTCCAAGTTTTGTTGGACCTTGCATGGCGTGGTCTTCCCCACAACATTTTGCCTTCAATCCTCCTGTTTTTGCTGACGCTGCCTTTGCTGGCCTTAGGACTCTGCACACTTTGCCACTGCTAACCAGTACTAAAGTTCTTGAGCTCCTTTAAATATGGTAAAATTTGCTTACACCTAATTGCCACATGTAATTTACTTGTAAGTCCTTAGTAAAGTGGTACCGCATGTATCTAGGGCCTGTAAATTAGATGCTACTGGTGGGTCTGCAGCACTGATTGTGACACCCACTTAAGTAGCCCTAAATATGTCTCAGACCTGCCATTGCAACCTGTGTGTTTTGTTTTAAAGTGCAATTTCACCTTTGCAAAATAAACCTTTTGCCAGGCCTAGACCTTCCTTTTTAATACCCATAAGCCACCCCTAGGGTAGGCCCTACACAGCCCAGAGGACAGGGTGCAGTGTATTGAAAAGTTTTGACATGCACTTTTAAGTTTTACAGGTCCTGGTAGTGAAAAAGGTAAATTCGTTTTTCACTGCTGCAAGGCCTACCTCTCCCATAGGATAACATTGGGTTACTTCATTACATATAATAAGTGATAACTTTCAACTGGGAGCAGGTAAGAAAGTCAAGTTTGGTGTCTAAAGTATTGTAATTTAAAAACCTCTTTAATGGTAAAGTCTGATTTTAAGCCACAATTCTGAGGCAGGGTCCATTTTTATCATATAAGACCCCCCCAGGCCTGTTCGGCCCACACCTGAAGTATGAACCCCTTACATATGCCCTGCCAGCCTAATTTGTAGGCCGTGTTAAATTGACCTGAGGGTCTGGTTTTACCATATAACAAATGCCCTGGGCCATCCTAGTCACTCAGTCAGTATGAACCCCTAGGTAGGCCCTGCGGACTTTCTACAGGCCTTTTGTTAAATTGACCAGAGTCCTGCCATTTTTCTGAACAGCAGGCTCTAAGCCTGTCTGACTAAAAATCTCAGCCAGCTTCTCTCTGCGAGGCTCTTCTGCTCCTGACTGGATAGACCCCACCCTACCCGTGTGTCTCAAAGTTCACTGTCCCTTCCTCTGTCCTGTCGACAAATAGCACACCACATCCTGGGTCTGAACATGAGAATAGAGAACTTCCCACCACAAAGACGTCAGGCCGGGGTGATGAATGTGGCAACCAGGACATTGCTATATATTTTATTCCTTACATTACATATTTTCTGCTTGCCCTATGCAATTTACGACGAGCGCTTGGTCTGAGAACATAACCTTTCACCTAGTCTATGTTCCGCATTTAACTGAAGAAGCACGACACATCTGATAAATGTGCGAACTGTGGCTATAAGTGACGTAGGTAGGGCTGACGTTAGAATAAGCACTTCTGCTTCAGTTCCCAGCACTAAAAGGTATAAAAGACGAGTCCACGGAGTTCTCGTCGGACTACCCCACCCGTCTGTTGGTAGGATGGCAGGCGGGTGTGGGTTTTCCCCAAGAGCTCTTGTTTTTGTTTTATTAAGATACAATTTAACTTGCCAATATAATTGCTGTATATGCTATTTTGTCTCTAAATTGGTGTTTTCTTATTGAGAATTTAATGCTTATATTACACTTGCAAGGCTGCTTTCTTTTAGGTTTAAACGTGAGTATTCTCTGCATTTTAGATCAAATGTGGTTTGCATTCTGAGAACATTTTCCTTGATTTAAATGATGTTTTTCATAGTTCATTTATAAATGTGTCTTTGAGGTTTTCTGAAGTGTCTCTCTTCAAACGGTTTCAATGCCTTCTGGGTCCTATTGAGAATTATGTAATAATGCCTTCTGTCTGGTAAGACTCTCTATGAATGCGAGGTCACTATATTTTGTATTCTGTATTTTAAATGCCTTTTTCTTGAAGTTGCACCTTCTAAATAAATCTGTTAAACCTTTTGGCTTGGTTTCCATGGCTCACACATCTGTTTCCTTCATTTTAGTAAGAGCGTTCCTGCGCACCCTGCCTCAAGTTAAGCTGCCCTTTTGTCCCTAAACCACTCCCTCGAACAGCTGGCAAGGGTGCCCCCTAGCCCCCCCCCAGCCCCCTAAAACGCTCCCTCCAACACCTGCCATTGCAACCTGTGTGTTTTGTTTTAAAGTGCAATTTCACCTTTGCAAAATAAACCTTTTGCCAGGCCTAGACCTTCCTTTTTAATACCCATAAGCCACCCCTAGGGTAGGCCCTACACAGCCCAGAGGACAGGGTGCAGTGTATTGAAAAGTTTTGACATGCACTTTTAAGTTTTACAGGTCCTGGTAGTGAAAAACGTAAATTAGTTTTTCACTGCTGCAAGGCCTACCTCTCCCATAGGATAACATTGGGTTACTTCATTACATATAATAAGTGATAACTTTCAACTGGGAGCAGGTAAGAAAGTCAAGTTTGGTGTCTAAAGTATTGTAATTTAAAAACCTCTTTAATGGTAAAGCCTGATTTTAAGCCACAATTCTGAAAATGGCACTTTTAGAAAGTCGGCATTTTCTTGTCCCAACCATTTGGTGCCTTCAGCCTGTATCCTGTGTTACATGATTAGGTGTAGCTGGCAGTTGGTCTTTGTGTATTGCTACAAGACAGTGAGACAAACGGGGTATAGGTGTTGGTAGGATTGGCCATCTCTGACTGGATAAGGGGGCGGAGCTGTCACCTACCACACTTGTACATCACAAAACCTTTGCCCCAGCACACTCCCAAAGGGATATGACACTTGTCTTTTGTGCCCCCAGACAAGCTGGGGCCAGGGCAGGGAGGCAGGAAATTCCAGATACCTCTAAGGGCCGAACCCTCTAGAAACTTCTCCTTCGTCATAGCTGGCATCAAGGATAAATAGTGGACCCTCAGACACAACTCTTCAGTATACATCTGGACCTGTGGAAGATTTAGAACAAGGGCTTCTGTGCTGCTCTGCATTATGAAGGACTGCTACCTTACTGGTCTATGTATAGGAATCCTGACGACAAGCTGTGCTCACAACAAATGACATCAATAGTTGCCTTAGCATTGATGTATGTCCTTTTCACTGATTGGCATGATCAATGCCTTCAGGTAACACCCAGGAGACCAGGCTTATGTCCTTCCTCTAAATATACCATCTCTTTTCAGTTACATTTCTCTCAAATGAGAGGACTTTGTGATTTTTTAATGTCAGCTGTTGAGCAATTATGAGAATGGCAACTTAGCAATTATATTAATTCATCTAATGGTGGAAAAACATTTCATTAAATGCTTTCTGACAAGGCTCACAGGAAATAATACAACGTAGGATATACAAATAGCATTATAGTGCTTGCTTTTTATTATAATGTTTTGCATTAGTTTTAATATATTTAAAGCAGGTTCGTTGTTGCATACATTTGCAGAGCAATCGATGCCAATTTCTTCATGTGGTTTGTGTTTTTGATTCTTTATATTTAGCATTTTTCACTGTATAATAGAGCATGCAAGGCCTCAATCCAAAGTCTCTGTTATCTCCCCTGCAATTCCGATTGTGGAGTTACTGATGTCTGTAATCAAGAGAAGGGAATAACTGGCGATAAGAAGTGGGGCTTTGAGGTCCCCGTAGAAATGAAGATTTACCATGAGAATTAGTAATTTCATTTCCTGTTCCCCTAGTAATTCGTCATTCATACCTGGTATTTCCCAAGGAAACTCCCACTGCTTTTAGTAGGTGGAGTTTCTTAGTGAAACACCACAGATCCACAGAGTCAAGTCATGATTAGTGGGCATCCTGGAATGAGACCCTCACTGATGGGCAATCAATATTTATCCAGCTGCTTTTCATCTGTCTTCCCTTCAGCACTGTAAGTCCTTCATGCAGTCCTCTAAATCAGGCCGTTCCGTTTTCCGTTTTTTTAGGTCGAGCCTAGAGTAGCGCGCAAGCGCTGCTCTGCGAGACTTTATGTAAGGGGCTTTAAAAAGCTGACCACACGCTCGTGCACAATGGCCTTTTCCGTGCGGTTACCCGCACGGCCGCCATCTGTTTCCAATTATCGTGCCCAGACGCGGGCGCGATAATTGGAAACACATGGCGGCCGTGCGGGTAACCACAAGCAAAAGGCCATTGTGCACGAGCGTGTGGTCAGCTCAGCAGGCTGCCGCGCTCGCTCGCCCCCGCTCCTCTCTGACCTGTCACAGCCGTACTTACCCACGCGCGGCAGAGTTCACAGAAGCGTATTTCAGCACCGGATGCCGGCGGCGCGAGCTCTGGACTTACTGCAGCACGCGCTTTTGAGAAGATTTCCCTGCCCTCGCAGTTGTTGTAAGGTAAGAGAAAACTACAATCCGAGAATGAGTGAGCGGTATTCGCACGGCTCGGCCTTTCTATGTAAGGCCTGCTAAACGAAGCAGTTTCTTGCCTTTGCCGGTTGAGCTGTGCGTTCACAGGGAGGTAGGGCACTGGATCCAGCCTGCGTCGGATCTGGATGATGCAAGAAGAGCTTGCTGTGTGCGGTTCAAGTCGAATCCAGTCCGGGGTTTGTAGCTCACTTTCATTCATACAGGACAGCAGAAGCCGGTTAAATAGTTCTTCGATCTAGCTATGGGAGCCGTGGGTAGAGAATATTATTTATTTTCTAAATAAAGCCTGAGGGAGTATAATCTTTAAAAATATATTAGGAAAACATATTTCAATATAGAAAACTGTAAATATCAATTTTATTTGTGTCTCCATAAGACATGATCCAACAGTTGTCGAGACGTCCCACAGCCAACACGTTTTTTACAAGTTGTCGCTTCCTCGGGCTTAAGTAGGAAAGTTGACGTATGAACATTTCCAGCTAAGTTCACAATAAATAATTAAAATAGGAAAAAGTGTAGGCAAACAATCGCCACTGGTAGTAAAAAAACAATCATGAAATCTTTTAGTAAATCTACAATACCTAAAGATCGTTGTATTAATAACTCCACACATTTGTGATTCTTTCAAATCTCTTTAATAAAATATTTATTTCTCATCACAGACATCTGATTTCGCGTGGAGAGAATTCTGGGTGATGTAGTCTTGTTTAGCCCCCGTTAAATGAATGAGACTAACACACTTGACAGTAATGATGTGTGGGTAAAAAGTCCTAGACTAGGTGAGGTGAACACCTAGTTTTCAGTGTGCGTGCTGTATAGCAAGCAGCATGGAACATGAGGAAAATCTGCGCCTGGCTGCTGGTGTCAGCCTTTTTTCTGCAACCTTTTTAAAATGCTGCTCTCCTCTTTCGTAAGTAAATTGGGATGGAGAGCTACTACGCCGAAAGTCTTATGGTGTGGGGACTGGTTTTTGTTTCTTGTGGCTTTTCCCTTTGTTGTTGTTTCATCCTATTTGCTTGCAAGCCTGCTTCCGGTTGCAACGCCCAGACCTCTGTTATTTTTTTATATTATTTTGAAAAACATTGTTTTCAGGCTTGTTGGGTCAATTGTATCAACTGACTCAGAACAATAACAGACTTCACCATGGCAAACATAAGCTCAGAACAATAACTCAGACTTCACCATGGTAAACCTAAGCTTAGCCGCTCTGATTTCTATCGCATTAGTTTATTCTTCTCCCTCCTTTTTTTGCTGTCATACACTCACTCCTTCAGCTGATCTGTCTTTCCCACCTACACTTTGTCTGGCTTCTATAGCGCCTTCATCCTGCTCCAAGCCAAGCCCTCGCAGCACTATATGTTGTGTCTCCTCCCCATAAGCACAATAAATATTTACCGCAATGCAACAGCAGGCTCTTAAGTAAATAAACAAGCATTGGCATAGCCAATAGGTCTCGCCTTTGGGACCTTATAAGTGTTTAGCCATGCAACAGTTGATGTTGTTGCACCAAGGATATTGTGCTGCATAACTAAATACTTATAAGGTCCCAAAAGCGAGACCTATTGGCTATGCCAATGCTTGTTCTTGCAAGTCATTATTGTCAGGAGACTTGAAAATGTTTCTGTATACTAATCCCATTTTAGGAGTTGGAAAAACTTTTAGACTCCTAAAGGGGATTCCGAATGGATACTGATTCTTATCTGAAAAGGGCTTGTTGTAGGTGTCCTTTCTAAATACTGAATTGGTATTGTATGTATCAATGTTTTGCAACTGAAATCCGGTTGCAAAACATTGAATTTTAATGACCTATCAAAGAAGGTGGTAATGCATTCGCAAAAACCCTTGGCAAATGTAAAAGAAAGTTGTAAAGAAACTATTTAAAAAAAGAAAACTTTTTTTTAAATAGAGACTCATTTCCAGGAAAACGGGCTGCATTTTTAAAAAAGTTTGCTTTATTTAAAAGCATTCACAGACATGGATGTTTCCTGACCCCAGCTGGCCACCATACCTATGATGGCCTACAGTTGTAGTGATTAGCAATTTGCATCCTACCTCATTAATGTTCATTAGGTAAATTGAATAGCAATCCATTACGTTTCAAAATTTTACAAATCGACCCATTAATACATCTTTGGTTGGTAAAATTCTATACTGGTCGTAAACGTACTGGTCATAAATTGTGATCAATATTTTGCCACTAGTAAAAAGTACATGTGGCCCACAGTGCTTATTAGTTGACAAAGTTACAGTACAATGTAGGTCTTACCATATAGGAGCGTAGCATTTATATGGAGTTGAGAGGCTGACAAATAGAAATATGCATTTCTCACTAAGTTTAGGTTGTGTGAATACCAAAAAATGCTTATTGAACTCTGCAATGCTTTTGCAGCATTTCCATACTTTACTGATGGGGTATAGAGACGATTCTTGGATGTGTTCTGCATTGTATTTTTAATGATATTTTGATTTATTCTGACTCTTTCGAAAAACACATATTACATATTAAGGCAGATCCACAGATTTAAGAGATCACCATCTTTTTCCAAAAAGCAATAAATCTTTTTTCCACACAACTAGAAGTTTTGGGTTATATTATTACACCAGAAGGCAAATCGATTAAAAAAAAGTGGCAACCAAGGTTCAATGGCTGACCCACGTCTGGGTATGCCCAGACGTGGGTCCCGTGCTCCCCATGCCACTGGAGTCAAGCTATCCTGGCTGATGAGGGGTGAAACCCCAAAACCGGTAATAGGATGCTTGTTTCCAGTCCAGGGAGGACCTGGCCTGGCAGTTCCTGGCTGATGAGGGGTGAAACCCCGAAACCGGTAATAGGATGCTTGTTTCCAGTCCAGGGAGGACCTGGCCTGGCAGTTCCTGGCTGATGAGGGGTGAAACCCCGAAACCGGTAATAGGATGCTTGTTTCCAGTCCAGGGAGGACCTGGCCTGGCAGTTCGGGCTAGTCTGTTTCCATTGGGTGCAGGGTCAAGACTGATTTGCATATGGCTGGATTCAAACTGGAATGGCATGGGGAGTAAAAAAACAATGGATTTAGGCCCAGATCTCTGTACTGGTTTGAACGTATGAAATTGTTCTGAATTCTGTCCATCAATTGTTGTTTTTGCATTTGTCACCCCGAGTGGGACGGGTATGCCTAGACGTGGGTCCCGTGCTCCCCATGCCACTGGAGTCAAGCTATCCTGGTTGATGAGGGGTGAAACCCGAAACCGGTCCTAGTATGCTTGTTTCCAGTCTAGGGAGGACCTGGCCTGGCAGTTCGGTCTGGACTGTTCCCATTGGGCGCAGGATCAAGACTGATTTGCATATGGCTGGATTCAAACTGGAATGGCATGGGGGGCAAAAAAACGATGGATTTAGGCCCAGATCTCTGTACTGGGGTGAATGTATGACATTGTTCTGCATTCTGCCCATCAAATGTTGTTTTTGCATTTGTCACCCCGAGTGGGACAGGAATGCCCAGATGTGGGTCCCGTGCTCCCCATGCCACTGGAGTCAAGCTATCCTGGCTGATGAGGGGTGAAACCCCGAAATGGGTCCTAGGATGCTTGTTTCCAGTCCAGGGAGGACCTGGCCTGGCAGTGCGGGCTGGACTGTTCCCATTGGGCGCAGGGTCAAGATTGATTTGCATATGGCTGGGTTCAAACTGGAATGGCATGGGGAGCAAGAAACAATGGATTTAGGCCCAGATCTCTGTACTGGGGTGAATGTATGACATTGTTCTGCATTCTGTCCATCAATTGTTGTTTTTGCATTTGTCACCCCGAGTGGAGCGGGTATGCCCATATGTGGGTCCCGTGCTCCCCATGCCACTGGAGTCAAGCTATCTTGGCTGATGAGGGGTGAAACCCTGAAACCGGTCCTAGGATGCTTGTTTCCAGTCCAGGGAGGACCTGGCCTGGCAATTCGGGCTGGACTGTTCCCATTGGGTGCAGGGTCAAGACTGATTTGCATATGGGTGGGTTCAAACTGGAATGGCATGGGGAGCAAGAAAACGATGGATTTAGGCCCAGTTCTCTGTACCGAAGTGAACGTATGACATTGTTCTGCATTCTGTCCATCAATTGTTGTTTTTGCATTTGTCACCCCGAGTGGGACGGGTATGCCCAGACGTGGGTCCCGTGCTCCCCATGCCACTGGAGTCAAGCTATCCTGGTTGATGAGGGGTGAAACCTGAAACCGGTCCTAGGATGCTTGTTTCCAGTCTAGGGAGGACCTGGCCTGGCAGTTTGGTCTGGACTGTTCCCATTGGGCGCAGGGTCAAGACTGCTTTGCATATGGCTGGGTTCAAACTGGAATGGCATGGGGGGCAAAAAACGATGGATTTAGGCCCAGATCTCTGTACTGGGGTGAATGTATGACATTGTTCTGCATTCTGTCCATCAATTGTTGTTTTTGCATTTGCCACCCCGAGTGGGGCGGGTATGCCCAGATGTGGGTCCCGTGCTCCCCATGCCACTGGAGTCAAGCTATCCTGGCTGATGAGGGGTGAAACCACGAAACGGGTCCTAGGATGCTTGTTTCCAGTCCAGGGAGGAACTGGCCTGGCAGTGCGGGCTGGACTGTTCCCATTTGGCGCAGGGTCAAGACTGATTTGCATATGGCTGGGTTCAAACTGGAATGGCATGGGGTGCCAAAAAACGATGGATTTAGGCCCAGATCTCTGTACTGGGGTGAATGTATGACATTGTTCTGCATTCTGTCCATCAAATGTTGTTTTTGCATTTATCACCCCGAGTGGGACAGGTATGCCCAGACGTGGGTCCCGTGCTCCCCATGGCACTGGAGTCAAGCTATCCTGGCTGATGAGGGGTGAAACCCCGAAACCGGTCCTAGGATGCTCGTTTCCAGTCCAGGGAGGACCTGGCCTGGCAGTTCAGGCTGGACTGTTCCCATGGGGCGCAGGGTCAAGACTGATTCGCATATGGCTGGGTTCAAACTGGAATGGCATGGGGTGCCAAAAAACGATGGATTTAGGCCCAGATCTCTGTACTTGGGTGAATGTATGACATTGTTCTGCATTCTGTCCATCAATTGTTGTTTTTGCATTTGTCACCCCGAGTGGGGCGGGTATGCCCAGATGTGGGTCCTGTGCTCCCCATGCCACTGGAGTCAAGCTATCCTGGTTGATGAGGGGTGAAACCCCGAAACAGGTCCTAGGATGCTTGTTTCCAGTCCAGGGAGGACCTGACCTGGCAGTGCGGGCTGGACTGTTCCCATTGGGTGCAGGGTCAAGACTGATTTGCATATCGCTGGTTTCAAACTGGAATGGCATGGGGAGCAAAAAAACGATGGATTTATGCCCAGATCTCTGTACTGGGGTGAATGTATGACATTGTTCTGCATTCTGTCCATCAATTGTTGTTTTTGCGTTTGACATCCACCACATTCATAGCTATTCAAAGTTTTTTGGTCTTTGCCAATTTTTAGAGATGGTTAATTCATCAGTTTTCTGAAATCAAAAGACCCCCCACCCACCATCAGGCTGTTTCGTCAAAGGAGTGCGATCACAGTGATCCAGCGCATTACTAGCAACAAGCATTCATACACAAAATACTCACTTGGGCCCATACATTCATACTACGCTAGCAATTTCCGCTGGTGGGTCAGTTGTACTCTTTATCAAAATCCCTGCTACCAATTACTTCTCTGATTGAAGAGTAATGACTTACCAATGGACCTTTTGCTAATTGGGAAGTTTAAAATGAGTGACATTCAATACAATTCATAACTCCTGAAATAATCACTGAGTCAGGAAGTTTTAAAATGTTTATCTAAAGATTTAGCAGAGTAAAATACAGAACCACATGATACTTAAATCGTATATCAAGAATGAAGCATAATATTCAATTATCGATCAATGACAGTCCCTCAGAAAAGGAGAAGATAGAGACAGCAGCGTAACTAAGGTTTGCATTTATATTTACCTAAAAGTGCGAGAACCAAACCCCTTGGCCAAGGAGTTGGAAAGATAGGTCTCAGGAAGGATGAAGAGCAATGTCCTCCGGACCAAGTTCAGGACGGGACAGGTGACCTCTCTATCAACGATGCCTGCGTCGTTCCCCTCTCTGGTACTTCGCTTCTCCTCGATTTCTCCCGTGTCTTCCTTCTAAGGTACTCCGCCGCCCCCACCTCAGGACCTCTCTGGACAGCGGTTCAGTCTGCACTCGATCAGCTCGTTCTGTGGTTCTCCCAGCTGACTGCCTTAATGCCTTAAGCTAATGCTAATTCTAATTCTATATCTATTATACCCTTCTACGCCCATGTACCTCCCCTTAATGTTGCAGAATTATGGGTCCACTACTTCTGATTGGACGGGGACAGGGGGTTGATCCTCACACCATATTGATTTAATTCAATTTCTTTAGGCCCATTGTTTTAAAATACCGCCCATCACAATTAATACATTTGCTTTATTTCCCACCCGTCTCACGACAAAGTTTATTACAATGTTTATATAAATTGTTTCTTTCGGTAGGTACATCGTGGGTACAATAATGTTGGCCATCAGGTCATGGCCTTGGACGACGTCCAGGTTGACTTCATCCTCTCTTCTGGGCAGCCTCGCAAGGCGCATGCGCAGAACCATTGTCTCTCGAGTTTTCAGTTCAGCCAACCCGGGCCCATTTACGAACTAATAAAAGTCAAAGAAGAAAATATTAAAATCACAAATAAAGTGTTTCACTGTATACCCACTCTTTCTACTCTATTCCCATTTAATTATAAATTCTATCCCGCATTAATAGCGTTAGGATATCACAGTTTAATTGCAACATGTAAGCAAGCTGCAGCACGTGAAAACATTAAGCAGCCATTTTAATACACACTGCTCAGAAGCAAGGATTTCCCTCCAAGCAAAGAAAGACGTCACACCACGTGATATGGTTGAGACATGCGCAATAAGTTTCACGCGCTTTAGCGGCCATTTTAGATTAGACAAGCATTAATTGTTAGTTTAAAACACATAGACAAGCTTCCTTCTCTTTGTATTTGTGTGTGCAGTGGTTAGTACGAACTTTACAAAGATTAATAAATTAATACTGTGAGAGGATTGCTTCCGAGCAAGTCTCATTTGTGAGTCCTTGCTCCATCAATCCCCTCTCTGATGGCGTTTCTGAGCCATCAAAATACTACCCACAACCAGATGCCAACTTTTAGCATAAAATTGTCTCAGCTTCATTTTTACACTTTCTATTTTTCACATCTCCTTTCAGTTTCTTGTATAATTCACTCCTTAAATCTTCTAGTTCAATTTCATCAAACTTTCGCTTCTTTCCTTTTCCTGTCACATTATACGATTCATTCTTTCTACAACATTTGCACCATATTATTATTGACAGTACTATTATTGCTATTCCTGCTAAGGGTACTAATATTTGACCTATAAGTCCTTTCCCTACATTAGCAAACCAGGTACCAATTGACGTAATACTATTTGTCAATCTTTCCCATACACTATCAACTTCCAGTGGTTTTAGTTCCTTTTCAAGTTTAGTTATATTCTGTATATATGTTCCAATTTCTGCACTTTTATCAGGTATGTAAGTGCAACAGTGTTTCGTCTTCAATAATTTATAGACTCCTCCCTCTTTTGCTAATAGTATATCAAGAGCAAGTCGATTTTGCATAACCATAGATCTAATCGCAACGATTTCCGCATTAATCATTAGAAATCCTCCAGCAGTGTCAGTTGATAAACGATCAACCACTGTAGACAATTTACATATTTTCCTTGAGTTCAGAATTTTTCCCACTGAAGGTATCAATGCACCGAATATATCACCTACAATTTCAGAAAAACTAGCTCTTTTACTACGTTTTAATTCACTATTATTTTCATTGCTCCCAGTGTTTCCTTTTACGTGGTATATTTTTGGAAATACTATCCCAAAATAACAACTTCCATACCACCGTGCAGGAAGCCTAAAGTAAGCCTTATTCCCACACACATAATATATTCCAGGAAAAATTGAATCCGTTCCTCCTTTTAGTCCCCAACCTCCAAGAATTAAGAAATTATGTTCACATTCACTGGTACCGATGAAAACATTGTTATATTCAGTCTTTAACCTATGTAGACACATTTTCCCTGTCTTTACAAAATCTAGAGCCATAGCCGCTTGAGCCTTGCCAGGTGTGTAACTACCCTCTTTCTCAGCCCATGGTGGCAGATGAGCCTTATGCTCAGAAGCTTTCTTTTGGAAATCTTGTCTTCTATTCTCCACTAAATTCAAAAATACCTTTTCTTCTTCATGTAATGAACATGTTAGATTTCTTCTATGTGCATGTGTTATGTCTATTGATTTCATTGTTAAGAAAAATTCTCCCATAAACTGTGCATCTCTACTACTAAGTACTGGTTTCAAATTCTTTCGAATCGGAACCTCAGAAAATATCACATCGATATTTGAATAATAATACTGAAGTCGTCCTGTTCTATAAAATAAACTAGCTAATACACTACATGATATGCCATAAGTTAATGGCAAGTGATGGTATGTTAACCCTTCTGCTACTGATTCAGGTAATTTCATACAGACATAACAATTACTAACTTCCATGGTATCTACATATTGAAACAATAATTTTGTGAAAACATTCAAACTAGTGTCATTATGTGTTACTTCATGATGAATTTCTGGTTCATCTTCTGCCTTTAGTTCTACTCTATTACCTTTCAAGTTATCTGTCCTTGCCTTCGTTTCGTTGGTAATCTTTTTATCCAATATCATAAGGTAAGGAATTGCTACGATCACAACTAACCATACTATAAGTACCACTACTAGATTACATATGCATATAGCACAGCATCTTTTACAACATTTCTGTTTTGGTCTCCCAGTAACTCTATCGTCATGCATTTTTGACAAGGAAGATTCCTCTTCTTATCGTAATTTCAAGTCTCTTTACTTTTGTCAAGGTGGTTTTATTTCTTTCTCATAAGTCAGTTCTGTACTTGTTCGTTCGTCACCACTTTCACTTGACTCTGAGCTCTCGTAGTCTTCAAGGATGATATAAGTCCAATCGGGACCTTTAAATTTGTTGTTCACAAGTTTCAGTCTTTTGCTTTTCCGTCTTTCAATTCCACTTGTTTGTCCTGTTAGGCTTGTTACTTCATTTACTTGTTCTGGATCTTCACTTCTGGTTGTTATGTGGTATTTTACTCTTTTAATAACACTAGGCCAACGATCACCTTTTCTGACCTCCTTTGTTTGCACTGTCTCTTCACTTCTTATGTCTTCTTCAGAAATTCTTTTGTTTTCCAGTTGTGGCACAATTTCGTTTTCTTCTATTTCAGTTTCTTCTACTTGCTCTTTTTCAGGTCTTATTGCTTTCTCTTCAGCTGCTCCACTGTAAGTTTCCAGTAGCTGACCTTGTTCAGGATTTACGTCTTCATGCTTGTGATCCTCGTGATCTTCTTCTTGAGTGTATTTTCCTAAATCTAACTGGTTCTGATCAGGGCTTATTGCACTTTGTACTTCTGCAGCCTGACCGCGTTCTTCTAGACCTGCCTGTCCCTGCTCAAATTTTGTTGGTTCGTTGTTGATTTGAGCCCAATTTCCTCTCCCTATCTGATCCTGCTCAGGTTCTCTTATTGTTTCTTCTTCCTCTTCCTGAGCTGCTTCTTCTTCACCTATCTGATCTTCTTCAATTTCTTCTAAATTTGCTTGACTTCTTGTTCTGTTATAAACTTCAGATATTTCCACCACCCGTATCCAGTCCTGACTTGTGCTCGGTTGTTCTTCTTCAGCTTCCCTCGAATCTCGGACCTGAGATTCTTCGGCTGGGCAACCTTCAGCTTCCTCAGTTATCGGTGCTGTCTGAGGATTTTCTTCTTCAGGGTCTGGTACTCTTTTGGTGTGGCTTACATGAATCCAATTAGGATATCCTGCTCATTTCACTGCTGTGTTCGTAACTAGTATGACCTGACGAGGTTCTTCCCACCTGGGTGATAGACACGTTTCTCTGGTGTGATGCTTCACAACCACCCAGTCACCGGGATTCAGATCATGCTCTTGTTCTGGCTGCCTGGAAACCGCGTCTTCCCCAACCTGGTGAGAGACAGAACGCACTAGGTCAGCCAATCCTTTGCAATAATCCAGAACCATATCATCAGTTATATTCAGCAGTTTATTTGTAGGAACATGTGCTTGTCTCATTGCTCTTCCCATGATTATTTCGTGTGGACTCAATCCGGTATTTCTATCAGGAATGCTTCTGAGTCCCATCAAAAACAAGTGGCAATGCATCCGGCCAATCTAACGATGTTGATGCACACATTTTTGCCAGTCTGGATTTTATTGTGCCATTCATTTGTTCAACCACTCCAGAAGCCTCTGGACGATATGCACAGTGCAATTTTTGCTCAATTTGGAATGCTTCACAGATTATTCTAATCACATCACTGTTGACGTGCCTTCCTCTATCTGATTCCAAAGTTACTGGAAAACCAAATCTAGGAATGAGTTCTCGTAGCAACAACTTTGCGACTGTAATACTGTCATTCCTCCTGGTAGGGTAAGCCTCCACCCACTTTGAAAACAGACACACTATGACAAGTACATATTTCAGTCCTCTACATGGTGGTAGCTGAATGAAATCTAGCTGCAATCTCACAAATGGACCCTCTGCCTTTCCGATCTTCCCAAACCCAATTACTGTTTTTCTTCCTGGATTATGCATTTGGCAAGTTAGACATCTCTGGCAAAGACTCTCTGCTACAGCCCTAAACCTTGGATTGTACCAATTTTGTCTGAAGAGCCTAATCATTGCATCTCTCCCTACATGTGTGTCTCCATGATACATTCTGGCCATTTGTGAAATCAGACAGTCGGGCATGACTGGTCTGCCATCGGCATAAATCCATACATCGTCGTCTGCCCTTTGAGAACATCCCATTTTAATCCATGCATTTCTTTCACTCTCATCAGCATCATCTTGTAGTCTTTTCACATCATTCCATGTTTCAGGAGGTGCATGCAGCATAAGTTGGCAGCTGATTCCCATTCTTTCAACCCTTTTATTAACTGACAACCTGTTTTTGGCACAGTGTTGCACCACCAAATCTGCATATCTGTTACCGACTACCACCCAGTCATCTCCTGACTGGTGTGCGGCACATTTCACCACAGCCAATTCTTTTGGTGATTGTATTGCTTCCAATAGTTCTTTCACGAACTGTCCATTTTTAATGGGGGATCCTGAAGAAGTCATGAAATTCCTCTGCATCCATAATTGGCCAGAATCATGCACAACCCCGTAACCATATTGGCTATCTGTAAATATAGTTACTTTCTGGTTCTTCCCAATTTTGCAGGCTTTTATCAAAGAAATTAATTCAGCTACTTGTGCAGATTTTACTCCTGGTAAATAGGATGCTTCGACTATTCCAGTTAATTCACATACTGCATATGCTGCAGTTAGTTTACCATCTTCATGCCTTTGGCATGAACCATCAACAAACAGCTCCCTGTCTGGTTCCCTGAGGGGTAGTTCTTGTATGTCAGGACGTGGTTTTGTGCACAATTCTGTGACTTGTAAACAATCATGTTCCTCTTCATCATCTTTAACTTCCTCATGATATGGGTCTGGTAGTAAGGAAGCAGGATTTACTATTGTGCACCTTACAATAGTCACATTCTCAGCACCTAGTATTATTCTTTCATATTTAGTCAGCCGACTAGGAGTAAGATGCTGAGTTCGGGTTCTTGTCAATAGAATCACAACTGAATGTGGAACAAATACTTTGACATGATGTCCCATTACAATTGATTCACTTTGCTCAATGCTCAAACATGTAGCCGCTACTGCTTTTAAACAGCCTGGCAATGCGGCTGCCACTGGGTCCAATGTAGCAGAAAAATATGCTATAGGACGTCTGTCCAAACCATGTCTCTGGGTTAGGACTGAAAGTGCACAATTTTCTCTTTCATGACAGAATAATGCGAATTTTCTTTTATAATCAGGCATGCCTAGGGCAGGTGCTGCACACAAAGCATTTCTCAATTTTACAAAAGCTCCTACACTTTCATCATCCCACTCAACTGGATCCTTTGCCTTCTTTTTCGTCATTTGAATTAATGGCTTTGCTAGCAGAGAAAACCCTAGTATCCATTGACGACAATAACCCACTATTCCAAGAAACATTCTCACTTCTCGTTGGGAGACAGGCATTTACATTTTCTTTATTAATTTTACTCTTTCAGAGGTTATCCTTCTTTTTCCCCTCTCAATTTGGTGTCCTAGATACTTGACTGCTGTTGTACAAAACTGCAACTTTTCAGGTGAAACTTTATGCCCTTCTTCGGCTAAATGATTTAATAATGCAATGGAGTCAACAACACAGTCCTCTCTGGTGTTAGATGCCACCAGTAAATCATCTATA
Source organism: Calotriton arnoldi (assembly GCA_963921515.1). NCBI lineage: Eukaryota > Metazoa > Chordata > Amphibia > Caudata > Salamandridae > Calotriton > Calotriton arnoldi. The sequence goes on along the minus strand of CAWUFW010006180.1, from coordinate 863,734 downwards.
TATTGTACTAGGATTGAGCTTCCTGGCATCACTAGTTTCTCTAAACACTTTTTCAATATCTGATTAAAGATGGAAGGACTTTCCGTGTACCCCTGAGGAACACGATTCCACACATGGACTTTGTTCTCAAATTTAAATGAAAAAAGATACTGACTATCTGGGTGCAATGGTATTGAAAAGAATGCTTGGCATAAATCAATCACGGTAAACCATCCTGCACTCCAAGGAATTTGGTATAAAATCACGGCAGGATTTGGCACTATGGGACAACAAGGTTCCACAATTTTATTTATTTTTCGCAAGTCTTGAACAATCCTATATTTTCCACTAGGTTTCTTTAAACCCATTATTGGTGAGTTACAAGGGCTACTCGTTACTTCTTTTAGTATGCCTTGTGTTACCATTCTGCTAATTTCTTCAATGACTCCTGCTTTTACTTCTGCACTCATTTTGTACTGTCTAGTATTTGGGAAAATTGCACCTTCCTTTACAGTAATTTTAACTGGGTCTATTTTGGCCATAAGTCCTACTTCTTTTCCCGTGAAATCCCATACTATGGAATTTACTGTTGTTTTTAATTCTTCTGGCAACTCGTCTTTTGTTATCAATGAGAACATCTCATCTACTTCTGTACCCTGCTTTGCAATCATAAATTTATATACATGGTCTTCATCCGGTGTCTGAACTGCCACACCATCCGGCGTGCAGAAAATTGTACAGTTCATTTTACACAACAAATCCCGACCTAATAAATTTACTGGACTGGAATCACACACTACAAATTGATGCATTTCTCTAAAATTTCCAATTTTTACTTCCATTGGTTCGGTAAGAGGTGTTCTAATCTTTCGATTAGCTACCCCCACAACTTGGATAGCTTCTCCAGAGAGAGGAAGGTCTGGGATGTCTGCTGTTCTCACAGTAGACCTGGTAGCGCCAGTGTCCAAAAGGAAAGTAATATCATTACCTTTCACATTCCCTTCAACATATGGACCTGACTGATCTACCGGTAAGGATGCACCAAGTACGCACTCCTTCTCCCCCTCTCCTAGGCACCGTCATTGACTATATGGACAGAAGTCGTCCTGTAAAAGAAATTGTGAGGTTACATACTCATTCTTACCACTTCCTCCTTGATATCCGACGTCTGTACCGTGCTTTGCTCTGCTTACATTACCCTGTATAGGTGCAGGTGGCAACTGACTCTGAAGATTTACACCCTGCTGTGAGTCATTCGGCGTCTGTGGATTTAAATTTTGATTTGGGCCATTATTATTCCGCATCTTTTTACATTCATCCTTCCAATGCCCCAATTTTCCGCACCCATGACATGGAAACTTCTTTTTAGCCTCCTCTCTGCTCATTCGTCCTCTTACTTTTCCTCCATTCCCAATGTCACCACTCGTTCCAGAATCTTTTCCCTGTTTATCACTTGGATTATCCAAATTAATTCCCTGTCGCTCAGCCAATTTTACCTGAGCCCACATCACTTTCTCTTGCAGTTTCTTGTGCCTATCCTCAATGTCATCTCCACAATATTTCGCATATTTCAAAATCTCATCAATCGGTTTCCCTTGCCAACATAACATGTGCTGCTTAATCATCTGACAAATCTCTGGTTTTAATCCATAAACAAATCGGTAAACAAATTGACTCATGTTTTTATCTCCAATATCCTCAAATCCACTATACTGTTTGAATACCTGCAATAAACGTTCATAATAGGCATGTACCGATTCACTGGCTTCTTGGGTAGTTCTGTCTATTTTCACCCAATCTGTTTCTTTTGGTGGTATTTTCCCTTTCAGGTAAGTTATTACCTGCTGATACTTTTTCATCACATCACTTGACGGGGCACCTGTCTTTGGATCTCTAGGATACTCTTCACTTGGCCAATCAACTGTGATTTTACAATCTGTCCATAAATCGGCAGGTACCACTATGTCAAACAAACCATCCAAGTCCTTTAACAATACCTTTGACACTTTCACAAACCTCTCAACCTGCTTGTACCATTCTATTGGCTTTTCTCTCAACTTTGGAAAATCATTCGTAAATGACAAAATATCCTGTCTACTCCATGGGGCTTGTCATAACCTCCTCCTGGAACTTCTCGCATCGGGTACATTTGATCTGCTTTCCCTGTTTCCTTCATTAAATATTCAGAAGTGGTTCTACTATATCGTGCCTCTTCCTTTTTCTTTGTCCATCTAGCTTTCCATTTATCTAGGTCTCCCCATTTCTGTAAAACTGTCATTAATTCCTTTATTTGTAATTTTCGGCCAGAGGCATTCATATTTTCTAAATCTTTGTCAGAAAAATCTGCTCTACAGGGTTTCTGTAACACCTTTGACTTCCCTATTTCGATTCCCATCTGTAAAGCCAAATCTGATAACTTCTCATTAAATATTTTTACATTTCTAGTGATGCTTCTGCATACAAATAATAGCTCTTCTTCATCGTAAGTATTCAGACGATCTACTCCTACATTTTCTGCTATCATTTCTTCTAGTTCAACCTTCAATTTATAAATGTCCATGATCTTTGGAGGTGAGCTCTGTTTGTCTGATCCTTGTGCCCACCTTTCTAAGTCTTCTGGTGTAACCACTGTGGCACTTTTGGTTCCTGATGAGGTTACTATGTTTATATCTTTGGAACAACCAGGTGTTATTCTTCTAGGAGTACTATTTATAGACCCTCGAATAGGCAGATCCATTAAGGATACCATAGATTCACAATCACTAAATTGATCATCAATTATTACAGGATCTGGTTTTGGGATTTCTACAGATGTAGGCATTACTAAGGGTTTCGGATAACTTACTTTGTCACCATATAAGGGAACCACTGGACCAATTGTTACAGGTATGGTCAGTGAATCAGGATGGACACTCAATTGTGTTACTTTCTGTATTCTGCTCTGTTTTTGTCTATTGCTTCCTTTTCTTTATCATGAAGTACCCTATTAACTGGGGGATTATGCAGTACTTGTGGTACCAATGGTGTTTTTAACAATGGTGCACTTGGGGTGCATCCACTTGCCCCTTCCTGATATGGTGGCGGGTTCTTTAATATTTCTTCCATAAATTCATCTTCTGAATCTCCAAATCTAGTCAAGTGTTTTCTTTTTTCTGAGCATTTATTCCCTGACGATTCTTCTGCCATTAATATTGGATATAAACCTTCTGTAAGCATCGCTCTTCTCCACTGTTTCATCTGACCGTCTCTTGATTCATTTAGATATCTAGGGAAAAATCCCCTATAACCCCTATTACTCCTGGATCGGTCGCGTTCGAATGCCTCGGTTTCCCACTTTTCTAAGGCTTCGTATTGAGTCAATCTTGGTCTGGGTTCTAAGTCATTCATCCTCAATCTTAAATTTTGAAGAATTCTCCCATTAAAAGTACCATTCTCGGGAAATGCTAATATTCCATCATTTTTGGTATATTCTATCCAATTTTCTAACCATACGCAAGTATGATAACCTCTCTCCATCATCATGAATGAAGCGGGCGTTTTAGCTGGTGGAATGATAATTCCTTCTCTAGTTTTTATTGTTTTATCCTTTTTAAAATAATTCTTAATCTTTTGTAGGACTGACATTTTCCTCTTCTCTCCGTACATTTTGGGTAAGTATCTATGTATCGAATTATATTCTGCCAACCCTAGGAATCTCCTGTCTGGACGAGTTCCTATTAAAGTTGGATCACGTTTTAACATACGATCTCCACTATGCACTAGAATTTCGATTTCTATGCTGACAACCAATTTGATTCCAGCTAACATTTGTCTCTGAACCAATCCTAGCGCGGCCTTTCAGTGACGTCTTTTCTGACGTCCCCTCCTTTACAAGCTGCGCTTCTCTGTCCCTCGCTGTTTCAACCAATCCCAGCGCGACACCTGTGACGTCAATACTACTCCTGACTACTGACCCCTCTTTTACAAGGGTCTTTCCACACCTGCGGTTTCAACCAATCCCAGCGCGGCGTTTTGTGACGTCAGCTTCCTCTCCGGCAGCTGACCCTCCCTTTACAAAATCGTACGCAAAACTTTATTTTCTTTATACTTTTTATTAAAATTCAGTAACAACATAAAACATTCGCTATCGTGCCAGTTTCTCTAAAATTGAAAAAGATAGTTTCGTTCACACTTAGTAAAACCTTTCCGTTTACTAATCTTACACTACGAGTAAAACCCTTTACTCTTCACGTAAGCTTCCGAAATACCTGTTACTTCATCAATGTTACCCTTTCTAGGTGATATAACATCAAATTTTCATCAGCATATTCCTTTGCTGTCACTCACACGCATAGAGTCCCTAACGACTACTGATAGCCCTTCTTAACTTTTCAGTACTATTTCTGCCTGGCAGATAACCTCACTGCAGTATGGCTTCCACTTACCATCCGCTATTCTTTCCCCGGGGATTTTCTAGACAACATAAAACAAACTTTAAACACACGGATGTTAGTTCATAAAAATAAAATTCTCATTACCCAATTAACAAAATGCAACCATCCTCTGATAACCAGAAAACTGATCCAGAGCACTACTAGCAACAAGCATTCATACACAAAATACTCACTTGGGCCCATACATTCATACTACGCTAGCAATTTCCGCTGGTGGGTCAGTTGTACTCTTTATCAAAATCCCTGCTACCAATTACTTTTCTGATTGAAGAGTAATGACTTACCAATGGACCTTTTGCTAATTGGGAAGTTTAAAATGAGTGACATTCAATACAATTAATAACTCCTGAAATAATCACTGAGTCAGGAAGTTTTAAAATGTTTATCTAAAGATTTAGCAGAGTAAAATACAGAACCACATGATACTTAAATCGTATATCAAGGATGAAGCATAATATTCAATTATCGATCAATGACAGTCCCTCAGAAAAGGAGAAGATAGAGACAGCAGGGTAACTAAGGTTTGCATTTATATTTACCTAAAAGTGCGAGAACCAAACCCCTTGGCCAAGGAGTTGGAAAGATAGGTCTCAGGAAGGATGAAGAGCAATGTCCTCCGGACCAAGTTCAGGACGGGACAGGTGACCTCTCTATCAACGACGCCTGCGTCGTTCCCCTCTCTGGTACTTCGCTTCTCCTCGATTTCTCCCGTGTCTTCCTTCTAAGGTACTCCGCCGCCCCCAACTCAGGACCTCTCTGAACAGCGGTTCAGTCTGCACTCAATCAGCTCGTTCTGTGGTTCTCCCAGCTGACTGCCTTAATGCCTTAAGCTAATGCTAATTCTAATTCTATATCTATTATACCCTTCTACGCCCATGTACCTCCCCTTAATGTTGCAGAATTATGGGTCCACTACTTCTGATTGGACGGGGACAGGGGGTTGATCCTCACACCATATTGATTTAATTCAATTTCTTTAGGCCCATTGTTTTAAAATACCGCCCATCACAATTAATACATTTGCTTTATTTCCCACCCGTCTCACGACAAAGTTTATTACAATGTTTAAATAAATTGTTTCTTTCGGTATGGACATCGTGGGTACAATAATGTTGGCCATCAGGTCATGGCCTTGGACGACGTCCAGGTTGACTTCATCCTCTCTTCTGGGCAGCCTCGCAAGGCGCATGCGCAGAACCATTGTCTCTCGAGTTTTCAGTTCAACCAACCCGGGCCCATTTACGAACTAATAAAAGTCAAAGAAGAAAATATTAAAATCACAAATAAAGTGTTTCACTGTATACCCACTCTTTCTACTCTATTCCCATTTAATTATAAATTCTATCCTGCATTAATAGCATTAGGATATCACAGTTTAATTGCAACATGTAAGCAAGCTGCAGCACGTGAAAACATTAAGCAGCCATTTTAATACACACTGCGCAGAAGCAAGGATTTCCCTCCAAGCAAAGAAAGACGTCACACCACGTGATATGGTTGAGACATGCGCAATAAGTTTCCCGCGCTTTAGCGGCCATTTTAGATTAGACAAGCATTAATTGTTAGTTTAAAACACATAGACAAGCTTCCTTCTCTTTGTATTTGTGTGTGCAGTGGTTAGTACGAACTTTACAAAGATTAATAAATTAATACTGTGAGAGGATTGCTTCCGAGCAAGTCTCATTTGTGAGTCCTTGCTCCATCAACAGTATCAGGTAAGTATAGCCCCACAGTGTAAAAAACACAAGAATCACCTCCTATGTTGCTCTGGTTGACTTCATTCACAGTGTAACCTATGCAGTCAAATGCCATAGGTGCACTGTAACTTATGAACTTTCTTTACTATCCCATCTTTTTTCTATGCAGCAACATAGTTCACTCTCACCAAGGGTCATAAAGCCAACATTATACAAATATGTTCCTCAGCAGCCTTCTACCCTATGACCAGTTCATTCTTTCTTAGTTTCTTGAGACAAAGAACAGTATAACATAACACTGGATTGTAATAATGGAGCAGAGACTATCCAACAACATATACCTCATGTCCTAAGTAGAAATACTCTTTCAGTCAATCGCTGGCATTTGGCTATACGAAGAGAGCAGCAGAATTGTGTGTTAAATGTCTACCACTCTCCTTTTATTTACTGCAGTCAAACCTTAATTAGGTGCAAGCATATGTCCAGCTATTCACATCCTTGAAGCAAAGTGGTAGGACTTGCCTGTTAGAAGAGGAGTTTGAGTGCTGGAAAACAAGATCACAAAATAGGCAAAGAGGTGAGATAAATAAGAAAAAATTAGTTTAAAGAGCAAATTAAAGAATAGAGTACTAGGAAGGGTTGAGGCGCAGGAAAAGGGGCATACCAAATTGACACTAGGAATGAACAAGGGAAGAAAAGAAATAAAAGGAAAATGCTTTATTACCACTCGCAAAACACTTTCCCTGTGAATATTTATGATACAAAAAATATAAAGGCTGATAACTACTGGTTTTTATGAGTTTTGAAAATACTGGAAAACACTGGGAATCCCCCATCAGAATTCACAATAGAAACTGGAAACATCAAAGTGTATTCATCTGCTATTCCATGTATCTTTGTTGAAACCTTGTTCTGCAAAAACATGTCTTGTGCCACATCCTATGAGAATTCAGGTGAACACCAAAGAGGAATATGAGGTACATAAGATTTTAGATGCAAAAAGTTTGAGTAAACAACTTCAATACTTAGTTGAATGAAAGTGGTTCTGCTCTGAAGAGAGGTCATCTGAACCAGCTTCCAGTTCTTTCGCTGTGATGAAAGCCTTTAGGTGGGGGCAATGTCAGGATGTGAGTCTTACTGCCAGGGTTCGGCATGCGTGGGGGTGTAATGATCGAACCCTATTGTGCTGTGTTCTTTTCACCAAAGGAACAGCTGACAATGGTCATTGAATGTTGGCATCATCTTGGGAAATTCATCACCCAGGAATGCTTGAATTATTTTGTTGTTTGGAGAGGGTGGCAGCCAACTTGGATTATTTGGTATAACTTTCCTCTTGTTCCATACAGTGCTCCCTCTAAATATTTTTCTTATAGTGCATCGGACAGTGTGAGCACACTATTCTATAATGTGTGCAACATCAAGAGTAAATAAAGAAGTAATTCAATTCTGGAACCTGCTGCTTTTCTGACATACACTTCTTACAGAGGAGTGTGGCAACAGTATTTTTCCTGGCACATGGAGGAAGGAGCAGTTGATTGCCAAATTTGCTGGGTGGTGGGCTATGGCATTCATAGGTGTTAATAGCAGATCTGTGCAATGAGACTGGGGTTTGTTGTATGCCCCACTGTGAAGTGAAGGGGTTTCTAAGTGTTCTTGCCATTTGTTTGGGCCTTGCCTGGCATCTGCTCTCCTCACTGGTTTTTGCGTGCCTCTGAGGTGAACCTCTGCAGCCAAACAGGCAAGGGCTTTGGGTGGGCTAACACCTACATATTCTTTGTGGTAGAGCTGCACCTGAGGCCCAGATGAAGTGTTTATTTCTGGGCATGCCATCCATGTGCCTCCTGCAGTTTGGGAGGCTGAGCATGGTGGTCACTCTCTTGATCTCAGCTGCCTCTGTCTGTCTGTCTGTCTGTCTGTCTATCTATATATATATGTATGTACTTCATGTTTAAGATGTTTTTCTTTGCATTGGGATGGCGAGACAGCTTCTAGGCCAAACCTAACAAGGGATAGAAGAACCAAGGAGCATGAACTCCGTTTAATCCTCATAAGCTAGTGTAATGCACCCTCACTGGTGGGAATGCTTTCTCATTTCACAAGACTGTTGTACCTTTAAAGAGACCATCAGAATACTCAACAAGGCTCCCATACTTTGACTAGAACGTCACCATCACAGCTCAGCATAGCTGCTATATCTTAAACCAGAAGGTACAAACACAGCTGGATTGGTAAGCATGTAATGGAAAAGCACAGCACGTGTGAAACCAGCTGAAGCACTTTCAATGGCACAAAACCAGCACTTCTCAGCAGAGTTGTTGTAGGTTTAATCGGTAGTTGCACTTCTTAGCACTCTTCTACTATTTTGATTGGCACTTTCTCAAGAAATAGTCCATATGTTTAATAAGGCAGTACTTGCACTTCACAGCATAGTCAATTACCATACTTAAATAGAACAACAGAACTTCTATACATTTAAGTCCACATTATGAGTGGTGGTATTCCACCCGGAGCGATAACTCTGGGTGTAATTCTACCACACAGCATTCTAGGCAGCTTTGTGTTGCGTGCCTGATAATATATGTATATATATATAGATTGACAAAGGCTTCTGTGAAGCCGAAACGCGTCTCTCGTGTCTCCGGGTTGAGGGTGACCTGAAATATTAAAAGAAGCCATATCCTAACAGCCTCTAGTCTGTGCCTTCTTCGTTGGATGTTTCTGAGGAAGCGGGAGTGTTTGTTCATATATATATATATATTCACTGAAAAAACCATAGGTTTTAGGGACAGTTATAGTTAGTTGGACATTTCACTCGTACAAAACCATAGAAATTCCCCCGCTATAGTTAGTTCAGCTAACTATAACTCGCGCCCACGCAATGCACTGCTGATGACGTCACATATTACATAACTCATGACATGGTCAGTGACATCACTGATGACATCACTGATGACATCTCAAATGACATCACTGATGACATCACTGATGACATCATCCAGTGACTGTGTGTTTCTGTAAAGTTTAAATATGTTTAATATATATAGGGAAAGGCGTATTGAAGAATGAGTGGGTGTATAAGTGTCTGAATGGATGATTTAGTACGTGCGTGACTGACTCTACAAGTGAGTGATTAAACGTATCTTACTGAATGCATGGGTTAGTGACTAAACTGTGTGAATGTCTGTATCCGTCTGTTTGTTGGTGTGTAAGTGGATGCATGGATTTGCGAATAGCTACATGAGTGTCTATATGGGTTATTGATTGGTTCTCTGAGTATCTGTATGGCTGCCTGAGTGTTTGTGTGGGTGGGGTGTGTGTGACTCTGTACATAGATGTGTGAGTGGGTGATTCACTGGGTGCATGATTTCAAGAGTGCATCTGTGATGGACTGCTTGGGTGGGTGAGTGTGTGGATGGGTGTGTTAGTGAGTGAATGTATATCTCAGTGGTACATGTGCGAGTAACTACATATGTAAAAGGCAGTATATATGTGTGTTAGAGTATTTAAATGGCTATAAGTGAGAGTGTGTGATTGTGAGAGTGGCTGTATGGATGCGTGTGTGCTTGTATCAGTTATTGTATAAGAGCGTAAGAATGTGCTAGTATTTGTATGAGTAAGTGAGCTGGTGTGTGTATAACTGTATAGGTGAGTAAATGGGTGTGTGATTAATTTTTTGCATGACTGACTAGGTGTATGAGTACCTCTATGGATGAGTGGCGGTGTGTGAGTGTTTATATAGGTGTATGAGTGCATATGATAGTCCTGTACTGAGTGACTGTAAGTATGAGTGACTGTACGGGTGAGTGAGTAGATGTGTGTGTGTAGACCTAAGAATCAGTGAGTGGGTATGTTGTTATTGGTATTGGAGTGTGTATGGTTTTGAGAATGGCAGTCTGTAAATAGAGTGGGTGTATCAAAAGTTATATTAGGGTGTGAGAAGATGCATCAAATTATCAAATGGATGATGTCATCAGTGATGTCATTTGAGATGTCATGAGTGATGTCATCAGTGATGTCACTGACCATGTCATGTGTGATGTAATATGTGATGTCATCAGCAGTGCATTGCGGGGGCGCGAGTTATAGTTAGCTGAACTAACTATAGCGGGGGAATTTCTATGGTTTTGTACGAGTGAAATGTCCAACTAACTATAACTGTCCCTAAAACCTATGGTTTTTTCAGTGAATTTCAAAGGTTTTTAAATGCTAATTTCTAACTATAACGTGTCTGAAACCTATGGTTTTTTCAGTGAATTTCAAAGGTTTTTTAAATGCTAATTTCTAACTATAACGTGCCTAAAACCTATGATTTTTTAAGTGAATTTCAAAGTTTTTTAAATGCTAGTTTCTAACTATGCCTACAGAGGTAGGACATGTGAAGAAAGAAGAAAAAACGCACAGAAAGAAGCAAAAGAAATGCAGAAAGAAGCAACAGAAGTCCACAAAGACGAAGAAAAGTGCAGGAAAAAGCAAAAGATGTGCAGAAAGAACCAACAGAGGAGCAGAAAGAGGCCTTGTTGCAAAATCATCCTGTGCCCACAACTTTTTCAGACGGGTACTGGTGGTAACTGACTCTGACTAACCAGAGTCAGTGCTATGCTAAAAGACACTTAGAATACAGTGAAAACACCTACATACACTAGGGAACACTATGCGTTGAGGTACCCCTGTGATTAGCATGACCTCCTCTGTAAGTCCCTAGTACATAATAGGGCAGGGGGATTAAAACTACCTCTTAAAACGCGCTACAGGGCGCGTTTGCACAGTGGTGAAGGGAGGGGGGCCTGAGGTGACGTGTGCAAACGCGCCCCGTGGTGCGTTTTAAGTTGCGGGATTAAGTCCCCTTGAATCCTGAGGGTCCCTGGGGCCCAACTAGCCCCCCAGGTACCTACAGTTAGGACCACAGAGCTGAGTTGCAGAGAGGCATTCCGAGGCCACACACCTTTTTTCACCTCTCTGCAACGCAACTCTGTTGTGCTTACTGAAGGTACCTGGTGGGCTAGTTGGCCCCCAGGGTCCCTCAGGATTCAAGGGAATTAATTCCCCAACTTAAAACGCACCACAGGGCGTGTTCTGCGCACATGTCACCTGAGGCCCGCCCCCTCCATTCACCACTGTGCAAACGCGCCCCGTGGCGCGTTTTAAGTTGGGGGATTAGGTCACCTTGAATCCTGAGGGTCCCTGGGGCCCAACTAGCCCACCAGGAACTTCCAGTAAGCACCACAGGCCTTCGTTGCAACGCCTGTAACAAATTGTGCAGTTGTGTTTAGGTAGTGAAGGGGGTCGTGCTGGGGGTAGTGTTTTAGGGTTTAGGGTAGTGCAGTGGTGTTTGTGTAGTGTAGGGGGTCATGCTGGAGGTAGATTTAGGGTTTAGGGTAGTGCAGTGGTGTTTGGATAGTGTAGGGAGTCGTGCTGGGGGAGTGTTTTAGGGTTTAGGGTAGTGCAGTGGTGTTTGGGTAGTGTAGGGGGTCGTGCTGGGGGTAGTGTTTTAGGGTTTAGGGTAGTGCAGTGGTGTTTGGGTAGTGTAGGGGGTCGTGCTGGGGGTAGTGGTTTAGGGTTTAGGGTAGTGCAGTGGTGTTTGGGTAGTGTAGGGGGTACTGCTGGGGGTAGTGTTTTAGCGTTTAGGGTAGTGCAATGGTGTTTGGGTAGTGTAGGGGGTACTGCTGGGGGTAGTGTTTTAGGGTTTAGGGTAGTGCAGTGGTGTTTGGGTAGTGTAGGGGGTACTGCTGGGGGTAGTGTTTTAGGGTTTAGGGTAGTGCAGTGGTGTTTGGGTAGTGTAGGGGTTCGTGCTGGGGGTAGATTTTTAGGGTTTAGGGTAGTGCAGTGGTGTTTGTGTAGTATAGGGGGTAGTGTTTTAGGGTTTAGGGTAGTGCAGTGGTGTTTGTGTAGTGTAGGGGGTCGTGCTGGGGGTAGTGTTTTAGGGTTTAGGGTAGTTCAGTGGTGTTTGTGTAGTGTAGGAGGTCGTGTTTTAGGGTTTAGGGTAGTGCAGTGGTCTTTGGGTAGTGTAGGGAGTCGTGCGGGGGGTAGTGTTTTAGGGTTTAGGGTAGTGCAGTGGTCTTTGGGTAGTGTAGGGGGTCGTGTGGGGGGTAGTGTTTTAGGGTATAGGGTAGTGGATTGGTGTTTGGGTAGTGTAGGGGGTCATGCGGGGGGTTAGTGTTTTAGGGTTTAGGGCAGTGAAGTGGTGTTTGGGTAGTGTAGGGGGTCGTGCTGGGGGGAGTGTTTTAGGATTTAGGGCAGTGCAGTGGTGTTCGGGTAGTGTAGGGGGTCGTGCTGGGGGGAGTGTTTTAGGGTTTAGGGCAGTGCAGTGGTGTTCGGGTAGTGTATGGGGTCGTGCTGGGGAGAGTGTTTGAGGGTTTAGGGCAGTGCAGTCGTGTTCGGGTAGTGTAGGGGGTCGTGCTGGGGGAGTATTTTAGGGTTTAGGGTAGTGCAGTGGTGTTCGGGTAGTGTAGGGGGTCGTGCTGGGGGTAGTGTTTTAGGGTTTAGGGCAGTGCAGTGGTGTTCGGGCAGTGTAGGGGGTCGTGCTGGGGGTGGTGTTTCAGGGTTCAGGGCAGTGCAGTGGTGTTCGGGCAGTGTAGGGGGTCGTGCTGGGGGTGGTGTTTCAGGGTTTAGGGCAGTGCAGTGGTGTTCGGGCAGTGTAGGGGGTCGTGCAGGGGGTGGTGTTTCAGGGTTTAGGGCAGTGCAGTGGTGTTCGGGCAGTGTAGGGGGTTGTGCAGGGGGTTGTGTTTCAGGGTTTAGGGCAGTGGTGTTCTGGCATTGTAGGGGGTCGTGCTGGGGGTGGTGTTTCAGGGTTTGGGGCAGTGCAGTGGTGTTCGGGCAGTAAAGGGGGTCATGCTGGGGGTGGTGTTTCAGGGTTTTGGGCAGTGCAGTGGTGTTCGGGCAGTGTAGGGGGTCATGCCGGGGTGGTGTTTCAAGGTTTAGGGCAGTGCAGTGGTGTTCGGGCAGTGTAGGGGGTCGTGCTGGGGGTGGTGTTTCAGGGTTTCGGGCAGTGCAGTGGTGTTTGGGCAGTGTAGGGGGTGGTGCAGGGGGTGGTGTTTCAGGGTTTAGGGCAGTGCAGTGGTGTTCGGGCAGTGTAGGGGGTCTTGCAGGGGTGGTGTTTCACGGTTTAGGGCAGTGCAGTGGTGTTCGGGCAGTGTAGGGGGTCGTGCAGTGGGTGGTGTTTTAGGGTTTAGGGCAGTGCAGTGGTGTTCGGGCAGTGTAGGGGGTCGTGCTGGGGCTGGTGTTTCAGGGTTTAGGGCAGTGCAGTGGTGTTCGGGCAGTGTAGGGGGTCGTGCTGGGGCTGGTGTTTCAGGGTTTAGGGCAGTGCAGTGGTGTTCGGGCAGTGTAGGTGGTCGTGCTGGGGCTGGTGTTTCAGGGTTTAGGGCAGTGCAGTGGTGTTCGGGAAGTGTAGGGGGTCTTGCTGGGGCTGGTGTTTCAGAGTCTAGGGCAGTGCAGTGGTGTTTGGGCAGTGTAGGGGGTCTTGCTGGGGCTGGTGTTTCAGGGTTTAGGGCAGTGCAGTGGTGTTCGTGCAGTGTAGGGGGTCGTCCTATGGGTGGTGTTTCAGGGTTTAGGGCAGTGCAGTGGTGTTCGGGCATGGTAGGGAGTCGTGCTGGGGCTAGTGTTTTAGGGTTTAGGGTAGTGCAGTGGTGTTTGTGTAGTGTAGGGGGTCATGTTTTAGGGTAGTGCAGTGGTGTTTGTGTAGTGTAGGGGGTCATGCTGGGGGTAGTGTTTTAGGGTTTAGGATAGTGGAGTGGTGGTTGTGTAGTGTAGGGGGTTGTGCTGGGGGTAGTGTTTTAGGGTTTAGGGTAGTGCAGTGGTGTTTTTGTAGTGTAGGGGGTCATGTTTTAAGATGCAACGCTCCAATACCTGACCAGTCTGCACTGCATAAAACTGCAAAAAAACTAAAAATAAAAAGTGTTTTCCACACTTTTGTCATTGGGCTATATGTGGGCTACATCTGGGTAATATTTGTGCTACATTTGGGCTCTTTTTTCTCTGGTGGCCATCTTGGAAGACTTCTTTGTTATGAAGTTTCCTAATTTCCTCATTTACTGCAGTCTCCTCAGTAGGAAATGCTTTCAGTTTTTTACTTTGATTCCATCAAGAAGGCATTCAGATGTGTCTCACATTTGCCATAAATTCAGAATGTTAGCACTCTAGTTGCTCATTAGATCACTGTAGTAAAGCTACTGCTCACCAGGGAGTTAACCGTTTCGCCGCAATCGGAATTCCGCCCAGGTGCTGGACATTCCGATCGCGGGTGTGGTCGTGACGAGCTCAGCTCGTCATGCGCACAGGCCGACCGCGCAGCATGACGAGCTGAGCTCGTCATGAGCATCGAAGGGGTTAACTGGAAGTTTGCTGCTGGTATTGAAAGTGATTGTTTCAGTCTGCATGTCAGAATTTTCTAATGAAATAGAAGAGGATTTGAGATCTCACTTAAAACATGCCCTAATTTTTCTTTCTGCAGCACTAACCATAATTTCTATTTCAAAAAGAACCCCCTCATTTTGTTCCTTTTTAAATTAAATGTTTTTAGTGTTAACGGTTTATTCCAATCAAGATGGCTTCAGGTGTGCCATACTTTTGTCATAAGTAAGGCTGTTAGCGCTCTAGTTGTTCTTTAGAACACTCTGGGAAGCTGCAGTAGAACACAAAGGCATCAACTGGCAGGCTGCTCCTGTTGAAATATAACAGGAAGATATTTGAGATCACACTTGAAACATGTCCTAATTTTTCTTTCTACAGCACTAACCATAATTTCTATGACAAAATGAACCCCATCATTTTGTTCCTTTTTAAATTAAATGTTTTAAGTGTTACCAGTTTATTCCAATCAAGATGGCTTCAGGCGTGCCATACTTTTGTCATAAGTAAGGCTGTTAGCACTCTAGTTGTTCTTTAGAACACTCTGGGAAGCTGCAGTAGAACACAAAGGAATCAACTGACAGTCTCTGCCCTTGTTGGATGTACATGTTTTACTGAGAATGTCAGACTTCATTCTTACATGACTGAGAAAGATAATGTGAATTTACAGAAAATATGCTCTCATTTTAGCTTCTGGAGCACCTTCCAAAACTCTATGGGACAAGCATGTGAAAATAGTTTTCTCTCAAACATGATTCATGATATCCCAGCAGAAGGTTTTTCACAGAGTAAAATCACCTTAGAACACACCACAATTCCTGAAATTAGTATGGTACCATCAACAAATGAATTCTAATGTAACTAAAGTCTGTTATCACCCTTTATAGTTCTCCTTTTGGTAACCCTCAAAATCTTTGATTCACTACAATGCATTTCAATGGGGTACTATCATTTATATTGGTCCCAAGATGGCTGCCAGCAATTCCAGGATGAAGTGCTGACAGCCAATCAGATCTCACGATGACATGTGTGGTTAGGCTCCGCCCAGATATATATGTGATTTTACTTTTGATTTTCTCAGCAACTACTGAACGGATTTACACCATTTAACAAAAAGGGTTCTTTCTGAACCAAGAACTACCTCTTTGCCAAATTTGGTGTAATTCCGTTCAGCAGTTCGGGCTGTAGCCGTGTCTAAAGTTTCCTATGGAAAATTGCATGGGGAAAACACGTTTTGGGACCCCCCTTTTTTCTCGGCCCCCACTTGCCGAATCACCCCAAACCTTTCAGGATAGGAGTGGACCGGAGCGGGCCATAAGTTTTGAAAATTTCGCGAAGATTCGTCAACCGGCGCCAAAGTTATTGGAAATAGAATGTTGTGAATTTCCTATGGAAAATAGGTCCTAACTATAACTATCTACTGGCGACCGCCAGTAGATAATATATATATATATATATAGAGAGAGAGAGAGAGAGAACCATACCAGAACCTCTTAGCAGGGCTGCATTACTTTTAAGGGGATGGCACCAGAACTTTAATGGAATGGTATCCAAATGTACAGACGAAACAATGATTGAATGATTTACTAAACCTTACATGAGGAAATTTGAGCATTTGCAAATCATAGAACAGTAAGTGGAGTAGTAATGGTGCCATGAGCCCAGGTGCAAAGAAGAAAAATGTCACTTTGATTATAGTTGGGGTAAAAAATACAGCAATTATCATGTTTCGATGGGGCCCTCTGGGCTGTGGCCCCCAGTACCACTGCTACTGCTGCACCATTGGTAGTTAGGCTCCTGACAACAGTTAAACATGGTGCAGATTGCCACAGTGTAACATACCCAAGGAGCTCCCTTCTCACACGTGACTTGCTCTTGCTCGTCCGGCCCTCTTATTTCTTTGTGTTCTGCTACTTGCAGTTTTACTTGAACAAAAGTACAAGTATCATAATGCAAAGAAAGTATACAATACAATAAAAGTTTTATTGCCATAAGTAAAGGTATAGTATTCCTTGCACATATTTGTATCTAAAGTAGATATCTAACAATGGAGTCTGTAAACTCTCACTTAGCGCTTATTTTAAAGTGTAAAGTCCAGAAAAAAGCCTTTGTGCTGAAATCCCACTTTTTAGGTATTGTTTGACACAGACATGCACCTTCGTGTCATGCATCATATTAATCAAAGCATGCTTCTGCTAGACGTACATGCTCTTTCAGCACATCAGACAAGCACCCATCAGGTTGGAAATAGAAAAGGTTGCTTTGTAAAATGTAAAAAGAAGAGGCGATATTACTTAGTTGTATAGTTTAGTTGAGCCTCTCTGGTGGCAGTGACTGCAGGAGCATCTGACTTGCAGATGTGGACCTTTTGGCAGTTATATGAGGAGAGGGCACCACCCACCATGCACTGAGGATGCCAGGGCCACCTCAAAGCACTACATCTCGTTTCACGGTGCACTGACACCCTGCTCTATCTTCAGAAGCAGGCTCAGCATAATCCCCTCTCTGCCTCTACCCGTCATCAGGGGACTCGCACTGTGACTGGAAACATCATCAAGGTTGAACATGCTGGGAAAAGCAACCAGGGGGCAGTAGAAGGGCTGGGGAGACAGCGGTCATGCTGGAAGAGAGGGCGTAGGTTGAGGGAAGAGGGGGAAGGCCGGGTGAACGGGCATGACGGGTGGATAGTAGTGAGAAGAAGCTGATTTGAGGAGAGCTGCCATACTGAGGAGCAAGCAAACTGGGGGGAGAGCGTGCAGACTAGTAGAGGAGCATGCAGAATAGGAGGAGAGCACAGGCATCGAGCATGCAGGGGGAAGGCCCACTCGGGAAAGCAGGCAAGTTGTGGTGTGAACAGGCAGGCTGTAGGGACAGCAGGAAGGCTGGGGGGGGTGGCAGACTGGGCACACTAGGGTAAAGCATGTAGAGTGGCAGACTGAAGGAGAGAGCGGGCACACCCAGGCCACACACTCACATGTCAGGACACCAATGCAGTGTCTGGCGTGTGACACTCTAGCTCATCTCCACATGCATCGCCACCCCGACCATCAGTAAGTGCCTGGCCCATCTAACTGCCTGTCCCTCATGACAAGAAGTGAAGAGAGATAATAGATTGCCTCCAGAGGGACAGCGGGGAGAGAGAGAGAGAGAGACAGAGAGAGAGAGACAGAGAGAGAGAGAGAGAGAAGGATCTGGTGGTGGCTGTGAGCAGGCAGGTTGGAAGGAGTGGGAAGACTAGTGGAATCGCAGAGTGGGATAGCAGGCGGGCTGGAGTACAGTTACCTTTCCATCTTGAAATGACTGGAATTGAACCAATACCAATGCACATAATACCACCAGGCCTGCTGTTAGCTGTCCATCTAAAGCCTGCATTCACTTTCACTGTCAATTTTGTAAGTGCTTCTCCTGCCAACCGCACAGGTAACATCAAGAGGCCTACGACCTAAACAGTCCACTAAAAATCACCCCACTATATAACACCCAGTCAAATAACTGATTCACCTGCTCAGACCATTACTTCTGCCTGCTATGTCTGCGTTCATAAATGCAGACTTCCGTTCCAGCATGGCCAAGCCTCATTTAAATATAGTGAAATCATGCACCACCACTATTCTCTATCCATGCACTGCAAAAAGAAACTGTGTCTTTGGAAAGTAAGGAATATGTGATAAATCTACCAGTTACTTCATACTGATTAGTCCTTTTCCTGTTTCAATAGCCTGAGGAGCACTTGGCCTAACTGTGCCTTCTTATGACAGGCCTGACTGCCAGAATCCAATGGAAGTGAGAAGAGAATTGGGAGAAGGCCAATCGCAGCTGTTATCCAAGAGAAACCATTGTGGCATTACATCTATGCACCCCTTTATCCTTTGACGTCTCAGAGTGACTGCTCATACCAACCGTGCATAGAGCCGATCCTGCTCTTAAGGGTTAAACGATGTTGCTTGCCACCTAGACTCTGAGCTTGTTAGAAAGCATTTCCACGGCACGTCCCCATGCTAAGGGTACAAGCACATTTGAATGCAGGATTTTGATGGGGACAACGTTTTTGGCTCGGTGGACAAATGCTTCCACTGTAGGGATCTGTGTTTGAGTCTCTGGGTATGGACTTGGATCCCGGCAGATCCACTCAAGTCTCCCCCACAGTTGATATAATGAGTTCCAAAGTCTTGGGTAACACAAAGTGTCTGATATAGCACCAAGCGTCTCCTTGCATTGAACATGCTCATTACAAGGGCACATGTTGAGTTATGCTAGTGTAGTCGTAGCCTGGGTCTTGTTCCACACAACAGATGCTAAACAGTGCATATTTTATTCTCTTTGGGTTGTATTTGCCTATAATGTGGTCCCATGGAACTGTTTCTTCTTTTTGTCTCAGAGGCCCCAAACTTGTAGAACAAATCCTAAAAGGAGGCCTAGACAGCAACAGACTCCATTTTGCTGGAAACCAGCCTTGGCGGCGCATCAGGGCCTGAGAAGAGGTAAATATACAGCCTGGGCTTTAGAGGGAATCCCAGCTCCTGACAGCGTGTGGAAAGGGAGCCCCAGCATAAAGCACACTTCACTGAGTCTCACCAACTCTTGTTTGATGAAGCTACTGAATTTAATGCGGGAGTCTCAACAAGCAAGCCTTAGTTAAACATGTCAAATGCGGAAAAATGCGATTTTTGGAAAAGGCTCTCCCTTGTGCGTCTCCACACCTTATCTATAAGTTTGTTCTAATCGTTAGTTACAAGGCAAAACAGAGGCAATCAATAAACAGTGAGTTTAGTAGTTAGGTGACCATCAGAGAACCGCATATTTGGCTTTATTTGTACAGGTGCCGGCGAATATTGCCTGTGGTGTGAACATTTTCCACTTCATTGCAGCTGGCAGCCTGCCCCCGCGCTGCCGCTTTCAGATGGTTTCTAGTCTTGTTTAGTTTCAGGGGTTTCATGTGGGACCCACAGAGGTAATAAAACATAAAAATAAACAAAGCCGCCATAAACATGTGCTCTGCTACTTTGTCCTCTATGATGCCATAAAGGGCTCATTCAATGTGGCAAGCGTGCCAGATACTCTGAAATGAGGGCATATTTATAAAGGGGGGACTGGGGCAGTTCCACTCAGGTGCTAACAAAGCACAGCTCCTTCTGCAGATGGCTTGCAAAATGGAACATGCAGGTTTATTGGTGCACCTGGTCCAAGTATGTGAAGGGTGTTATGCTCTGGTGCGCTTCTCATGAATAAATGAAACATCAGTGCCTTATGCTCGATGCACATTTTATTACGCACAAGTCCTTTTGAAGTCATGTAGCAAAGGACCTTAGTGATGTGGTGAGTAAAATTACTCGGTAACATATTGGCTGTAATGTTCAGGACTAATATACTTTGCCGATGTTCCCTGAAGCCTTTTGCCCAAGATTCAAGGCACAACGTGAAAACACGAAAAAACGTGAAAAACATGCACATTGAAAAGCCGTGAAAAGCTCGCTTTTCAGTGTTGTGGATTTGAATCAAAATCGTAGATTCATTTCCTAATCTAAGGAAACTGCGATGTTGTCGGTAAAAAATTGATATCCCTCAAATACGTTTAACAATCACAGATGCTTCTTGCTCCTTATATGCATTATACATTATCACTAAAGCCAATCACGGTTCAAAACAGAGAAAAATGCCCCTCTGGTTGTTGAACGCCCTTTCCCAACGTGTTAGTACCGACTAGCAAGTCACAGTTATCTTGATGCTACCTTCAGATTCTAATGTTCTTCTGAGGTTTTGAGGCTATCAGGGCCTTGGGTAAATATTCCGCAATGACAGTATGCATCAGCCGTCTTTCGTGTTGATGGGTTGGCCTTCTTGGTGGCAATGTTCGAAGATACTCTTTGATGAGACTGATTACTACCTCAACAATCCTTTGATCAACCCTCTACCGTAGTTTTTGCTGTACCTGTTGTCTGGTGTGGAACAGGACATGCCCAAGTCACAGAGCAACCAGTTGTTCAGATGGGTCAGTGTACACTCTTACTTTGTTTATTTTGCCGCCCTTGTATCTTCAACCTCATGTTCTTAGGACCACTGCACAACAGGCGTGTCATCGCTCTCTAGTTCTTCAGTCTGCCAAGGGTCTTCCTTGAGTTCTGCAGGATCTGGATGGCAGTGCTGACCTTTCATGTCGCATCTTGTCGGCTCTAAACCATCAATCTGTACATCTTTAGAAAGGGATTGAGTTTTACCAAAGCAGTGCATCTGCTCCCTTGGGCCAGATATTCTTTGAGCAATAACTACTGGTATTGCTTATTCTCCTCTTCTCATAGATGCTCACTTTTATCTGGTTCAGCCATTGCACAGCCTCTTCCTTCACATGTACCACTGCGAAAACTTCCATTATATATGCATCACTTAGCTCCAAAAACCTGCCGATCACTACAAAGCATTTAAGCCTTGACCGTCAACATGAGCTTTCACGGTTTGAAGTTAATGTGATTCGAGTTCTCACCTTTTCATATGGTTCTCAATCACAAGTGGAAGGCATAAGGTGAGACCACTCATAATCATTAAATATCTGAGGGTCAAAGAATTTGTATATACCAACTTCGATAAGTTCTACTCTCGCCCTGCATTTGGGAGCATCAGGGATATCTTTCTCCTGTAGCAATTGAAGCAATATGGACCATATCATGATACCATCCGCGACATTCATGTAGTTGCATAGCCGTGCCAGCCACCGTTTCTACTTTGGAGCAGTCACTGATGTGAAACATGGAGGCAGTGTAGCAGGGTTGCATTCACTGAAACGATGTGTGTGCGCAACATACACAAACCCATCTTTATTTGACATGCCATGAAGGCACATGGACAAGACACTGGAGTGCAAGGTCACAGATACTTACAGATGATGGGGTTCTGCACAGATTCTCTGCTACTTTTTATATACTAAGTCAAGGCCTGACCATGGAATGTAGGGCCTGACTGTGACATAAAGGGCTTATACGGAGTTGGAGAGACACAACAGCAATAATGATAACTTGTTATTTACATAGTGCTTCATTCTACACTTCTGCCATTTCTAAGTCCGAATAACCTGCTTGCGCTGATTTCAGGAATCTGTCACGTCTTTTTTGAGAAGTATTTTAACTCATCATCCACTTCCTTCCTCCTGTCCTCATACCCGAGTGGTAAAGATAACCTGCCTTCTAGAGGAATGAATATCTATCTTCACCCCATAGGGAGTGGCCTGCAGGTATCAGTGTCACATCTAATCCCGCCCCCCTTCGGCTCTTACACTCTAACTATGCCCCTTCCTCCTCAACCATCTCCTTTCTGTTGTTCAACTCTTCTTAAGGCACACCAGGCAGCTCACATGAGGCTGACAATTCTGTCTCTGCATCTGTACATACCTCATCTAATTACTCTCAGTCACAGATTTCTCACTCAAACTTCTTTCCTCCCTCATAACCTAATTTGTCTCTATTGAGCTCTCCCTCCAGCTCTCACCAACAAGAGCTCAACTCAATCCCCCAGATTCAAATCTGTCCCTGCTTCTTCCTTCCTCTCCCCACCTCTTCTCCAAACATTTTCTCTCTGCCTACATTCTACAACCTTTCAAGTAATTTCTTTCCCAAGCCCCCTCTGCTCCTCACTCTAACGCCTCTTCTTGAGCTCAGTTTTCAGAATTCTTGCAGCTTGTATGTGACTTCAGGCAAACACCTCTTCAGGATGCCCATCTGCTACTGAATATCTCTAAAATAAATTTCACTGACAGGTCAGTCAGTCAGTCAAAACCACTTTATTCGGTTAATAAAAACCATAAAAGTACACAACATATATCAGAATATATCACCATATAATGTATAAAAATCATTTAAAATCCGAATACTCAGTACATGGGGCGACATAAAAAGACATACAATCCACAAAATCAGATTTCTTAAAAATACTTAAAAACACTGACAAGCAGTAATTCATATTTAGCAGTGTAAAATCTGTAAACATCAGTAACATATTAAAAACTAATTCGGTATTAAGTAAGCTATGGCATTTTTTCCTAAAACGTACAGCTGCAACTAAAAAACTTGCGATGTTAAAAATCTCCCATGGGTCATTCAACAGTTGCAGATAAAAAAGAGCGGGTTTAACCTGTATAAAACCTTTTCCCCTCAGAATTGGAACTAAAAACCTCCTTCAAATGACACTATAATGCTCACAGAACATTATAAAATGCATAGTATCCTGGGTTGAAAAATTGTCACAGGTACAGGGACCTAAATCACACACCCTTCTCCAGCCTTGCGAGATTCCTAAAAAAGTATGAATTAAGTTAAGACGAAACCTAGTTAAAAGCTGGCGGTGATAGGGCTTCGTGACAATTTTCAGGTATGGTTCAATCACAGTTGCGGTTTTTAGCAGGAAATAGGCTTTTACAGAGGATTTCTTTACCTCCGTCTCCTCCCTCTCGACCGCCATCAGATTCAAAAACTGTGTTCTGACCCATGTCACATCCTCTTTTCTTATTTGATCTGGGAGGGTAAATAAGTCAGGGCGCCCTAGGTTACTTAAAATATTCTTTACATAATGTAGCCAAGGGATGCTGCTAGCTTTATCCAAGGCCACACAATCCCTGATAATCTGATGATTAAGTGTTAACTCAGGGTTAAGCCAGGTCTTTAACCAGCAGCTCACTGGGGCCAACCTCAGCAAGTCTGACACATATCTTACCCCAACCTCTTGGTGTATTATACATGTAGAGGTGGACTGTGGAACAGACAGGAGGGAGCGTAAAAATGTATTTTCAACTATCTGTACCCCCTCTCCTGACTTATAGCCCCAGAGATCAGAGCCATACAGGGCGATGGCCATGCATTTGGACCTGTAAATGTTGAGCATGGCTTCAATTGGCTTGGCCCCCAGCCGTTGAGCAAAGCCATAAACAGCAGCCGTTGATCTTGCCATCAAATTCTTTTTAACTATTTGTTGGGGGGCCCATGTTCCCTTCTCATCAAATAAAACCCCCAAGTAGTTGAAAGAGGACACCCTAGACAGCTCAACACCTTCACAGTAAAAAGATTTTACTTTTTTGTTTTTATGACCCATAGACATTGTTTGGGATTTTGCTATATTCACTACTAGGTCCAAAGATTTCATATAAGCCCCGAATGAGTCAAGCAACCTCTGGAGCCCTATTGCTGTGCAGGTCAGTCTATTGCACCTCCACTTGTAACAATGAACCCATCATTGACATCCCACTAGCTCTTCATGGAAAAGCCAGACCCATAACCCTAATGTATATAATTCCAGAATGATTCTGTCGGGACAATTCTGGATTTAAATATGTAATAGACCCAGATTCTGAGGGTTACCAAGTCCACCCTGTGTATATATAAACCCTAAATCTATTGGGCTGCTCGAATCATCTAACTTTGAGACTAACTCAAATCCTAACTCAGCAAACACAACAAATTTGGCTCAGGTCGCTGACAATATCGATTTCCTAATGAAGGCTGTTAAGCAAATATTGTATAGCATTGGTAAACTCTAATGTCTTCCTCCACATTACCAATTTGAGCAGTCATCTGTGAAAGACAATCGTGGTTGGGCTAGGTTGCCGAAAATGAAAGCTTTCTGATAAGCAAACACTAATCACTCCCACATCCTGAGCGTTTTCTCCCAGTGTTTGGGGGTCTTTATTGGTTTTTCCCTGTCCCTCACCACCAGATGAGGAACATTACACTGTCCACTCAAAAGTGGGCGGGAGATGTAATGTCCTTCCTTTGACTGACCTCTACTCCATCGGAGTGTCAGAGGAAATAAATATTTTGTTGACGGAGCAAATGGGGGTTCCATTTGTCAGGCAATGAATCATTGTAGAATCTTGAATGGTGTGCACAGTGGCATAGACATGCTGGACACTTTCTAAAATAGACCTTACTTGTTGTGAGTTGCACTTCTTCCATACAAGGTTGGATGATCTTATATTGCTACACTCCTTCAGCCGTGGCTGCTGCAGGTAAGAGAAGGGGGTCGGCTGAGGGGGTATTTCGAGAGACGACCACAAGGGAAAATTAAATAAATAACTAATTTTCCCTCGTGGTCGTGTCTCGAAATCCCCCCCCAGCCGGCCTCACCGCCCCACCGCTCTTACCTGCAGCGGCCGCGGCTGCACTCCTTGTTGTATGCCTCTCCTTGCTGAAAGTCTGCTTTGATCAGTACTTCCATTCCTGCCAGTGCTTGCAGGCAATTTGTCACTTGCACTCCTATTTGGGACTGGGACTTATTTTTAAATCAGACTTTGATACCAAGGAAGTGAGAGAACTGCCGAAAAGGGAGAGAGAAGGGCAGAGAAAAATGGGAAAAGAGTGCCAAAGAGAGAAATCAGGGATGTTAAAAATCCAAAGATAAGGAGAAAGCATGTGTAGGGTGGTAGAAGAAAGAGGCATGCAGTCATATCAAGACTAGACAGGTTTGGTATTCCACAAACCTGACTTTCAGCACTGCTGGTTCTGGGCTCCTAAGAAAAAAACTGACCCCTGCATTATGCTTTATTCTCTTCACAAGTTAAGCATTAGATTTCATGCTTTAGGACATTTGAATTATCATGTGTTGCTTCTGAGAAGGTCCTGAATAGGTAACTTAACAGCAAATTGGGAATTAGATTTCAGTTATCCCTTCCATATTATGAAGCTACAGTTTGGGGAAAACATCTCTTCTAAAATTGCTAGTTGTCAAACTCTCTCCCTGTACAGAAAACACAGTAGTTACAGTCACATTCTCTGCACCTGATTCCGGAAAAATACCAGGCCAATCCAGCAGACCAGGGTGCGTCATTCAATTCTAACATACGAGAAACCACCTTATGAGCCCTAAGCCAGTTCAAGATTCATTAAAATTCAATAATTTGTCACTAAACCTAGATTTAGGCTGCCATCCATTTTTTGCCCTAGGAAACAAATCTTGCTCCCAAAGTAGCATCACCAACAGTACCCCGACACCTGCTTCTAATAGGCAAAAATCTTAAGTTTATTACACATTTTAAAAAGAATATTGGGAGCGTTTGGTGGAAGTCTTCCATAAATGCTATAACCTTTAAAAAAGTTGAGCTTGTTTGTTTAAAGAATTCCAGTTAAATGAAACAAGTCCCTACTATCTTCAAATTTTATGTTTCGATCATTTTTATTGATTTTAGCATATGTGAAATAAACAGAGCAAAATGGCCATAGTTGGCTGGATCACAAAACAGCAGAAGAAATGTAACAGTTCAAAATTTCAACATTTCCAACCTAACCAACCCCTTCCCCCAGCCCTCTCACTCCCCACTCTCCCATATCCTCCGCTGTGTTATTTTACATATTATGGAATGTAAAGTTCTAGCATACAGGGGTTTTCCTCTACCAGGGCTTATATTCTGCCCCGTCAGGTGGCCCAAAGTAGCACTGGCTATCCAGGTGATCCAGTGCTCGTAGCCTATTGGGGCAAGTGAGTCCTTGGTGTTAAAACTGAGAACTACATTCTAGTGAAATTACAGGTTTTGTCTCCCAGACTGTAGGCTATCTTTTCATGAGCCAATAGCTGCCACAAACATTGAAGCCATAATTCTATTGTGAGAGTTGTCTCTTTCCTCTGATGGCTCTATATAGTCTGCTTGGCCACTACCAATAGATGGGAGAGTCTTCTAGCCCTGGTTGAATGTACTAGGTATGTATTAATCAAAAAGGAAGGGTTGTTTTTCTTTCTTTTTACTCACAGGTTTGTTAGGAAAACGTTGAGTTTTCCTTAAATAACTCTCACCCATCAGGGTTTCTCTTGGTGCCATGCTTCATCATTGGTTTCTTCCCATTGTGCTGCGGAACAGGGCGAGCTACAACCTACGAGTTACATGGGAGTAGGGCTAGAAACATGTTGACCTGCGGAACTAGGGCTCATGGATTCCCCCAAGTTAACCTATTTTTCCCCATATTTTAAACCATACCAGCTAGAGGAAAATATTTAAGGTTTTTTTCTCCTACTGAATTTTTAATTTTCCTCCCACTCCCTTTCCCCTATAGTTCATCTAAAAATAAACCTTTTAGCACCTATATGGGCTCCCACGTAACCCGTAGGTCGTAGCACGCCCCGTTCCACAGCGGAACAGGAAGAACCCAATGATGAAGCATGCCACCAAGGGTAAACCCTGGTGGGTGTGGGTTATTTATGGAAAACTCACCGTTTTCCTAACAAACCTGAGTGGAAAGAAAGAAAAACAACCCTTCCTTTTTACACAGAAGGGCTCTTTTTGATTAACACATATCTACAAAGGAGGATGAGCCTGCTCTGAATTTTTCCTTTTCCCTCCCCCTATTTTTTTACATGTACTAGGTATGTGTCATCAATTGGGATCCCCAATATAGTGGCCATCGGGTCTTTGACCATCTCCCTGTCCTTAATAGCTTCTAAGTTTGAAAGAGGTACCAGCAAAGATATGGAAAACAAACTCAAGAAATTAAAACCTATAAAATAACATTTATAGCAGTTAAAAAAACTTGGATGCATATGCTAGATGTCATTAATAATGTCGAGGGTTTTAATAAACACATCCAACTGTTGCTAAACTCTTTTTGAACGTATAAACCTCTAAAGGTGAAGGTTTATATTGTGTGTTTGTATTTGTGTCATGAAATGCATGTGTATTTGTATTTGTGTTAACATATAGACACTCATGTGGGTTCACTGGATTTATACACCACGAATAACAAAAGAGCAGGGGTGCAGTTTCCATTTGTGCAGCTGGTGAGGGACATCTGATCATAAAGACCTAAGGGGCCAACTGAACTCTGTTACTTGCTGTATTTCCCAGTTCAAACTTCAGCCAGGAGCTCCATTTCATTCCTTGCACTAGGGCCCATAACACACTGGCTACATGTTACGTTTGCGTGAATGTGTTCGACATTTCAAATTTCAGCACTCAGTTGGAAGGCAGAGCATGATGTTGCGTTCAGGATTACAAAGGGCTTGAGTTTCCAAGAAATAAACTTGAGAACCTTCATGTCGAGTTGGAGTCTTTAATATAGGCAGAAACTCAACAAATTTGGTGATGAGCCGACCAAGCCCTATACCCATGCTACAATTCCTCTCAGACTCTGGATTTTGAGTGTGGTCCATGTTGGACCTAGGGAAACATTTGTGATGGTGAGTCGGGGCAAGCATTTCTTGTACTTTGCTGGGCCTCACTGTGCCTTCTGTGCTTTTGCTACACGCCCATATTTACAAGTGCTCTGTAGCTTGTGCTTGCCTTACCATTTATCCAGGTATAGTTGTGTTCCTTCCTCTTCGCCTTCCCATTCCTGTTTTCTTTGCACTCCACGCGTCTCTGATGTATTATGCTGTAGCGTGATTTCTTCGTGTACGGAACTGGGATTGGTCGTCCTCACTGGTGATCTGTTTTGGCTGGCCTTCGGATTGTGTACTACCTTTGTATTGGCTGTAGTTTCATAACCTCATCAGCGGCCATTTTGGAATGATTTATCATAGCATGTGAGACATTTAAGGGCAATGTTATGAAGGACAAGCACCTCGTGTTGGAATAGCGATTTCAACAGTACAGTGGCCACTATGCAGCACTGCAAGTGAAGAACTATTTAGGTACTTTGTTCAAGCATGTATTCGCATGGTTTTACCTGCTTCAGTGGAAAACTGTGATTACCTTCTTTGGTAGAGACCATAACACTGTGGATAATCTGAAGTCTTGTCTATGCTATTCATGGAATTTTACATGTTCACACAGCAGTCAAATTACGGAACTATATAGATTTATAGACTGCTATAGAAGATGTCTACGTTGAACCTTCTGTCTCCCTAGACCTTTATGGTAACCAAAGGTGAAACATACATGAAGTGGTAACATTGAAAATAGTATTTTAGTAACTATTTGTCTACTTTTGATGGTGAAGGGTTTACACCTGAAGAGAAAAAGAACATTTAACTCCCTTGTTTGGGTTGAGGGGACTAAAAGATTACAACCACATAGAAAAGAAACCCAGATTAGGCAAAGAGGGGGATGTGTTTTCTCATGCTCTGGAAGATCCTGGTGTATACTTTTTATCCACAGTGTGTATTGCGATTGATCGTTACAATTTTTTCCACAAGAAACAAGGTGGAAAAGAAAACATTTGAGGATTATGTTGCTGCATTAAAGAAATTAGCAGTGACATGCATATTTGGCAACTTACATGATGAACTGATCAGGGATCAGATCATTATGCATTGCAACATTCCCAGCATTCATGATAGATTGTGGGTTCAAGGGGATTCTACTCTAAAATAAGTTATTTCCATTGTAAGCAAAGTTGAGCTTACTTCAAAATGTGTGTAAGCAGCTTTTATTTGCTAGTAATGGGGAAGATGTAGGAAATGTAGTGAAGGCTGTCACAAAGAGAACAGAAATTAAATCTGATTGAGAAAATAATCAAAAGAAAGAGGTCACTAGTAGCAGTGCTTTAAATGGACTAGTATTGTTCGGTACTGATTACCTGCATTCTTACAATTTAAAGGGAGAGTACCTGCACTGGGGGTGAGTGTCTGAAAAGTTTCAGCGCTCCGTCCATCATTTCCTTGTGTTTTCTTTGTTCGCCCTAAGTTGGCAGGGTATGACCAGACATGGGTCCCTTGCTCACTTTGCCACTGGATTCAAGCTAGCCTGCCTGATGAGTGCTGTTAGCCCGAAACCGGTCCCAGGATGCTTGTTTCTGGTCCAGGGAAGACATGGCTTGGCAGTTCGGGCTGGACTGTTCCCATGAGGCACAGGGTCAAGACTGATTTGCATATAGCTGTGTCTGAACTGGGGTGGCGAAGTGAGCTAAAGAACGATGATGGATTCAACCCAGATCTGTGACTGGGGGTGAGTGTCTGAAACGTTTCAGCGCTCCGGCCATCATCTCCTTGTGTTTACTTTAAATAGTGAGTACCTGATTTCTATATTTCCATTTAAAGCCCTGACTATGAGGTGCAATAGCAGACGTAAAATGGATGACTTAAAGGAGAGGTGTTACCATTGTGGTAGCTCTCATCACTTAGCAGTGATAAGAGGCCCCCTGCTCTGTACCAAAAAATGTTCTAAATGCAATGTAAAGGGCCCTTTGCCAGAGTTTGCCATAACTCAAGGTCACTAAAATGTATAGTGGATGGTTGCTATCAAGACAATGATCACTCTGAGTCAAAGAATGAGGATTTATGAGGAAGTTCTTGAAATCAGACGTCAGCGTAGGAAGAAACCCATGTGCGATATTGTTGCAGGTGGGGTAAGAGTAAAATTTGTTGCATACTCTGGATCGCCCTATATTGTCATCAACAAACAGGTCTGGTATGATTCATTTATCAACACATTAGGTACTGAATTACTACAACCTGATGTCAAACCCCTAGGTTTCACACGTGAGCCCATCAAATTACTTGGGTCTCATAAGTTTAAAATTGAGTTCAAGGCTAGATCAGCTGAGTGTAAACTGTATGTCTCTGAACATGGTCCATCTGTTTTTGAATGGTGGGATCCACGGGAGATGGGGATATTTCTTGACCCCAATTGTCCAGGTCATATTTTAGTTGTGGAGGATGAAAGTGAGATTTCCCTACCAAATTGTCAGATGAAGTTTAAGAATTGAAGGGGTTTGTGCATAAGATTTTGTTTAATGATAATGTACAACACGGGTACACAAAGTCCAAAATATTCCACTTGCTTTAAAATATGAAGTAATCTCAGAATTAGATAAACTAGATAATGCTGGTGTGATTGAACAAGTTCAGTCATGTGATTGGGTCGCGCCCATCGTGGTTGCGTGCAAGGCAAATGATAAAATCCGATTGGGCGTAGACCTTAGAGATCACACTAAGAACATTTTCATTGATCAATTTCATATGAGTCATATTAACGAACTGTAACTAAAAATATGAATTTCCATGATTGACCGAACATCTGAGTACTATCAGGTGTTCTTGCACCCTGACAGTAAACATTTTACCTCATTCATTATGCCTGTTGGCTGTTACCAATTTAAAAGGGTGACTTTTAGGTTGGCTTCAACTGCGACCATGTTTCAACAGCATATGCATTAACTGTTCAAAGATGTAAGGAAGAATGACACATTCTTCCAAGATGACTTTTTGGTTATGGGGAAAAACAGGGAAGAACATGACAAGAAACGGAAGATAGTGTTAAGCCTTTTGAACGAACATGGGTTAGCCGCAGAAGCATCTAAGTGCCAAATATTGAAAATAAAAGTCACATATCTTGAGCATGAAATCAGTTTTAGAGATATATCTCTTAAGAAGGATTTAGCTGAGGCTATTGGATTGTCACCCCGACCACAGAATAAAGTTAAGATGCGTGCTTTTGCAGGGCTGGCAGAATTTTATTCCAAACTTGTGTAATATATTTCAGGTAAGATGTATCCAGTCAGGCAGGTATTAAAGAATGGGAGCACATTTGTATGGTCTCAAGAGTGTTTAGAAGCTTTTGACAGTATGAAGAGAACATTTGTGAAGAACAATTTTTATGTGGGTATAACCCAAAAGGTAAAAATAATTTAATCACCACTGATTCAAGTGGAACACGGTTAGGGACGGTGCTGTCTCAGGTCGATGGGTCTGGAAAATAATTAGTTATTGTTTTTGCATACCGAGCATTGACACCTACAGAAAAAAGATACCCGGTTATTGAGAGGGAGACTTTGAGTTGTGTTTGGGGTCTCAAACACTTCTGGCAATTCATAGGGGGTCTAAGGTGGTGTTGAGATGTGATCATAAACCCATATGTAAGGTACTAACCACTCAAGGTCTCATTAGTGCTTCTTCAAGAAGATCTAGGTTGTCAATGCACCTTCTGGATTATAGTACAATATGTACTTTGTAGACTACCTTTACTGATCAAGAAAGACGTCAGCAGTGAGTGGGACTTGCCTGATTTTTATGTTTATCTGATATGGATTTGCAAGGTGTGAGTACAGGAGTATGGACGAAAGAGATGAATTTAGATAGTGTATTGTCCAAAGTGAAGGAATATGTAAATAAAGTTTCACTGGAGAAAAGGAGTTTGGAAAGTGATTATTGGCTTTCTGGGAAGCTAGAAATGAACTATCTGTAGAAAAAGATTTGTTAATCAGGAATTAACATATGGTTCCACCTTGAACCTTATGCAAGAAGATCATGGCGTTGTGTCATGAAGGCTATTTTGGGATTATCCGATGTGATCGGCCTGGGAAA
Organism: Calotriton arnoldi; assembly: GCA_963921515.1. NCBI lineage: Eukaryota > Metazoa > Chordata > Amphibia > Caudata > Salamandridae > Calotriton > Calotriton arnoldi. The sequence goes on along the minus strand of CAWUFW010006180.1, from coordinate 832,077 downwards.
ATGGGGGGTGGCATTGCCTGCATTCATCGCTCCAGCCTAACCATAAAGCAATCTCAGAAGGCTCTGCCATCTTCCGGTGAGCTACTAATGACAGAAATTTGGAATAAGGGCAAGATTGTCTGTGTGCTCCACACGATTTACCATCCTCCTGGTGACAATTTGATCTTCATAGAGCAAACCATGAAGCTCATTAGCTCATGTTCTGATCAACCATACCATATCTTTCTTGGAGACTTTAACCTCCATTGGAATGACACCAATGATCTTTTAGTCAGCTCCTTTAAGACTTTTCTCTCCGATCTCAACTTCTCTCAGTTCTGTAAGGGATCCACCCACAACAAAGGCGCCACCCTTGACCTCATTATTGCTAGAGACAATCTCATTCAAATGAAGGACATCCTACCTTGCGACTGGTCGGATCATCATAAAATTTCCTTCCACATACTGGAAAAGACCACTAGCAGAAAGGGACAACCTCTTAAAGCGAAACAATGGTCTTGCAACATGAGAGACGTAAACATCAATGCTCTTACTTCCACCACCATGAATAGACTTCAGCCTCCCTCTAACATGACTAACCTGGATGATCTTTCTGACCATTACATTAGCACTGTGACTAATATCCTTGACACCATTGCGCCAAAACATTTTAAAAGGATTCCTCTCAAACAATCCAAACCTTGGTTTAATGGGTCCCTAAATGATGAACGCCGCAAACTTAGGCTTTTAGAGAGTTTCTGGAGAAGCGAGCCTTCTACCACCAGCCTCTATCAGCTAAGGAAAATGAGAAGCGCTTACAATAAAAAAATCTGCATTGCTAAAACTGACCATTTCAGGGCGCAACTGGACGGTGCCAAAAACAGACCCAAGATGCTATTTGAAATCATCAAACAGCAAGCAAACCACACTTCCAAACCAAACCTGTCCTCCGTGACTCCACTTCCTAGCGGGGACGACTTCACAGTGCACTTCTCTGAAAAAACTAGGAAAATTGAACTGGAGCTCCAACCTGTCACTCCCATGGTGCCGCCCCTAATCCTCACCACATCTCAAGAGGAGCTGGTGGTTCCCTCGGCAGTCTCCTTTTTTCTCGGTTGTTCTACCAAAAATGACGCCTCTTGGAATTCCTTTATCCTGCCAGATTACACAGAATTACTCCACGAGATGGCAACTCTAAAACCGGCCAATCACTTCAATGATCCACTTCCTGCTAATTTTTTTAAAGACCTCAACTTGGCCATTCTGCCTCTTTGGTCGCGGATTATTCATGAATCTCTACTGCAGGGGAGCATCCCTGATTGCCTCAAAATTGGGCAAGTCACTCCCATCCCTAAGAAGCCCAACTTGGATTTATCTGATCCCAACAACTTCAGACCTATCACTAACATCATGACGTTAGCCAAACTTCTCGAGAAATGCGTCCACAAGCAGCTCTGCAACCATATAGAGAAATTTCAACTACTGGACCTCTATCAATCCGGTTTCAGAGCAGGGCACAGTACTGAAACTACACTAACGCACATTATGGATGACGCCCTGAAATCCCTTGATTATAATGTCCCTTGTCTTCTGATCCTTCTGGACCTGTCTTCTGCTTTCGACACCATCAAACATGAAACCTTGATTAATCTTCTACAACGTAGGATGGGTTTAGCGGGACCGGTCCTAAAGTGGTTTACCTCTTTCTTACCCAACCGCACTCAAAGGATTAAACTCAACCAGTCCCTTGCTTCCAGTACCCAGGTCAGGATTGGAGTTCCGCAAGGATCCGCACTCTCGCCCACGCTCTTCAACCTTTTTATGGAACCTCTCACTGTCATTCTGAACCAGTCTAACATTCATTACCACAAGTATGCGGATGACACGCAACTTTACTTGAAGATCTCCTCTCTAGATGACATTAAAATTTTAAATGAGGCTCTTTCGCAAACTCAACATTGGTTAGCTCAGAACCATCTTTTATTGAATACCCTCAAAACTGAATTCCTGCTGATTGCCCCCAAGAATCACTCTGCACCTACCCTGGACTGGCTAAAGCAGCTCACATCCCTTAACTGCACCCCTCACATGGTTGATTCCGCTAAATCGTTAGGCATCACCTTGGACAAATTACTTAATATGCAAGCTCACATCAGTGCCACTATTAGGGGTGCCAACTTTCATCTTAACACCCTCAAGAAAATCAAACCTTTCCTTCCGACCGAAGACATACAACCTGCTGTACAATCCCTGGTGATCTCACGTCTTGAATATGGTCTGGTGACCCTTGCGGGGCTACCTAAAGCGAGCTTGGCACCTCTCAGAGCCACTCAACGCTTCGGCCAGGCTCATCACAGGCTCCAAAAAACACGATCACATTACACCTGACCTTGTGCAGCTTAACTGGCTGTCTATTGAAGTGAGGATTCGTTTTAAAATAGCTTGCCTCGCGCATAAAGCCTTGCATTACAACACTCCGGCCTATCTGGTGAACAAGCTCGTTCTTTCTGGCTTGAGTCGGAACTTAAGAATTACGTCCACACTTCTCTTGAAACCTCCCAAATTCAAGAAGAAAAGTACGTACAAACGTGCTTTCTCCGGCCTTGCAACTAGAATTTGGAACGCTCTTCCTACTGAGATTAGAGCCAATCCTTTCATTGCCTATTTCAAGAAACAGGCCAAATTGATTTTCCTGAGTGATCATTAACTGCATCATCGCATTGAAGCTCCACAATGGCCTGGGGGAAAGGCCCCCCTCCGTTAACCAACTTAGGCCCTAGGGACACATCCACTGGGGCAGAAATGTAAAAATAAAAAAGGAAAGGGGCGCTCGGCACTCTCCCTGAGTCTTAAAAAGGCCCTGGGGACCCCATCCCCTAGGGCTGTAACTTAAATTCTAAAGGAAGGGGGGCGAAAGGCTCCCCTCGCTGAGCCTTCAATTGCCCCAGGGTCCCCATCCCCCAGGGCCTGCTCGCTTACTGTTTCTCTGGTAGCCCACCCTACCAGCCGCACTACAGCAGGCAGGGAAACATGTGTTTGCTCCTGTCTGGCAGGAGCATGTTTCAATCTCTCACCAAATGGGAGAAAACACTAAGTCTGCTCCCAGCACGTGGGAGATTTAAACATGCTCCCGCTGTCTGGGTGCATGGCTCGCACTGGGAGGGAGCATGCAAAAAGCAGCTGCTCCTTTCAGGCGGGAGCAATGCTGGCTGCCACACCAAGCGGGGAGCCGGCTGGGGTCACGGGGCCCTGAGGCTTCCCCCGCGGCCCTCAACATGTTGGTTGGTGGGTTCCATGGGTTGGCACTGGGGATCCCACCTATTATAAAGAGAGGTCTCAGGGGATGGGGTCCCCGTGGCCTATGCAGGCTTAGGGCTTTTTAAAATAAATATGGCCCTGGAGGATGGGGTCGCCAGAGCCTAATGAGACTCGGTAGATGGCCCCTCCACTTTTTATTATATTTGGCCCCAGGGGATGGGGTCCTCTGGGCCTAATAAGGCTTTGGGAGGGGGGCCACCATCCCCTTTTTATTTGATTTTGCCCTGGAGGATGGGGTTACCGGGTCCTATTGAGGCACGTGGATGGGGGGCTAAACACCCACCCTCCCCTTAAATTTTGCCCCAGAGATGGGGTCCCTGGGGCCCAAGAAGGCTCAGAGAGGGGGCCGCACACCTCCTTCCCTGGTTAATTGTATTTAAACCTAGTGGATGGGGTCTCTGGGGCCTTTTAGAGCTAGGGTAAGGAGGTCATGTGGCCCCCTTCTCCTTCCTATTGGAACTGACCCCAGGGGTTGGATCCAGTGGCCAATTAAGGCTCCGGGAGGCGTGCTGCATGCCCCCTCCCCTGAATATGGAGGTTTTGGCCCCAGGGAAGGGGTCACTGGGGCCTAAAGGCCAACCCTACACCACACATGCCAAAGGCTGTGCGTGGCATGGGATTGGTAGCCTGCTGGGGGTTTGGTTACAGGGCCTGGCGGCAGGCCAAGCCATATGGCTAACCCCCTGCTGTGCACAGCCAAAGGCCATGCGTGGCGGGGAGTTAGCTTTATGTATGGTAATAAAATATTACCTTACGTTAAAAAAAATAGAACTTAACTGAAAAAAACAAAGGTTAAAGTAATATTATAGTAAGGTGTGATCAAAATATCTGTTTTTGTTTTTTAAAAAAAACCCTTAGAAATTTACAGAAAAAAACAAAGGTTAAAGTGACGTTAGATTTAGGGGAATATGTCAGTGACAACATTAACGTTTTGAACTAAAAAAACACAGAAATTCACCAGCTATAGTTAGCAGAGCTAACTATAACTAGCGCACCCGCCATGCACTGCTTATGACCTCACTCATGACATGTTCTATGACATCATTTATGACATCACTGATGACATCTCTATTTGACACCATTGATGACATTACTGATGACATCATCCAAGCTTCTTTTGCACACATTGCTGTATAAACGGGTATGGCATTAGAGCTATGAAATTAAGTGCAAAATAGCTCAGAATAATATAAAACATCATTAATGCTATCATACACACAATCCCTATAGGTGAAGCAAGCTTCTGTTATGTGCAATATTGACCCTATACCATACACTTCATGGGTAGCTAAGTGCATGTTGACTAACAATCACAGATAAAAGGGCAACTTCTACTGCACACTGTGCTCAATCTGTATACCACTGTTCAGCGAAAACCAAGTTCTTCCAGCTGCACAAGCCGTGTTACATAACTAATGCCCTACTATGGACAATCTTTACCTGTATCAAACCCCTCAAGTCACCTAACAGACTAACATACTTTTAGATGAGAGAACTTCAGTTTTCGGAGACCGTTCTCCCTTTCCTGCTGATTAATTTAGACCTTATACAGGGGTGTAGCTTCAATGGGGGTGGGTGGCGTCTCACACCCCCTAATGAAAACATTCTCATGCTGGTACTTGGATCCAGTACCTTCAAGTCTGGTTGTGGTTTTCCTCAACAGCAGATCTGAAGCAAAGATAGATGTCAGCCGATACCATGGTGTTCCCTTTTAGACCAACCGCCAACCCCTCTCCCTCCCAAGATATAACTGAAAGGGGAAATAAACAGAGGGATGTTGACTAGCATTGGTTTCTGGTGGCTGTGTAATATAGCTAATGCTCAGACAACTTTTATTTACATTTAAAACAATTAATTTAAAAATGCATCTAGCAAAGCTGTTTTCATTAGTTTAATTTTTGCTCTCCAACTTAGGAGATATATATTTTCTATGATTTTAGGTGGTGGAGGGGCTATCCCAATGAGCTCCTGTTCAGTTAGCTTCTTTGTTTAACTACGGGACAGAGGTGGAATGGAACAATGAGACAAAAGAAACAAATATCCCTATTTGTAAGTTTATTTTTAATAGAGAGAAAAAAGAAATGAACTGGCTTTGATTTAACTCCGCACTGGCAAATGTTGGAAGACACCTTTCATTATAACCCCATTCATAAGTACAATTTTGACATTGAAACCTGAAAGACTGGCATTCAAATCATGGATTCATCATGTGACCAAAAATATTTTAATTTTGAGCAAGTCTTCGTGTTGTATAGCAATACTGCAATACCACTTTGTACCCCTCATCTCTTCACATCTTCTTCTTTGTAATGTGATGAGAACAGCACACAATGCTGTTTTATGCAGTACATCTCAAATTTGAGATGTTCCAGCTGAAATGGAAATGTTCTCTGGCAGCAGGCCCATTACCGTACCAAGCTATGTTACTGGAAAGGAAACTGTGATCTCCGGGTTACGTACAGGACGCTCAACTACCACAGCTGACTGCATGGTACTAGAGTCTAGAACCTGGATGTGGCACCCTTTCGATACCCATCCAGCTCGTTGCACCATCTATTTTAGTGGGTTCCACAGCACTGATTGGTGGGAAACCTCAGACTCAAACCCCCCACCCCCTGAATCTCAATGACTAAGATATGCCCATGACCGCACATCCCAGGATAGCGCACAGTTTTTCAAAAGCAAATTAATGGTTGGCTGCTTCTGTTCTGTTCTGCTTATTGTTCTGCCTCTTAGTTAGTGCCAACTAGTCTGCGGGTGACCATGCTTTTTAGTAGTAAATAAAACATGATGCAATGGATTGAGTTTGAAAGTGACCAACATTTGTCAATTTGTTTTAAATGTCTATCAGGCACCACTCTTGGCAACCTCCCTGCATGTTGTTACATGTGCGACCAAAAACCAGAAAAGGTTTGGCTACATCACCCCAACAACGAATAAGCTGCACTACCACCCCCTTCACGCCGGCATCATCTTTAAAACCAGCTGCATCACCTCGAAGGCCATCAGAAGTGGCAACCCTATGTAAATGGTTAAGAACAAAACCCTCCTCAGATGGACCTCGCCGAACGTGGAGCCAGTGCGTTGCTAAACTGGAGTTGAAGTACTGTAAGAAGGTAGAGACCAGAAAGAGGACACGCTCCATCTATGCAAACAGAAGTTGGCATAAAAACCTGCTGAGCATCAGCAGAGGCCATGTACTCCTACAAGTGAGAGAGGACTTGTAGACCCATCTGTTCAAAGAGGACGCCATCCATAAACAATAAAAACCTACAGGTAACCGCCCTCTTATAAACAACCCCAAATTCTAACCAGGGTGTATGCTCTTGTTCAGGCCTCCGTGGCTCTGAATCTATCTTTGTGCCATAAACCTACTGCTTCCTACAATGCAGCACTTTGAAGAACCTCCCTACCTCACCTGCTGCACTTTTCTATTAAAAATGACAATAATATAAAATAATAGATAATTTACTATATCATGTTCCAACAGAAGTGCTGTATCTATTAGCTGCGTAGCAATAAGGTCATTGTTGATGGCGTGGTTTAAAGAAAACGGTGGCTTCATGGGTAATGATGACGTACTCACAGGCGAGGACATACATTAGTACAGTATATTTACACGTTAGTTCATTTTACGTATTAACAAACTACCATGATCATAAAATCCCCGTTCTACAAATTTCATGTTTACAGTCTTAGTTCAATCACAGACAGAGTTAGAACGAAGCTAGTTTCTGAACAGAGCTGCTGCAGCTGGTTGCCATGGAAGTTTTGCAACAAATACTTACTCTGTAACACCTTCCTCCAAAATTCCGGACTTGAATGTTTTGGAAACTTCTTCTGTCAATCAGACCACTCCCCCTGCTGAGTGGGTGTGGTGTCTAAATCTTGTGTACATTTAGCAGAGGTAACAAGGAACGCCTTTCACTGTTAAGAACAGTGTGTGCTGTGGAAAAAAGCCCCTCCAGCGGGTTAGTAATTTGAAAAACAAAAATGATAAATGCGACATTAGGAATGATAAAAGCACTTTAATATCATAAAAGCGATTTTATATATTTAGGGTGTGCAAAAAAAATACCAGTGTTTATTGGAGATGACTTTGCCACAGTGCTACATTATACAATATGTGTTGCTTTCTTTTGATATTTGCAGAGCTAGAAATTGAGGGGAAAACTGGACTACACTTTAATAAGGCCGGCTTGCTGTCATGTTGACTGCTTTGCTTTCATTTGCTGCCCTTTTTCACACACATCACTGATTCAATAAAGGTCTTGCACTGAATTATCTAGCACCTGTAACCACTAACATTTTAGACACATACAGGTTGTTTTTTGCGATTTCAAAAATGTGGATTTTTCCATCAAGCACACCAATATCCATCCTGAGCTGCGATAGTAAGCCCACCACAGATGCACAGCTTGGGTATGCATAGGCGAAATTTGAGTTAGACTAGCGAAATTTGCCAAGTTTGCAGTTAGAGAAATTTCACATTATGCGATTTGTGTAATGTACTGCCAAAGGAGGCACTTTCTTCTCCAGTCAGTGTCCTATTGGTATCTCGCAAGACCTTTTTGTGTGGGGTATTCCCTCGCATGAAAGTTTCACTTGAGATACAAGCAAATCACAGCTCACCTAATTTTGTGAATTGTTTTCCACAATCGCACGAAATTTGAAGAAAAAAAAAAGAGTGATTTTGAACGCCTCTCAGGGCCAGAGATTTACTTTGCACTGGCAAAAATCTAAATTTGCAAAATATAGTACATAATATTTTTGGTATTTACTATCATAAGGGATACCATAGCAGAATGGGGATGAGTCCCTGCATTTCTAGTGGTTGCAGTGCCCAGGGAGATGCAATATAGAAACATGGAAATGAATCTTACCTATCCTAACAATTTGCACCCTGGCACAACTGTTGGAGTAGACCTCGCTAGGAACACAAAGGGCGGCTAGGAGAAGCAGCAGGCGGAGTTGGTGTGGGTGTGTGTAGGCAGACAGGTGAGGGGAACAGTAAGCATGGAAGTGAACCAGGGATCAGGCCCACACTCTACTCGCCTCAAACCACAGCCTTATATCCACAGAAAAGCTCCAGCTGCTGTGACTCACAAAAAAGCAGAGTGAGTTAGGAGGCCAAAATAAATTCTGCTGGACCTAGGCACAATAGAAGAAACCGTAACCCTCCAACAACTAGTACTTGGAAAGAAATAGGATAGGGAATTTAAAATGTGAAATTTACTTGCAGTGTCACAGTGAATTTCCAATGATGAATTTGCTTAGGAATAGGGAAAGGGATCTGTGGTGGACTGCTTCCCATTGCTATGAAAAGAAGCGTGTGTCATGGGGCTTGTAGTTCACGGGGTAGCATCCTTCATCTACTACATCCTCACATTGCAATGTGGCTCACTTGTGCCATCATGACATCTGTCTCAGCTCTGAAGGGGCTGTGGGGTGACATGTTTAGTGCAATTAAAAAAATATGCAGGGAAAAACTAACTTGTGATAATCCATGAAGTATAGCTGTGAAGTGTTAATATTATTAAAATAGTATCCTAGTTGTATAACACTCACATGTGTCAATCAGCTGCACCTTCTATATCATGGAAGACAAGCTCACATGAACCTGGGTTAAGACTCAGGTTCTGGCAGCGCCTGAAGGCAACTCGTCTGTCACAGTTCTGGGCAGTGGGGAACTGGTAACTCAAGTTAGCCCGGGAAAATGTGCTATTACCAGTTCCATAGTGTATCGAGTGAGTGTAGAGAGTGAGTCATACCATCTCTAGGAGGATTCTGTGGGGCAAATTATATACATGTCTACAAGAAAATTGAACAAGAGTGTTTGTCAGGCTGGATAGCAGATGATCCCTCCGCCCATTCCCCACCAAAAACCAAAAGCAGCCCCTATATCCTCAGCCTACTGAGGGTTTCCCCTGTGTTCCTTAAGGCCTGTCCAGCCCGGGTACTGGGAGATAGGACGTTAGCTAAAGTGTTCTCTCTAGTAACCTGGTAGAGTGGTCTTACATCAAGTCTGTTAGGAAAGGTGACTGTGACATTGTTTATAGTACTGCTGTTATCAAGATAAAATAAGCACCAGCTCAAACTATTGTACTTTTATATATCACAGAGTCAGGGGTAGTAACTCTTTACTTATGATTGATATACCCTTAGAGAGAAAATTATACTTTGTGGCTAATAATTTATCACCATTTCACAAACCTCCATCTTTTTGTGTCACCTTTTGTGTGCCCTCTACATTTTCCTTTTCCCAGGTTAGTGGATAGGAGTTGTTCAAAGAAGTGAAGTTTAAGGACCAAAAATTAAAAAATTGTGGGCTGCGTTGAAGTTTTCATTATTATAGGACAGCTACTGTATGTGGTGACTTTTACTTCTGCTAACTCATGTTCTATCAAATAAAAGGATTGAATCATAAAGGTGGAACAGACTTGCAATATCCGTATAATGTGTGGTAGAAGGTACTTGAGTAGTTTACACTTATATAATATTTTCTCTATAATTATGCAAGATTATGTTCAAATTGCAGGTGTGTTCTGGTGTCAGAACGTGCCTGTAAAAAGACAATTTTGTCATTAGTCACTTGTAGTAAATGATTACAAGTGGGTAATGATGTCCCAACAAGACCAGCATCTGCGGCTGCAGAGGAGCTGCATACAATAAGCCCTTTTCGCTGCTGCGGCCTCAAGAGAGGCCGTGACATCAGCCCATACCTCTGCTGCAAGGTTGCACATGGCTGTTCATGCCCCTGGTACATCCCTTAGATAGAAGAAGCTGTAGGCGCCGGGCCATCCACCTGCAGAAAGGCTGCACATAGCTGGTCAACTGCCAGCCGTGGAGGTGCTGGAGCAGTCACCTGCTGAGGATTATCAAATCAGGAGAGGCCCTTGGATGTTGGTGCATCTGCCTGCCATGGCCCATTAAATATTTTCTATAACATACTCACAGCCAAGCATATTATAAGGCTATTGTAAATCATCTCTTTGTTCCTTGCCCTTATAAAAGATTTGGATGGTGGCCTTGTGCTTCTGTATTTTCCTGGAACTCCTCTGTGACCTCGAATATCTTTCTGATGTACACTTCGGGGTACATTATCCCATATATAATTACATTTTATATGGTTTATAAGCAAGACACTCTAGACAAGCCAAACACTTCTAGACAATCTTAGCATACTATGGGAAAACCATACTCACTCTTTCACCCAACAGCTATAAACCGCAGGCAGCCCCTTCTTCTCAGGCCTGTTACTCCCTCCCCCGTATGGAATGGTTGTCAGACCCATGTACTGTAAATTTCCAACTTTACTTAAGACCTCGCGTTCTGTACATGCACGTCCAGTGCTACATATCCATCCCTACATTGATGTAACACAGGCCCCCTCAGCCCCTGCAGGGGCGTATCACAGGCCCCCTCAGCCCCTGCAGGGGCGTAACACAGGCCCCCGCAGCCCTTGCGGTGCGGGGGGTCCCCGAGCTGCAGGGGGCCCCCTCAGCACTTTACATAGGCCTGACAGCTCCGGATTAAATCCGGAGCAGGGCCCCTCTGTGTACCTTGCAGGGGGGGCCACTTCAATTTTTGTTACGCCACTGAGCCCCTGCTGTGCGGGGCTCCACGTACCTTGCAAGGGGGGGGGCTCAAGTTTTGTTACGCCAGTGCAGCCCTCAACTTTCTTTCAGCCTCTTGCCATCTCCCCCCTCCCCCGCCCAGTCGCACTTGTGTAGTAAATATACACTTCGACGCCTCGTCAGGGATATTAAGCACTATATAAATACAATTTAAATACATCCAAGGTTCTGTGGTAGAGCTGAATAGTAATGCAAAGACATGAAGCAACATTTTTACCAAAGTATGAGAACTTTCCATACACTGAGGTGTACAGCACGATACAAGTACATTAATCAAAATGAACTAAAAATGAATTTGGTGTTAAGGAACCTTAATCAGGGGACTTCCCTATCACCATGCATGTCTGACAACCCCATGTTTGAAGTAAATGAGATTTTTATACCCCGTGTTCAATGATTAATTTATTTGACTGCCGCATTTAGAGTCCAAATTACATGTTAGAAAGGAACAAGTGAGTGCTCTTATAACATGCACAGAAAATGCTTTCATTGCTAAGGCGTATAATCGTACCAGCTCGGGGATCCCGAAAAAGGTGGAACTTTTTATAGAATTCATAATTTGCAGATTTTTTAACAAGCCTTGTTATTTTTTTTCTGGACTCTTGTCGTTTTTTCAATCCTAAACCACAGAAAGAGTTTAACATTATTGGTGTGAGCTAACACCAAGGGCTCCTGCCAAAAACAGCAATAGTCACTTATGATCATTCTGCGTTTCTCTGGAAACATATTCCCCAGACGTCATCAAAAAGCATTTTTTTCCTTTTATAGTTCAACCAAAAATGTGTTAACTTTTGAAGTAAGTTAACTGAATGAACGATTGCACGAGGGGATGCTAATGATTTTCATGCAACGTCAGCAACTTCTATGCACTAGACGCCGTTTCCATGGCAAGATATTTCAGTTGATATGCACAAGAAAATTATTGTACTGTTAATTTTGATGTTTAGAATTAAACAAATCTTAACGTTTGCAGAAACTAAAGCCATGGTGGACAATTTGGCACTAGATGGATAACTATTTAGTTTCTCATGTAATGGTTAACGTTATTTTTTAAACTGAGTTAGTCTACAAGAAGAAAGCCATTGGGCCCTTGATTGAGCTTGATAATCTGTGCCACGAATTCTCATGCCAATACGTGTTTCAATTCTTGGGGTTAACATCCAAGCTTTTGATTTCACAAGGCTTAGGTGACCGTAGAAATGGGCATATCTTAGCCAGTGAGGTTTGGTGGATGTAAGTCTGTGGTTTCCCAACAATCGGTTCTGTGGACCCACTTAAAATAGAGAGTGCAATGAGCCGGACGGGTACAGAGAGGGTGCCACATCCAGGTTATAGACTCCATTTCATAGAGTTAGCTGAGGAGGTTACAGTTTCATTGCCAGTAAGATAGCTTGGTAGGGTAATGTACCTGCTGCCAAGTGTATGTGTGTGTCTCTCTCTCTCTCTCTCTCTCTATATATATATATATATATATATATATATATATATATATATATATATATATATATATATATTCACTGAAAAAACCATAGGTTTTAGGGACAGTTATAGTTAGTTGGACATTTCACTCATACAAAACCAGTGAAATTCCCCTGTTATAGTTAGTTCAGCTAACTATAACTCGCGCCCCCGCAATGCACTGCTGATGACGTCACATATTACATCACTCATGACATGGTCAGTGACATCACTGATGACATCACTGATGACATCTCAAATGACATCACTGATTAAAACTACCTCTTAAAACGCGCCACGGGGCGCGTTTGCACAGTGGTGAAGGGAGGGGGGGGGCCTGAGGTGACATGTGTGCAAACACGCCCTGTGGCCGTTTTAAATTGGGAGATTAAGTCCCTTTGAATCCTGAGGGTCCCTGGGGTCCAACTAGCCCACTAGGTACCTCCAGTAAGCGCCACAGAGCTGCGTTGCAGAGAGGTTTAAAAAGGGGCGTGGCCTGGACCACCTCTCTGCAACGCAGCCCTGTGGCGCTTACTGTAGTTACCTGATGGGCTAGTTGGCCCCCAGGGACCCCCAGTATTGAAGGGGAATTAATTCCCCAAATTAAAACACGCCACAGGGCACGTTTGCAGAGTGTTGCTGGGAGGGGGCGGGGCCTCTGGCACAATCGCGTCTTTTGTATTTTTCTTTTTTTTTTAGAAGGGGGGCTGTGTGGCCCCCCTTCTTTTCCCTTTTTTTGGGCCCTGGGGACCCCATCCCCCAGGACCTGAACCCTTTTTAAATTTTTTTTTTTTTAAATGAACGGGAAGGGGGCCGCGTGGGCCCCCCTCCCGCGGCCAATTCCGGCCCCGGGGACCCCATCCCCCGGGGCATGGCAAATTATAATTTTTTGTTTATGGAGGGAGGCTGCGTGGCCCCCCTCCTCAGGCCATTTATGGCCCCGGGGACCCCATCCCCCGGGGCCGGCCTTTGCGTGATTTATTATTATTTTTTTTTAAATTATTATTGCGGAGGGGGGCCGCGTGGCCCCCCTCCCGGGCCACTCCTTGCCCCGGGGACCCCATCCCCCGGGGCCTGGCCTCTCCTTTTTTTTTTTTTTGTAATACACAGGGGAGGGGGGCCGCGTGGCCCCCATCCTGGGCCACTTCTAGCCCCAGGGACCCCATCCCCCGGGGCCTGGCCTCTCGTTGGGCACCAATGCCCCCACGGTCCTGCCGGCTCCCCGCGTCCTGCGGGAGCCGGCATTGCTTTTCCACATGGGGAGCTGCTGACATGCAGCTCCCCTTGTGGAAAAGCAATCTGCTTTGCTTCATTGAAGCGAGAGCAGGTTTCCCTGCTCTCGCTTCAATGAAGCAAAGCAGTTTGCAAAGCCGGGCGGGAGCCGCGAGGCTCCCGCCCTGTCATTGCAAACAGCAGTGTCCCGGGGGTGGGCACCCCGGGACACTGCAGGAGCCGGCCCTGGGGGGTGGTGGTCCCCAGGGCCATGGAGGGCTCCAGGAGGGGGGCCGCGCGGCCCCCCTCCCATCACATGCACAGGTGGTCCCAGGGCTCGGGGGTCCGTTACGGACCCCCGCATTTGAATATTAGTGCCCCGGGGAGGTGGTGGTCCCCGGGGCGTGTGGGGGGGCTCGAGCCCCCACACAGGTCTATGTTTTTTTTATAAAAGCCCCGGGGGGTGGCGGTCCCCGGGGCAGCGGGGGGCCGTGTGCCCCCACGATTATAATTAATAAAAGCCCCGGGGGTGGCGGTCCCCGGGGCTTGGGAGGGCCTTGGAGGCCCCCCCACACATTAAAAATAAGAAATCCCGGGGGTGGCGGTCCCCGGGGCTGCGGGGGGGGCCGTGTGCCCCCCGCAAATGTTTATGGAAAGCCCCGGGGGTGGTGGTCCCCGGGGCTGCGGGGGCCTCCGCAATTATAATATTGCATGCCCCCGGGACTTGGCCCACCCGGGGGCTAAATAATAACGAAGCGCGGGAGTCCGCGCTTCGTTTTTTTTTGTTACGCGGCCGGATCCGGCGCGCATTTTGCCGATTTTTTTTTTTAAAAAAAATGCTTTTTTGGGCCCTGGGGGTCCTTGTGGGACCCCCTAAGCAGGCCTAGGGGGTCAGGGTGTTTCTACCCTGCCCCCTTTTCTTTTTTTTCGCGTTTTTTATTCTGATTTCTTGTGACTCAGAAAAAAAAGGCTTGGAAATTGAACTACAACTCCCAGTGTGCAGTGAAAACAGAATCCATCGGGACGGGCGCACCGGAAGCCCTTTAAAAGAAACGAACACACGAGGGGAGGCTGTTGTTTGCCACGAAAGGCTGCATTGTCACTTGCCTTTGAAAAAGAAGCATGAAGCTTCGAAACGCGTCGGCAGAGGACTTAAATAATTTGGGGTGAAATGCGACCTTCATGCGATAATAAAAGGATTGGTATCCAGCTGCTGTGGAGTGCGTTCTCATTGCAGAACAAACTTGATAACATTTATTACGGCGGGTTCGGCCGTAGAGAACTGCACCACTCGATAGAATGAACAGAGGCCTCGGGAGACAGAACCTTCTCTCTCCTGGGAGGCTCAGCAGCGCTTTTTAATTTATGGAGGTGCAATTCAATCTCGAAACCCACTGGAGGGTGTTAAATGAATGGTCCTGTACAGTAGTGATATGCAGCAACCCAATGTGGGAAAAAAAGGCTTGGAAATTGAACTACAACTCCCAGTGTGCAGTGAAAACAGAATCCATCGGGACGGGCTCACCGGAAGCCCTTTAAAAGAAACTAACACACGAGGGGAGGCTGTTGTTTGCCACAAAAGGCTGCATTGTCACTTGCCTTTGAAAAAGAAGCATGAAGCTTCGAAACGCGTCGGCAGAGGACTTAAATAATTTGGGGTGAAATGCGACCTTCATGCGATAATAAAAGGATTGGTATCCAGCTGCTGTGGAGTGCGTTCTCATTGCAGAACAAACTTGGTAACATTTATTATGGCGGGTTCGGCCGTAGAGAACTGCACCACTCGATAGAATGAACAGAGGCCTCGGGAGACAGAACCTTCTCTCTCCTGGGAGGCTCAGCAGCGCTTTTTAATTTATGGAGGTGCAATTCAATCTCGAAACCCACTGGAGGGTGTTAAATGAATGGTCCTGTACAGTAGTGATATGCAGCAACCCAATGTGGGAAAAAAAAGGCTTGGAAATTGAACTACAACTCCCAGTGTGCAGTGAAAACAGAATCCATCGGGACGGGCGCACCGGAAGCCCTTTAAAAGAAACGAACACACGAGGGGAG
Organism: Calotriton arnoldi; assembly: GCA_963921515.1. Lineage (NCBI taxonomy): Eukaryota > Metazoa > Chordata > Amphibia > Caudata > Salamandridae > Calotriton > Calotriton arnoldi. The sequence continues at coordinate 816,418 of CAWUFW010006180.1, read as the reverse complement.
GCTGTTGTTTGCCACGAAAGGCTGCATTGTCACTTGCCTTTGAAAAAGAAGCATGAAGCTTCGAAACGCGTCGGCAGAGGACTTAAATAATTTGGGGTGAAATGCGACCTTCATGCGATAATAAAAGGATTGGTATCCAGCTGCTGTGGAGTGCGTTCTCATTGCAGAACAAACTTGGTAACATAGATATATATATATATATACATCTATATATATATATATATATAGATATATATCTCCCTTCCCGCTGCCGATTCCCTCGCCACTTTTGACGGAGGCCCTGGCGGGGTGGCGGCCCCTGTAATCCTGCACAATTGCCTTAATCCTGTATCAAAAAGACAGTCAGGGCTCAGATTCATGAAGCGCGAATTCCTTTAATTCATGGCAAAATCAAGAAAAAAGTCCAGACGCGTTTCGAAGCCAAGGTTCTTGGTCACGTGACCAAGAAGCTTGGCTTCGAAACGCTTCGGGACGTTTTGCTAGATGACAGGAAGAGTTGCCCACAATGTCACGACTTGCAATGTTCTTACCAGTTCTGGCGTGTTGGAGAGGTTCTCGACTTCGGTTCTTGAGGGTTCTGGTCTGTCCGAGGAAGGGGCGATCCTTTCTGGTAACTACGGTGCTGCCGACAATGAAAAGCCAGAGCAGACTGTGGCTTCCAAAAGGAGTCCCAAGAGGAAAAAACCCTGTAAGTAAAAACCTCTGTTGAAGGCGGAGACTCCAAGAACAGAAAGGAAGGAAAGAACCCACAAATAAGAGCAAACACCAGCAAGGAGTGGAGAATAGAAGGCAAGAGTTCCAAATAGGAGTGGAAGGTTTAAAGGAATCCAAACTGGAACAGGAAGCGCCAACTGGAAACAAAAGTGCACCAACAGGAAGCACAAATACAACAAGCAGGAGCAAAGGTCACCAGCAGGAGCGAGGACACACCAGCAGGAGCAAGGAGTGTTGCAATGCAAGCCAATGAAGGATTCAGCCCCTTAAATACCCATAGGCAGGAAGTGAGGTAACAGGAAGTAAGGTAACAGGAAATAAGCAGTTGCCATCCTGGATAGGGAAAAGGAAACGTAAGGAATAGGAAAGGTCGCCATCTTGGAAAGGGTTAAACAAAGAACCTTCCCAAGGCCCTCTGGGAAACAAGCCTGAAGACTCATGGGAAGAAGAAGTAACAAGATGTCACCAGGAGAATATACTGGAAGCCGCAGTGAAATGTGCAAAACAAAAGGTGAGTGAAAATATGCCCCATAGAAGTACTGGAGGCTGCAGCTCCAAAATTGGAGCTGCGGTGTTCCTTCTTTGTATTAATGAGCATTAACGGGCCGCCGCGTGGTGCTGCGGCGTGCCTGGCTAGACATAAGCATCGCGGAGTGTAACCTCGATGCTGAAACTGCGAGCAGCCGTGCAGCACTGCGACGCGCCCGAGAAGGAGGCGCCGCAGGGGGGGGGGGGCTTGCAGGTTGCACCACGGACCGCAATAATGAAGCGCAACACACAATCAAAATATTTTTGGTCACATGCCAAATTCATGATTAGAAGGCAGGTCTTTCAGGCTTCAAGGTCAAAATGAGTACAGATGAATGAATATAGGTTAACACATTGAGTGGGACAGTAGGTTACAGGTGCTTGTGGACAGCTAACATTTTAACTGCGCACCCACTCCACTGTAGAAAGATAAAAACGAGCTGCCTTCCAACATTTGCCAGTATGTAGTTTTAAGAATTTAAATCAAAGCCAGTCCATATATTTTCCTCGTTATAAAGCCTAAACTTACAAATAGGGATATTGTTTTCTTTTATCTTGCTGTTCCATCCCACCTCCATTCCACCTCCATTCCCTATTGACACAAAGGAGCTAAGTGAACAGGGGCTCATTGGGATACACCCCCCCTTCCATCATGGAAATATATGTGGACATATGTGGGAGCCCTACTCCAAGTAGGTGAGCAAACAATAAACAAGTGAAAACAGCTTTGCTAGGTACATTTTAAAATGCGTAGTTTTAAATATAAATAAAATGTATCTGAGCATTAGTTGTTTACACGGCCATCAGACTCCAACACCAGTTAACATCTCCGAATATTCCCCCTTATAGTTATGTCTAGGGGGGGAGGAGGGATTGGTCTAAAAGGGAACCTTTCTATGGTGTAGCCTGACAGGCATATTTGATGCAGCTCTGCTGTTGAGGAAAACCCTGAGGCAGACAGTACCACAACCCGACTCGGGTGTATTGGATTCAAGTAAAAGCATGAGAACTTTTTTATTAAAAAAACCAAACCGCCATCGATGAAGCACCCTGACTGTAGAAAGTGAAGTATTCGCTACATAGAAATTTCTAGACTGTGTGAAGTGGGTTTTGCTTGTGTAGTGCCAATTGTCTTTCAGCTGTCTTGTAAGAAAACCTGATTTTCGGTTGACTGTTTAAGTATACGCTATTCAATGTTTGCAAATCCATACTTGTTTCTTTCAGGTTGGTCATTAGCTCATTCTGTCTCTTCATGTGTAGAATGAGCTTTTGTAACCTGATCATCAGAGGTAGGTAACCCTAACCCTAAATCTAATTCCTGGGGCGGAGGTCCCAATAGGGTGTGGTGAACAGAGCTCACCACTTCCCAGCTGCTACTCAACTAAGTAATTAGCAAAGCTGGGTCCTGAACTCAGGCCATAAGCTTTGGTAATGTTTGCTTTGCACATGTGTGCAACATGTAGAAGGAGGACAAGTGACTCATAGCCTTTCTTATTAATGCATTATGCAAAAAAGGCACCAGATTTCTTTGAGTAAAGGATGGTGTAATAATCAGCCGTCACTCAAGAAATGACATCCATTCATCTCTCTCTCCACGTCTGATTGACAGAGGAATTAGACACCTGAAAAGGACAAGCCATACTGTCAAGCATGACATCTTCTGCCTTACCCTACTGCTGCACTGTTCCCAGGCTGCAGTGTAGTCAGAGGGTGACTGTACATCTTCGAGCTGTAGTGTTGGGTCAAGGACGGTAAGTTAGGAGAGTTAATGAGCGTGTGTGTGTATGTGTGCATGTGTGTGCATGTCTGTGTTTGTACATTGTGTCTGCATGTGTGCTTCTGTGAATTTATGTGCAAGTGAATAAGTGTGAGTGAACATGTGTATGGATCAGAAGGATATGGTCAGGGGTGAGCAAGAGGGAATATACTCGAGGGATGGATGTGAAGCTCACATTGACCCATACATGCCATTTTGTGGGACATTCTGTATATTGCTGCGTAATACTGACCCTTCTTTGACAGCTTGTGGGAATTCTTGGCAATATTATGGTTTCCCTTGGGATTATAGTGGCCACTTGTGAAACATTTTGGGCATTCTTTGTGACATTCCTGCTATACTTGGCATAATAATGACCCACCCTTGCTGTATTGTGGGCATGCCTAACAACATTCTTCATATGTCTGACATAATAGCAACCCATCCTCAACATACTATGTTTGTTATTATTAGCAAGATACTGGTTGTCTCTGGCATACTAATAAGCTAAGTGTGACATACTGTAAGCATGCTTGGCAACAGTGTGGCTGTTTCAGGTATAGACATTTCCAATACATGCCATATGGTGCACATTATTGGCAACATTATGAATATCCCTGGCATAACAACGGCCCATCATGGCATATTTATTTATTTATCGGTATTATGTTGTGCAACCCATACATCCAGAATGTCTGAGTGATTTACATAGTGGAGTCGGAGTCATAGTTAAAGCTGCGAAAGTCAAACATGGGTGTATATACGTTATCAATCCCTCAACTTCTTATGGAGCTTCTCACATGTCAACAATCGGGTACATGGAAGTGGGGAGCAGTGGGGCGATTGAGGTTCAATAAACCCATTTAAATAGAATAATAGTTCTAATCAAGATCCACGGAGTTGCTCAGCAGAGAGGTAGGGATGCAAAAAGAGGAGTTCATAGTTCGCAATAGGCAATGCCTTTGAAATTGTAGGGTTTTCAGCTACCTTCTTAAGTACTCATTGCCTGAATTTGTTCATAGATTGGGTGGGAGGGAGTTTCAGATCTTCTGAGCACTTCCAGTAAAGGACTGAGAGAGAAGTTTCCCAGTGTAGGGAACCCGTACTTCTCAAGGGTCACAGGTTTTGGATGGTGTGCATCTAGGTAGGATTTTGGGATTGTTTTTGTGCATTGCTTTATGGATGATACATTCCAGTTTAAAGATGCTTCTTGTGTCAGTAGGCATCCATTGAAGAGTGATAAGTACCAAAGTGAGGTACTTGAAGTGTCTGGCTTTGAGAACAGCCTGTTTTCAGCATGCAGAGTTACGAATTCAAGATAGTAGAGTAGCCCCATAATCTAGTCTGAAGAAAGCCAGACTTTGAACCACTGTTTTGAAGTCATATTCTGAGATCTAGGGGCCGATTCCGATCTCGGCCGGTAGGGCTCCGAATCGGATTCGGCATAACCGGATCCGATTCGGAGCCCTATTTCCCGACCGATTCGTACGCGCGTCCGGACGAGCGAGTACGATGCGAAATCGCCGACCGACTCGTTTGGGCGTCCCAACCGCTCCGACCGACTCGTTCCCGGGTCTAACCGCACCGACCGACTCACTCGGACACGACTCGCACCGCGCAATGGAGACGTTCCCCGGCCGGGTAAGTACAATGCGCGCCGCGAGCAGTCCAACCGACATGCGCCGTCCGGCTCGAAAGAGCAGTCGGAGCCGTACTTCGGGGGTCCGTGTCGGACCCCCCTGTACGCATAGCCGCGCGAGTCGCACACAGGGGGGACCCATGGGTCCCCCCTACCTGTGCGTGTACGGCACGAGTCGCTTCGCTGCGTACCCGCTGTAGGGGGCGCCCTTGTTCGCCTCGCACCCATTGAGGCAATGGGAGCCCGCGTACGCGTTGTACGACCGGCTCCCATTGACTTCAATGGGAGTCCGACCGACTCGAGTTCGATAGCATACGGACGCATCGTACTCGTTCGGTCGGGCTGCACGGGTCCGATTCGGTCGGAAATCTCTCCGGGTCCGGCTCGGTCGGAGAGATTTCCGGCCCGAATCGGAATCGGCCCCCTAGTGTTTGATGCTTCATAGAAGTCAAAGTTAATGACTTGCACTTCTTGCTTTTGCACTTGTATGTATGGGCTTGCATATTGAGTTTCCTGAGCAGGGTAAGGATTTAGGACCACGGAGATGGATTTAGTGCAATTAATGAATGGGGGTTCACTGTCTAGGAAAATGAGTGTGTCAAGTCATGATTGAACCAAAATGGAAATATGTGGGGTTGACATAAAGAAAAATTCATTTTTGAGTGGGTTCAGTTTGAGTTGCTGATTCCTCATTTAGGATTGGATGTCTGCTAAGATAGAAATTAGGGGTGAAATGTCATCTGAGCAGGATGCTTTGAGGCATAGCTGAGTGTCATCAGCATACAAATGATAGGCGATATTGGTGTGACTGAAACTAGAGAAGAGGGGTTCAATATAGAGGTTGAAAAGTGTCAGTGAAAGAATGGAGCCCTTGGGAATGCCTTGTTAATGGTGACGAGTTACAATAGGGTGCTATTTATTTTAATGTGTTGCCTACAGTCTTTGAGGAAAGAGGCGAACCCATCTAATCCCATACAATCCTTTAAATTGTTTCTAAGGGTTGGGTGATTGACCATATTAGATGTTGCAGCGAGGACTAGAAGTATGAGAAGGCATGAGTTCCCTTTGCTTAGGATGCTTAGTGTGGAAGAAAGTGACTGTTTTTGTGTGGTCACCCTCCTTTTTTGTTGACTGATGCTGCTGGTTTTTAACTCTGCCCACTGGGGCACTGCTGACCAGTTTCTAGTATATGTGCTCTGACCATTAAAAAATGACAGAATTGGCTAACGTCTAATTGGCGTACTTAACTTTTCAATATTGTCATAATATATGGTGCAAGAAACTACACCAGTGACATGGAAGTTTAAATGTAACCTTTGGACTAAAACACATATTGTGCCATGCCCTAGGCTGATAAGAAAAACATTGCCTCATGCCTGCAAAGGCAGCCTGACTGATGCAGCTTTAAATGACAAAAATCAAATCAAAGTTTATTTGTTTGATACAATGCCTATATAGGCAAGACAACATGAGAAATACATCAATAGACACATTACATATATAGACACTAAAATACCATTTCCATTAAGCATCGTAATTTCAACTCAGAGAAGTCTTACAAGGTCAAATACTGATGTAAATAGTCATTTATAGCATTTCTCAAACACCATTCTCTGCAACATTGTTTTTCAAATAAACAAATGTTTTAATGTACAACATAGCACAATATTATCACATATCAGCAGAATTGACTCCTGTCGAATCTTTAGACTTTTAGGTGATCATATTTTACGTTACTCCTTAAGTTAAGATAAGTATAAACATTATTAAGTGCATAAGAGTTACTACATTATTGTCACATAAAACAAATGTGTTTATTTTATTACTGAGAAATTCCATTTAATATTATTTACTATTTGTCCTATCCTCAAATCTAATACATGAGGGCACATTTCTTGCTTTTGAGGTATAGGCAATGACAACAACTTATAGATTTTGGACAGACATTATCATATCTATTATTATTAACACAGTGTTCATAACCATACTCTAAAGAAACATTCCTGATCATATTTTCTTTTTTTCCATTCAGTCTCACTTTTACATTTTATAAAATTCATCTCAGTTATACTTAGCCAAATTATAATAATATGTATGGACTTTACCCACTGTGCCTCTTGTGTATTTTCAACTAGATCTTCAACAGGTCTATAAAAGAGGTCTTACCAGATTTTAAAAAAACAAGATGAATAGTTTAAAACTCTTTTATAATATGGATAAGTCATGCATATTAGTCTCAGCCCCAATCTTTTACGTTAGTCCTTAAGATAAGTGCAAAAATGATTTAGTGCATTTCAAAGGTTTTTTAAATGCTAATCCCTAACTATAACGTCCCTGAAACCTATGGTTTTTTTCAGTGAATTTCAAAGGTTTTTTAAACGCTAATTTCTAACTATAACATAGCAGTCGCGTTTGCAGAGTGGTGGAGAAAGGTGAGCATGGCCTCCGAACACCTCTTAGCAATCCCACTGTGTGAGATTTACTGGAGGTAACAGGAGGGGTAGTTCGCCCCCAACGTCAACCTTGGGGGCCAACTACCCCTCCTATTACCTCCAGTAAGTCCCACACAGCAGGATTGCTAACTTCTCATACTAGGCCATGCCCCCTTTCTCCACCACCCGGCAAACGCGCCCCCTGGTGCGTTCTAAGTTGGGGGATTAATTCCCCTTGAATACTGAGGGTCCCTGGGGGCCAACTAGCCCACCAGGTACCTCCAGTAAGCACCACATAGCTGGGTTGCAGAGAGGTGGTCCGAGGCCACACCCCCTTTTTACACCACTGTGCAAACGCGCCTCTTGGCGCACTGCTGCTCGGGGGATTAAGTCCACTTGTGTCCTGAGGACCTCAGGACACAAGTGGACTTCATCCTCCGAGCAGCAGTGCGCCACAAGCCGCGTTTGCAGAGTGGTGTAAAAAGGGGGCGTGGCCTCGGACCACTCTCAGCAATCCAGCTGTGTGGCGCTTTCTGGAGGTACCTGGTGGGCTAGTTGGCCCCCAGGGACCCTCAGTATTCAAGGGGAATTAATTCCCCAACTAACAACGCGCCAGGGGGTACGTTTGCAGAGTGGTGGAGAAAGGGTGCGTGGCCTCCTGCGAGATGGCAACTTTTAAAAAAAATTATTTTTTTTACAAGGGGGCTGTGCGGCCCCTCTTTTTTTTACTTTTTTGGGGCCCTGGGGACCCCATCCCCCAGGGCCTAACCCCTTTTTAAAAAAAAAAAAAAAAACGGGAAGGGGGCCGCGCGGCCCCCCTCCCGAGGCCAATTTCGGCCCCGGGGACCCCATCCCCCGGGGCATGGCCTCCTCTTTTATAATATATTTATAGGGAAGGGGGGCCGCATGGCCCCCCTTCCCTGGGCCACTTTTGGCCCCGGGACCCCATCCCCCGGGGCATGGCCTCTTCTTTTTTAAATTTTTACAGGGAAGGGGGGCCGCGTGGCCCCCCTTCCCTGGGCCACTATTGGCCTCGGGGACCCCATCCCCCGGGGCTTGGCCATTATTTTATTGTTTTGAGGAGGGGGCCGTGCTGCCCCCCTCCCCAGGCCGATTTTGGCCCCGGGGACCCCATCCCCCGGGGCCCGGCCGTTCTTTTTTTTTAAAGAACAGGGAGGGGGGCCGCAAGGCCCCCCTTCTGGGCCACTCCTGGCCCGGGCATCCCATCCCCTGGGGCCGGCCCTTTGCGTTGGGGACCGTGGGGGGAGCCCCAATGCCCCCACGGTCGCGTCGGCTCCCCACCTCCTGCGGGAGCCGGCATTGCTTTTGAGAAAGGGGAGCTGCTTACATGCAGCTCCCCTTGCTCAAAAGCAATAGTGCTTTGCTTCGTTGAAGCGAGAGCAGGTTTACCTGCTCTCGCTTTAACGAAACAAAGCAGAGTTTGCCATGGCAGGGCGGGAGCCGTGCTCCCGCCCTGCCATAGCAAACAGCAATGTCCCGGGGGTGGGCACCCCGGGACATTGCAGGAGCCGGCCCTGGGGGATGGCGGTCCCCAGGGCCATCAAGGGCTCCTGGAGGGGGGCCGCGCAGCCCCCCTCCCTTCGTTTTCTTTGCCCCGGGGAGGTGGTGGTCCCCGGGGCTGGGGGTCCGTAACCGACCCCCAAATTTGAATAAAGAGTGCCCCGGGGAGGTGGTGGTCTCTGGGGCATGTGGGGGGGCTCTTGCCCCCACACATCTTTTTTAAAACAATAAACAGAGCCCCGGGGAGGTGGCAGTCCCCGGGGCTGTGGGGGGCGCACGTGCCCCCCGCATACAATTATACAGTGCCCCAGGGAGGTGGCGGTCCCTGGGGCAGCGTGGGGGGGTTAGGACCCCCCACGCATTCACTACAAAAGAAGACCCGGGGAGGTGGCGGTCCCCGGGGCTGCGGGGGGGCCGCATGCCCCCGCACATAATTAGCATAGCCCCGGGGAGGTGGTGGTCCCCGGGGCTGCGGGGGCCCCCACGGGCCCACGCTATTTCATTTTCACATTGCCCCCGGGACCTGGCCCACCCAGGGGCCTCATTAAAATGAAGCGCGGGAGCCCGCACTTCATTTTTTTTTCTTTTTCGGCAGGATTCGCGCACCCAGCGCGAAGTCTGCCGATTTCTTTTTTTAAAAAAAATGCTTTTTTGGGACCCCCTCAGCAGGCCTAGGGGGTCAGGGTGTTTCTACCCTGCCCACTTTTCTTGTATTTCACCTTTTTTTTTACTCTTTTCTTGTGACTCGGTTACCGAGTCACAAGATGGCTGCCAACACATTCTGGTTTAGAGTTTTGGCAGCCAATCAGAGTGAAGCTCGTGCCCGGGAGGAGTCGCGACTCCTCCTCGGTGCTCAGATATCGATATTTTTCTTTTTCTAATTTCTCAGGAACTACTGAACGGATTTACACCATTTAAAAAAAGGGATCTTTCTGAACCAAGACCTACCTTTTTGCCAAATTTGGTGTAATTCCGTTCAGCAGTTCGGGCTGTAGCTTTGTCTAAAGTTTCCTATGGAAATTAACATGGGAAAAACGCGTTTTGGGACCCCCCTTTTTTCTCGGCCCCCGCTTGACGAATCCCCCCAAAACTTTCAAGACAGGAGCTGACCGGAGCGGGCCACTAGTTTTGAAAATTTCACGAAGATTCGTCAAACGGCGCCAAAGATATTGGCAAAAGAAAAAAACGCTTTTTGAATAGAAATGAGGTCCTAACTATAACTACCTACTGGTGACCGCCAGTAGTTAATATATATATATATATATTCACTGAAAAAACCATAGGTTTTAGGGACAGTTATAGTTAGTTGGACATTGCACTCGTACAAAACCCGTGAAATTCCCCTGTTATAGTTAGTTCAGCTAACTATAACTCGCGCCCCCGCAATGCACTGCTGATGACGTCACATATTACATCACTCATGACATGGTCAGTGACATCACTGATGACATCACTGATGACATCTCAAATGACATCACTGATGACATCACTGATGACATCATCCAGTGACTGTGTGTTTCTGTAAAGTTTAAATATGTTTAATATATATAGGGAAAGGGGTATTGAAGAATGAGTGGGTGTATAAGTGTCTGAATGGATGATTTAGTACGTGAGTGACTGACTCTACAAGTGAGTGATTAAACGTATCTTACTGAATGCATGGGTTAGTGACTAAACTGTGTGAATGTCTGTATCCGTCTGCTTGTTGGTGTGTAAGTGGATGCATGGATTTGCGAATAGCTACATGAGTGTCTATATGGGTTATTGATTGGTTCTCTGAGTATCTGTATGGCTGCCTGAGTGTTTGTGTGGGTGGGGTGTGTGTGACTCTATACATAGATGTGTGAGTGGGTGATTCACTGGGTGCATGATTTCAAGAGTGCATCTGTGATGGACTGCTTGGGTGGGTGAGTGTGTGTATGGGTGTGTTAGTGAGTGAATGTATATCTCAGTGGTACATGTGCGAGTAACTACATATGTAAAAGGCAGTATATATGTGTGTTAGAGTATTTAAATGGCTATAAGTGAGAGTGTGTTATTGTGAGAGTGGCTGTATGGATGCGTGTGTGCTTGTATCAGTTATTGTATAAGAGCGTAAGAATGTGCTAGTATTTGTATGAGTAAGTGAGCTGGTGTGTGTATAACTGTATAGGTGAGTAAATGGGTGTGTGATTAATTTTTTGCATGACTGACTAGGTGTGTGAGTACCTCTATGGATGAGTGGCGGTGTGTGAGTGTTTATATAGGTGTATGAGTGCATATGATAGTCCTGTACTGAGTGACTGTAAGTATGAGTGACTGTACAGGTGAGTGAGTGGATGTGTGTGTAGACCTAAGAATCAGTGAGTGGGTATGTAGTTTTTGGTGTTGGAGTGTCTATGGTTTTGAGAATGGCAGTCTGTAATTTAGAGTGGGTGTATCAAAAGTTATATTAGGGTGTGAGAAGATGCATGAAATTATCACATGGATGATGTCATCAGTGATGTCATTTGAGATGTCATCAGTGATGTCATCAGTGATGTCACTGACCATGTCATGAGTGATGTAATATGTGACGTCATCAGCAGTGCATTGCGGGGCGCGAGTTATAGTTAGCTGAACTAACTATAACAGGGGAATTTCACGGGTTTTGTATGAGTGCAATGTCCAACTAACTATAACTGTCCCTAAAACCTATGGTTTTTTCAGTGAATTTCAAAGGTTTTTTAAATGCTAATTTCTAACTATAACGTGTCTGAAACCTATGGTTTTTTCAGTGAATTTCAAAGGTTTTTAAATGCTAATTTCTAACTATAACGTGCCTGAAACCTATGGTTTTTTCAGTGAATTTCAAAGGTTTTTTAAATGCTAATTTCTAACTATAACGTGCCTGAAAACTATGATTTTTTAAGTGAATTTCAAAGGTTTTTTAAATGCTAGTTTCTAACTATGCCAACAGAGGTAGGACATGTGAAGAAAGAAGAAAAAACGCACAGAAAGAAGCAAAAGATGTGCAGAAAGAACCAACAGAGGAGCAGAAAGAGGCCTTGTTGCAAAATCATCCTGTGCCCACAACTTTTTCAGACGGGTACTGGTGGTAACTGACTCTGACTAACCAGAGCCAGTGCACGTTTGCACAGTGGTGAAGGGAGGGGGCCTGAGGTGACATGTGTGCAAACGCGCCCCGTGGCGCGTTTTAAGTTGCGGGATTAAGTCCCCTTGAATCCTGAGGGTCCCTGGGGTCCAACTAGCCCCCCAGGTACCTACAGTTAGGACCACAGAGCTGAGTTGCAGAGAGGCGTTCCGAGGCCACACACCTTTTTCACCTCTCTGCAACGCACCTCTGTTGTGCTTACTGAAGGTACCTGGTGGGCTAGTTGGCCCCCAGGATTCAAAGGGAATTAACTCCCCAACTTAAAACGCACCACAGGGCGTGTTTGCGCACATGTCACCTGAGGCCCCGCCCCCTCCCTTCACCACTGTGCATACGCGCCCCGTGGCGCGTTTTAATTTGGGGGATTAGGTCACCTTGAATCCTGAGAGTCCCTGGGGCCCAACCAGCCCACCAGGTACTTCCAGTAGGCACCACAGGCCTGCGTTGCAACGCCTGTAACAAATTGTGCAGTTGTGTTTAGGTAGTGAAGAGGGTCGTGCTGGGGGTAGTGTTTTAGGGTTTAGGGTAGTGCAGTGGTGTTTGTGTAGTGTAGGGGGTCATGCTGGGGGTAGGTTTAGGGTAGTGCAGTGGTGTTTGGGTAGTGTAGGGAGTCGTGCTGGGGGAGTGTTTTAGGGTTTAGGGTAGTACAGTGGTGTTTGGGTAGTGTAGGGGGTCGTGCTGGGGTTAGTGTTTTAGGGTTTAGGGTAGTGCAGTGGTGTTTGGGTAGTGTAGGGGATACTGCTGGGGGTAGTGTTTTAGGGTTTAGGGTAGTGCAATGGTGTTTGGGTAGTGTAGGGGTACTGCTGGGGGTAGTGTTTTAGGGTTTAGGGTAGTGCAGTGGTGTTTGGGTAGCGTAGGGGGTACTGCTGGGGGTAGTGTTTTATGGTTTAGGGTAGTGCAGTGGTGTTTGGGTAGTGTAGGGGTTCGTGCTGGGGGTAGTTTTTTAGGGTTTAGGGTAGTGCAGTGGTGTTTGTGTAGTGTAGGAGGTCGTATTTTAGGGTTTAGGGTAGTGCAGTGGTCTTTGGGTAGTGTAGGGAGTCGTGCGGGGTGTATTGTTTTAGAGTTTAGGGTAGTGCAGTGGTCTTTAGGTAGTGTAGGGGGTTGTGCGGGGTGTAGTGTTTTAGGGATTAGGGTAGTGCATTGGTATTTGGGTAGTGTAGGGGGTCATGCGGGGGGTAGTGTTTTAGGGTTTAGGGCAGTGCAGTGGTGTTTAGGTAGTGTAGGGGGTCGTGCTGGGGGAGTGTTTTAGGGTTTAGGGCAGTGCAGTGGTGTTCGGGTAGTGTAGGGGGTCGTGCTGGGGGGAGTGTTTTAGGGTTTAGGGCAGTGCAGTCGTGTTCGGGTAGTGTAGGGGGTCGTGCTGGGGGGGAGTATTTTAGGGTTTAGGGTAGTGCAGTGGTGTTCGGGTAGTGTAGGGGGTCATGCTGGGGGTAGTGTTCTAGGGTTTAGGGCAGTGCAGTGGTGTTCGGGCAGTGTAGGGGGTCTTGCTGGGGGTGGTGTTTCAGGATTTAGGGCAGTGCAGTGGTGTTCGGGCAGTGTAGGGGGTCGTGCAGGGGTGGTGTTTCAGGGTTTAGGGCAGTGCAGTGGTGTTCGGGCAGTGTAGGGGGTCGTGCAGGGGTGGTGTTTCAGGGTTTAGGGCAGTGGTGTTCGGGCAGTGTAGGGGGTCATGCTGGGGGTGGTGTTTCAGGGTTTGGGGCAGTGCAGTGGTGTTCGAGCAGTAAAGGGGTCATGCTGGGGGTGGTTTTCAGGGTTTAGGGCAGTGCAGTGGTGTTCGGGCAGTGTAGGGGGCGGTGCAGGGGGTGGTGTTTCAGGGTTTAGGGCAGTGCAGTGGTGTTCGGGCAGTGTAGGGGGTGGTGCAGGGGGTGGTGTTTCAGGGTTTAGGGCAGTGCAGTGGTGTTTGGGCAGTGTAGGGGGTCGTGCAGGGGGTGGTGTTTCAGGGTTTAAGGCAGTGCAGTGGTGTTCGGGCAGTGTAGGGGGCGGTGCAGGGGGTGGTGTTTAAGGGTTTAGGGCAGTACAGTGGTGTTCGGGCATTGTAGGGGGTGGTGCTGGGGCTGGTGTTTCAGGGTTTAGGGCAGTGCAGTGGTGTTCGGGCAGTGTAGGGGGTCGTGCTGGGGCTGGTGTTTCAGGGTTTAGGGCAGTGCAGTGGTGTTCGGGCAGTGTAGGGGGTCATGCTGGGGCTGGTGTTTCAGGGTTTAGGGCAGTGCAGTGGTGTTCGGGCAGTGTAGGGGGTCTTGCTGGGGCTGGTGTTTCAGAGTCTAGGGCAATGCAGTGGTGTTCGGGCAGTGTAGGTGGTCTTGCTGGGGCTGGTGTTTCAGGGTTTAGGGCAGTGCAGTGGTGTTCGGGCAGTGTAGGGGGTCGTGCTGGGGGTGGTGTTTCAGGGTTTAGGGCAGTGCAGTGGTGTTAGGGCAGTGTAGGGGTTGTTCTGGGGCTAGTGTTTCAGGGTTTAGGGCAGAGCAATGGTGCTCAGGCAGTGTAGGGGGTCGTGCTGGGGCTGGTGTTTCAGGGTTTAGGCAAGTGGTGTTCGGGCAGTGTAGGGGGTCTTGCTGGGGGTGGTGTTTCAGGGTTTAGGGCAGTGGTGTTCGGGCAGTGTAGGGGGCCTTGCTGGGGGTGATGTTTCAGGGTTTAGGGCAGTGCAGTGGTGTTCGGGCAGTGTAGGGGGTCTTGCTGGGGGTAGTGTTTCAGGGTTTAGGGCAGTGCAGTGGTGTTCGTGCAGTATAGGGGGTCGTGCTGGGGATGGTGTTTCTGGGTTTAGGGCAGTGCAGTAGTGTTCGAGCAGTGTAGGGGGTTGTGCAGGGGGTGGTGTTTCAGGGTTTAGTGCAGTGGTGTTCGGGCAGTGTAGGGGGTCGCGCTGGGGGTGGTGTTTCAGGGTTTTGGGCAGTGCACTGGTGTTCGGGCAGTGTAGGGGGTCATGCACGGGGTGGTGTTTCAGGGTTTAGGGCAGTGCAGTGGTGTTCGGGCAGTGTAGGGTGTTGTGCTGGGGCTGGTGTTTCAGGGTTCAGGGCAGTGCAGTGGTGTTCAGGCAGTGTAGGGGTCGGCTGAGGCTGGTGTTTCACGGTTTAGGGCAGTGCAGTGGTGTTCGGGCAGTGTAGGGGGTCGTGCTGGGGCTGGTGTTTCACGGTTTAGGGCAGTGCAGTGGTGTTCGGGCAGTGTAGGCGGTCGTGCTGGGGCTGGTGTTTCAGGGTTTAGGGCAGTGCAGTGGTGTTCGGGCAATGTAGGGGGTCATGCTGGGGCTGGTGTTTCAGGGTTTAGGGCAGTGCAGTGGTGCTCGGGCAGTGTAGGGGGTCGTGCTGGGGGTGATGTTTCAGGGTTTAGGGTAGTGCAGTGGTGTTCGGGCAGTGTAGGGGGTCGTGCAGGGGCTGGTGTTTCAAGGTTTAGGGCAGTGCAGTGGTGTTCGGGCAGTGTAGGGGGTCGTGCTGGGGCTGGTGTTTCAGGGTTTTGGGCAGAGCAGTGGTGTTCGGGCAGTGTAGGGGGTCATGCTGGGGGTAGTGTTTCAGGGTTTAGGGCAGTGCAGTGGTGTTCGGGCAGTGTAGGGGGTCGTGCTGGGAGTGGTGTTTCAGGGTTTAGGTCAGTGGTGTTCGGGCAGTGTAGGGGGTCTTGCTGGGGGTGATGTTTCAGGGTTTAGGGCAGTGCAGTGGTGTTCGGGCAGTGTAGGGGTCTTGCTGGGGGTAGTGTTTCAGGGTTTAGGGCAGTGCAGTGGTGTTCGGGCAGTGTAGGGGGTCATGCTGGGGGTGGTGTTTCAGGGTTTAGGGCAGTGCAGTGGTGTTCGGGCAGTGTAGGGGGTCGTGAAGGGGGTGGTGTTTCAGGGTTTAGGGCAGTGCAGTGGTGTTTGGGCAGTGTAGGGGGTCGTGCTAGGGGTGGTGTTTCAGGGTTTAGGGCAGTGCAGTGGTGTTCGGGCAGTGTAGGGGGTCGTGCTGGGGGTAGTGTTTTAGGGTTTAGGGTAGTGCAGTGGTGCTTGTGTAGTGTATGGGGTCGTGCTGGGGGTAGTGTTTTAGGGTTAGGGTAGTGCAGTGGTGTTTGTGTAGTGTAGGGGGTCATGTTTTAGGGTAGTGCAGTGGTGTTTGGGTAGTGTAGGGGGTCGTGCTGGGGGTAGTGTTTTAGGATTTAGGTTAGTGCAGTGGTGTTTGGGTAGTGTAGGGGGTCATGCTGGGGGTAGTGTTTTAGGGTTTAGGGCAGTGCAGTGGTGTTTGTGTAGTGTAGGGGGTCGTGCTGGGGGTAGTGTTTTAGGGTTTAGGGTAGTGCAGTGGTGCTTGTGTAGTGTAGGAGGTCGTGCTGGGGGTAGTGTTTTAGGGTTTAGGGTAGTGCATTGGTGTTTGTTTAGTGTAGGGGGTCATGTTTTAGGGTAGTGCAGTGGTGTTTGGGTAGTGTAGGTGGTCGTGCTGGTGATAGTGTTTTAGGATTTAGGTTAGTGCAGTGGTGTTGTCAGGGGACACAGCAGCCTCGTTCGCACAAGCAAGCGCTGAGACTAGGGAATGACTACAATTCCCAGCGGCCTTAGCGTGACGTCTGGTGTCGGACGCCACGCGTCACGTGAGGCGGAAGCGAGTGAAGTAGCGAGGATGCGGGGCAAGACGCTGCCGATTATTCGCTGGTCCCTGGATCCTTGTTGGCAGTTCCAAGTTGCGCTGGGTCGGGTAAGGGTGCCGCTGGCACCGCTTGTTCCATTCTACCCTTGTGATAATCCTGGTTATACTCTTGAAGCCTATCTCTGCCGTTTAGGATATCCGGCATAGGAGTGTGCTGAAGCTTACTTTTCCCTGCGTTGGTGAACTCTTCCCTGAATCTCATACGAGGAGTTCATGCGAGGGAAAAGCGCTTTGCTCACTTTTGGTGCCTAATTACTTTGGAGGTTTATTTTGGGTGTACAGTTCTTCATTTCCCTGCGTTGGCGAACTCTTCTCTGAATCTTAAGAAGAGTTCATGCGAGGGAAAAACGCTTTGCTCACTTTTGGTGCCTATTTACATTGGAGGTTTATTTTGGTGCACAGTTCTACATTTCCCTGCGTTGGCGAGCTCTTCTTTGAATCTTGGGAGGAGTTCATGCGAGGGAATACTTTCATGTGCTTTTCGAGTTCGGGGGTTGCTCTACCACTAATTATCTAAGTGAGGTACTTCCTCTCGTGAGAGTGACGTAACTCTTCACCTTCTGAGGGGTACCTGCATCTACAGGAAATCCTGGAGTAGTGGTCTTGAATGCAACTTAGTGTTTCATACACTGTATTATTCGTTCTAACCTTATGTGACAATTACAGCTACTCTTATATTTTGGCTTTCGCTGTTTTCTTTTTGCACAGGGGTGTCCTGGACCAAGGGGCATCTTGAGCGTCAATGTGTACCTCGCAATCGCAGGTATAAGCCTTATGCATGAGATATTTATATATGTATCTATCATCGGAAAGAATAAGGTTTTGCTCATATGGTCCTATGTGTCTTCCAGCATACTGTATGAATTGGAGGTTATAAGCTCAACACCCCTGTTGGTCGGCACTCTTTAATTTTCTTTACAGGTTAGTGGAAGTATGGGTAACAAGGGAGGTGTAGAAAGAGAGAACGGTGAAAGGTTCCCATAGTAAAAATATTTCTTCTTTGTGTTTTACTACAGGTCTCCCTCCCTGCTGTCCCCATCCTTCCCTTCCCCCGCTTAACCACTCTTTAGTCTGTGTATTATTATTATCCAGACTTGGGGCTGTTGAGAGGTGGACCCCTAAGAGCATCGGTTCGATCCTGAGGATACGTTCAGGCCTGGGACAGAATAATCGGCCCACGAATAGCTTTATCCTCCCGGTCGAGCTGATACTGGTATGGCCACGTTAGATGATGTCATGGCAGCCCTTGCCTTAGTGCAGGTAGAGCTGGCGGCTTCACGTAATGAGACCGCTGCTTTACAAGCAAGGGTAGACAGACTACAGCGAAATCCGTTTGACTTCGGCAATCCTGCACAACCCACAACTAGCTCCATGGTAGTAGAAATCCCAACACCTATACCTCTTGCCCCACCAGAAAAATTTTCAGGAGACATACATAAGGTCCAGGTGTTTCTAACTCAGATTTTACTGCACTTCAATTGCAAGCCTAAGTTATTTTCAACTAATCAGGCAAGAGTGTCTTTTCTCATTTCCTACTTAGCTGGAGATGCAGCTCAATGGGCAGTCCCTTTTGTCAGAAGAGATGATCCGATGCTACACGATTGGATCGCTTTCAGGGAGGAGTTTGAGAAAACTTTTGACCGCAGGGCAGACACCTTTTCAGCGGATAGAGAATTACTGGAACTGAGGCAAGGGAACAAAGACCTATTGGGATATTTGAACACTTTCCGACGGTTGGTAGCAGAAACTCAATGGCCTGAAAGCAAACAGTCCGCGATTTTCTATCAGGGCCTCAGAGAAGAATTAAAGGATGTGATTGCACAAGTGGATCCCCAACCTCAGACGTGTTCTGCGTTAATCGAATTGACCATGCGATTGGATCATAGATTGAGGGAACACCATCTTTTTTGCAAAATCAGCAAATGTGAGTTCCATGTCTACACAGTAGAATTTTTGGGTGTAATGCTCACACCATCAGGTCAGGAAATGGCGGAGCGCAAGGTGAGAGCTATTACTGAATGGCCTTGTCCAAAGAATGTCAAAGACATACAGTGTTTTATGGGATTTGCGAATTTTTATAGGCGTTTTATATCCCAATTTTCCAATAAAGCAGCACCACTTACTCGCCTAACTAAGAAGAATGTATCGTTTCAGTGGACACAGGAAGCCCAGAAAGCATTCGATGTACTGAAAGAAGCATTCGTTACCGCTCCCATTTTAACGCATGCCAATCCCAACTTGCCATTTATACTGGAAGCGGATGCCTCCGATGTTGCAATTGGAGCCGTACTTTCCCAGCGAGACACCACCACAGGACAAATGCATCCGGTTGCTTTTATGTCAAAGAAGCTAAACAGAGCAGAACAAAACTACACCATAACAGAAAAAGAATTACTTGCCATCAAAGAAGCATTTGGGGAATGGAGGCATTGGCTGTTAGGAGCACAACATACTGTTACAGTATATACGGATCACCGTAATCTCCAATTTCTAAAGACCGCTCGCCAACTTACTCCTCGCTTACTAAGATGGATGACGTTTTTGAAGAATATGACTTCATAGTAACATTCCGTCTTGGAAGCCTGAACAAAAAAGCGGATGCCTTGTCCAGACAAGATTCCACAATAATACCCTGGACCTGCCCAGAAAGAACTATCCTTGATCCTCAAAAGGTTATCGGAGTAGTACATATTGACCCGTTCATACGAGACGTTAAGAAAGGACTCCAGACCTTTCAATGGAAGGATTGGTTGAAACACCATCCAGAATGGACAAAGAAACAAGGTGTGGTCATGAAAGGGACTCAGGTTCTTGTTCCCACTTTGAAATTGAGACAAACCGTCTTTCAGTGGTGCCACACAGATCCCAGTGCTGGTCATCATGGCAAGGATAAAACTTGTGAAAAAATCTTGCGCCAGTTCTGGTGGCCTTCTCTCAGAAAAGATATACCTGAATGGATAAAAGCTTGCATTGTGTGCGCTCAAACCAAGACCATACCAGGAAAACCACAAGGGCTATTGCAACCCCTACCCACTCCGGATGTTCCCTGGGAATGGTTTTCGTTGGATTTCATAGTCGGGCTTCCATCAGATAAAGGACATACCGTGATTCTGGTCGTTATTGACTTTTTAACAAAGATGGGGCATTTCGTGGCCTGCAAATCAATTCCTACAGCAGGACATCTAGCCAAACTTTTGATGGAACATGTAGTGAGATTGCATGGCTTACCTAAGGTGATTGTGTCAGACCGTGGGACCCAGTTTACAGCCAAATTCTGGAAAGTATGATGTTCAGCGTTACGTATCTCGTCAGCCTTGTCAACCAGCTTTCACCCCCAAACTGACGGACAGACAGAAAGACTGAATAGAACATTGAAACAATACTTGCGTAGTTATGTTGACCATAATACGGACACCTGGGTGGAGTGGTTATGGTTAGCTGAAATCGCATATAACAACGCCCAACACAGTTCTACCAAACACTCTCCTTTCTATAGCACCTACGGTTATCACCCTCGTTTTATACCATTCAGTACGCCAGGCAGGTGTGAACGTATTCCAGAAGTACAGGAAAGAATAGTGCAGATACAAAATGTCCTACAACACACAAAGAAACATTTGATTCATGCTAAGGTGTTGTATAAAAGACAGGCTGATAAACATCGCAGACCAGGGCCCACTTACAGGAAAGGGGACTTAGTGTGGCTATCAACCCGTAATATCCGATTCAAGAGATATAGCGTGTTCAATCCCCGGTATATAGGCCCCTACAGAGTAGTGAGACTAATTAACCCGGTGGCAGTGAAGATAGCTCTACCCTCTCATATGAGAGTTCACCCTGTGTTCCACGTCTCCTTGTTGAAGCCTGCTTACGGCCCTGCGCAGGCTAGACCGGCGCCAGTATGGATAGAGAAGGAGGAGGAGTATGAGGTCGCTAGAATCCTTGATTCCAAGATCTGTCGTAACAAACTCTGGTTTTTGATTGCATGGATGGGGTATGGTGCTGATGAGAACTCTTGGGAGCCCGAATCATCGGTGCATGCCCCTAGATTGGTTGCTGCTTTTTACAGACGACATCCCAACAAGCCTTGCGCCTGCCTGTGCTCTCCGGGAGGGGGATGTACTGTCAGGGGACACGGCAGCCTCGTTCGCACAAGCAAGCGCTGAGACTAGGGAATGACTACAATTCCCAGCGGCCTTAGCGTGACGTCTGGTGTCGGACGCCACGCGTCACGTGAGGCGGAAGCGAGTGAAGTAGCGAGGATGCGGGGCAAGACGCTGCCGATTATTCGCTGGTCCCTGGATCCTTGTTGGCAGTTCCAAGTTGCGCTGGGTCGGGTAAGGGTGCCGCTGGCACCGCTTGTTCCATTCTACCCTTGTGATAATCCTGGTTATACTCTTGAAGCCTATCTCTGCCGTTTAGGATATCCGGCATAGGAGTGTGCTGAAGCTTACTTTTCCCTGCGTTGGTGAACTCTTCCCTGAATCTCATACGAGGAGTTCATGCGAGGGAAAAGCGCTTAGCTCACTTTTGGTGCCTAATTACTTTGGAGGTTTATTTTGGGTGTACAGTTCTTCATTTCCTGCGTTGGCGAACTCTTCTCTGAATCTTAAGAAGAGTTCATGCGAGGGAAAAACGCTTTGCTCACTTTTGGTGCCTATTTACATTGGAGGTTTATTTTGGTGCACAGTTCTACATTTCCCTGCGTTGGCGAGCTCTTCTTTGAATCTTGGGAGGAGTTCATGCGAGGGAATACTTTCATGTGCTTTTCGAGTTCGGGGGTTGCTCTACCACTAATTATCTAAGTGAGGTACTTCCTCTCGTGAGAGTGACGTAACTCTTCACCTTCTGAGGGGTACCTGCATCTATAGGAAATCCTGGAGTAGTGGTCTTGAATGCAACTTAGTGTTTCATACACTGTATTATTCGTTCTAACCTTATGTGACAATTACAGCTACTCTTATATTTTGGCTTTCGCTGTTTTCTTTTTGCACAGGGGTGTCCTGGACCAAGGGGCATCTTGAGCGTCAATGTGTACCTCGCAATCGCAGGTATAAGCCTTATGCATGAGATATTTATATATGTATCTATCATCGGAAAGAATAAGGTTTTGCTCATATGGTCCTATGTGTCTTCCAGCATACTGTATGAATTGGAGGTTATAAGCTCAACACCCCTGTTGGTCGGCACTCTTTAATTTTCTTTACAGGTTAGTGGAAGTATGGGTAACAAGGGAGGTGTAGAAAGAGAGAACGGTGAAAGGTTCCCATAGTAAAAATATTTCTTCTTTGTGTTTTACTACAGGTCTCCCTCCCTGCTGTCCCCATCCTTCCCTTCCCCCGCTTAACCACTCTTTAGTCTGTGTATTATTATTATCCAGACTTGGGGCTGTTGAGAGGTGGACCCCTAAGAGCATCGGTTCGATCCTGAGGATACGTTCAGGCCTGGGACAGGTGTTTGGGTAGTGTAGGGGGTCGTGCTGGGGGTAGTGTTTTAGGGTTTAGGATAGTGCAGTGGTGCTTGTGTAGTGTAGGGGGTCGTGCTGGGGGTAGTGTTTTAGGGTTTAAGGTAGTGCAGTGGTGTTTTTGTAGTGTAGGGGGTCATGTTTTAAGATGCAATGCTCCAATACCTGACCAGTCTGCACTACATAAAACTGCAAAAAAACTAAAAATAAAAAGTGTTTTGCACACTTTTGTCATTGGGCTATATGTGGGCTACATCTGGGTAATATTTGTGCTACATTTGGGCTCTTTTTTCACTGGTGGCCATCTTGGAAGACTTCTTTGTTATGAAGTTTCCTGATTTCTTCATTTACTGCAGTCTCCTCAGTAGGAAATGCTTTCAGTTTTTACTTTGATTCCATCAAGAAGGCATTCAGATGTCTCACATCTGCCATAAATTCAGAATGTTAGCACTCTAGTTGCTCATTAGATCACTGGAGTAAAGCTACTGCTCACCAGGGAGTTAACTGGTAGTCTGCTGCTGGTATTGAAAGTGATTGTTTCAGTCTGCATGTCAGAATTTTCTAATGAAATAGAAGAGGATTTGAGATCTCACTTAAAACATGCCCTAATTTTTCTTTCTGCAGCACTAACCATAATTTCTATTTAAAAAAGAACCCCTTATTTTGTTCCTTTTTAAATTAAATGTTTTAAGTGTTACTGGTTTATTCCAATCAAGATGGCTTCAGGTGTGCCATACTTTTGTCATAAGTAAGGCTGTTAGCGCTCTAGTTGTTCTTTAGAACACTCTGGGATGCTGCAGTAGAACACAAAGGCATCAACTGGCAGGCTGCTCCTGTTGAAATATAACAGGAAGATATTTGAGATCACACTTGAAATATGTCCTAATTTTTCTTTCTACAGCACTAACCATAATTTCTATGACAAAATGAACCCCATCATTTTGTTCCTTTTTAAATTAAATGTTTTAAGTGTTACCAGTTTATTCCAATCAAGATGGCTTCAGGTGTGCCATACTTTTGTCATAAGTAAGGCTGTTAGCGCTCTAGTTGTTCTTTAGAACACTCTGGGAAGCTGCAGTAGAACACAAAGGCATCAACTGGCAGGCTGCTCCTGTTGAAATATCACAGGAAGATATTTGAGATCACACTTGAAACATGTCCTAATTTTTCTTTCTACAGCACTAACCATAATTTCTATGACAAAATGAACCCCATCATTTTGTTCCTTTTTAAATTAAATTGTTTAAGTGTTACCAGTTTATTCCAATCAAGATGGCTTCAGGTGTGCCATACTTTTGTCATAAGTAAGGCTGTTAGCACTCTAGTTGTTCTTTAGAACACTCTGGGAAGCTGCAGTAGAACACAAAGGAATCAACTGACAGTCTCTGCCCTAGTTGGATGTACATGTTTTACTGAGAATGTCAGACTTCATTCTCACATGAGTGAGAAAGATAATGTGAATTTACAGAAAATATGCTCTCATTTTAGCTTCTGGAGCACCTTCCAAACCTCCATGGGACAAGCATGAGAAAATAGTGTTCTCTCAAACATGATTCATGATATCCCAGCAGAAGGTTTTTCACATGGTAAAATCACCTTAGAATACACCACAATTCCTAAAATTAGTATGGTACCATCAACAAATAAATTCTAATGTAACTAAAGCCTGTTATCACCCTTTATAGTTCTCCTTTTGGTGACCCTCAAAATCTTCTATTCACTACAATGCATTTCAATGAGGTACTATCATTTATATTGGTCCCAAGATGGCTGCCAGCAATTCCAGGATGAAGTGCTGACAGCCAATCAGATCTCACGATGACATGTGTGGTTAGGCTCCGCCCAGATATATATGTGACTTTACTTTGATTTTCTCAGGAACTACTGAACGGATTTACACCATTTAAGCAAAAGGCACGACACTGAACCAAGGGCTACCTCTTTGCCAAATTTGGTGTAATTCCGTTCAGCAGTTCGGGCTGTAGCTGCGACTAAAGGTTCCTATGGAAAATGAATGGGAAAACGCGTTTTGGGACCTTTTTCTCGGCCCCGCTGACGATCACCCGAGACTTTCAGGATAGGAGCGGACCGGAGCGCCCCAACAAGTTGGAAACTTTCACGAAGATTCGTCAACCGGCGCCAACGTTATTTCAAATAGAATGTCATGGATTTCCTATGGATAATAGGTTTTAACTATAACTATCTACTGGCGACTGCCAGTAGATAATATATATATATATATATATATATATATATATATATATATATATATATATATATATATATCTACTGGCGGTCGCCAGTAGATAGTTATAGTTAGGACCTATTTTCCATAGGAAATCTGCGACATTCTATTTAAAATAACTCTTGCGTCGGTTGACGAATCTTCACGAAATTTTCAAACTTTATGGCCCGCTCCGGTCCGCTCCTACCCTGAAAGTCTCAGGGTGATTCGTCAGCGGGGGCCGAGAAAAAGGGGGTCCCAAAACGTGTTTTCCCCATTCATTTTTCCATAGGAAACTTTAGACACGGCTACAGCTCGAACTGCTGAACGGAATTACACCAAATTTGGCAAAGAGGTAGTTCTTGGTTCAGAAAGAACCCTTTTGTTAAATGGTGTAAATCCGTTCAGTAGTTCCTGAGAAAATCAAAAGTTAAGTCACATATATATCTATGGCCGAGTAGGGTCCGCGTACCCTCCCGACCACGAGCTGCATGCTAATTGGCTGTCAAGTGGCTGTCAACACTCCAAATCAGGAAGTGTTGGCAGCCATTTTGTCCCTCGGTAGAACCGAGGGACAGAAACAAGTGCGCAAAGCGCAAAAGGGGGCAGGGTAGAAACACCCTGACCCCTAGGTCTGCTCAGGGGGTCCCACAAGAACCCCTGGGCAGAAAAAAGCATTTAAAAAAAAAATCGTCAGGATGCGCTCAGGGTGCACGGATCCTGCCGATTAGAAAAAAACCCAGAAGAAACAAGTGCGCAAAACGCACAAAGGGGGCAGGGTAGAAACACCCTGACCCCTAGGTCTGCTCAGGGGTCCCACAAGGACCCCTGGGCAGAAAAAAGCATTTTTTTAAAAATCGGCGGGATGCGCTCAGGGTGCGCGGATCCCGCCGAGAAAACAAAACGAAGCGCGGTCTCCCGCGCTCGTTGTTAATGGCCCCGGGTGGGCCAAGTCCCGGGGGCATGCAGGGGTTTCTTTTAATATGTGGGGGCCTCTAAGGCCCCCCAAGCCCCGGGGACCGTCACCCCCGGGGCTTAAAAAATATTGGTGCGGGAGGGCTCTTGCCCTCCCGCTGCCCCGGGGACCGCCACCTCCCCGGGGCTTCTTTTTTAAATGTTTTAACCTGTGTGGGGGCTCCAGCCCCCCACACGCCCGGGGACCGCCACCTCCCTGGGGCACTAAGAAATTTAAAATGGGGGTCCGTTTTGGACCCCCAGCTCCCCGGGGCTTTCTAAATGTGGGGAGGGGGGCCGCGCGGCCCCCCTCCTGGAGCCTGTGGTGGCCCTGGGGACCACCACCCCCCAGGGCCAGCTCCTGCAGCGTCCCGAGGTGCCTACCCCCGGGACACTGCTGTTTGCAATGACAGGACGGGAGCCTCGCGGCTCCTGTCCTGTCATTGCAAACTTGCTTTGAATATTGGAAGCGAGAGCAGGAAACCTGCTCTCGCTCCAATATCCAAAGCAAATTGCTTTTCCACATGGGGAGCAGCATCTTAGCTGCTCCCCATGTGGAAAGCAATGCCGGCTCCCGTAGGACACGGGGAGCCGGCGGGACTGTGGGGGTTTGGGGACCCCCCACAGTCCCCAACGAGAGGCCAGGCCCCGGGGGATGGGGTCCCCGGGGCCATAAGTGGCCAGGGAGGGGGCCACGCAGCCCCCTCCCTAAAAAATAAAAAAATAAATATTTAAAGGCCGGCCCCGGGGATGGGGTCCCCGGGGCCTTAAATGGCCTGAGGAGGGGGCCACGCAGCCCCCTCCAAATTTTTAATTAAAAAAAGAGGGCTTGCCCCGGGGGATGGGGTCCCGGGGCCAATACAGGCCCAGGGAAGGGGGCCACGCGGCCCCCTTCCCGTTTTTTTAAATTTTATTTTTAAAAAAAAACTCCTCAGGCCCCGGGGGATGGGGTCCCCGGATCAAAAAGTGGCTGCGGGAAGGGGGGCCACGCAGCCCCCCTCCCAATCAAAAAAAAAAAAAAAAGACCGGCATCGTGCCGGAGGCCCCGCCCCTCCCTGCAGCAGTCTGAAAATGCGCCCCTGGCGTGTTTTGAGAAGGGAAGTAATTCCCTTGAATACTGGGGGTCCCTGGGGGCAAACTAGCCCACCAGGGACCTCCAGTATGCTCCAGGGGCTGCGTTGCAGAGAGGTGTACAGAGGCCACGCCCCTTTTACACCTCTCTGCAACGCAGCTCTGTGGCGCTTTTGGAAGTACATGGTGGGCTAGTTGGACTCCAGGGACCCTCAGGATTCAAGGGGACTTAATCCCCCAACTTAAAACGCGCCACGGGGCGCGTTTCACAGTGGTGAAGGGAGGGCGGGGCTTCAGGTGACATGTGTGCAAACAGGCCCCGTGGCGTGTTTTAAGATGGGGAATTAAATCCCCTTCAATCCTGAGGGTCCCTGGGGGCCAACTAGCCCAACAGGTACGTCCAGAAAGCGCCACAGAGCTGCGTTGCAGAGAGGTGTAAAAGGGGTGTGGCCTCTGTACACATCTCTGCAACACAGCCCCTGGCGCATACTGGAGGTTCCTGGTGGGCTAGTTGGCCCCAGGGACCCTCATGATTCAAGGGGACTTAATCCCCCAACTTAAAACGCGCCACGGGGCGCGTTTGCACAGATGTCACCTCAGGCCCCGCCCCTCCCTTCACCATTGTGCAAATATTCCTCTAAAATCAGCCGAAATACGAATTCCGATCTACTCACCTGTTATCTGGAGAGACCTCAGTGCTGCATCTTTCAGCCCAGTACTGGTCCTGAAAAGTAATTTTAACCGTACTTACCAGTAACTTGAATTTCCTTCCATAGGCTAACATAGAAGAATTTCCAAGTGAAACCAGTCAAAGTGTGGAGTTTTGGAACTCTATAATATTCCTCTAAAATCAGCCGAAATACGAATTCTGATTTACTCACCTGTTATCAGGAGAGACCTCAGTGCTGCATCTTTCAGCCCAGTACTGATCCTGAAAAGTAATTTTAACCGTACTTACCAGTAACTTGAATTTCCTTCCATAGGATATCATTGCCTGCTTTTTGCTGAAAAAGTTTCTATGTGTTGATTTTTGAAACATACAAATATTCCACTAAAATCAGCCGAAATAGGAATTCCGATTTACTCACCTGTTATCAGGAGAGACCTCAGTGCTGCATTTTTCAGCCCAGTACTGGTCCTGAAAAGTAATTTTAACCGTACTTACCAGTAACTTGAATTTCCTTCCATAGGCTAACATTGACTGGTTTCACTTGGAAATTCTTCAAAGTGTGGAGTTTTGGAACTTTATAATATTCCTCTAAAATCAACCGAAGTACGAATTCCAATTTACTCACCTGTTATCAGGAGAGAACCCAGTGCTGCATCTTTTAGCCCAGCACTGACCCTGAAAAGTAATTCTAACCGTACTTACCAGTAACTTATATTTCCTTCCATAGGAATCCATTGTCTGGTTTTCAGCAGAAAAGTTTCAAAGTGTCGATTTTCACAAACTACAAATATTCCTTAAAAATCGCCTGTATGACTTAAACGCATTCTTTCAACTGTTTACAGGAGATGCACCAGTGCTGGATCCAGGATCCAACACTGAGTAAGAAAAAGTAACGATAACACTTTTTACCTGCTAAGTGAATTTCCTCCCATAGGATAACATTGGTGATTCTATGTGAAAAAGTTTCTAAGTGTCAACTTTTAAAATACAATAATATTCCTTAAAAATCACTACTGTAACCAAAAAGCTTTTACTCAACTGTTTACAGGAGATGTCCCAGGACTAAATCTAGGATCCAGTCCTGTGGTTAGAAAAGTAATCCATAAAGTAACTAATTGCATTTAACTAGAAATTCACATTGAGCTGAATGTTGCATTGTGTTTGAAATTGTGTTGCCCATTGCAACAACTGTAACTACTGTACTTAAAACTCTATTGCCTATTTGCAAACTATTTAAACTAAAGTAATTCATTCTGAGAAAGTATATTTTGTAATGTAATGTATAATGTAATTACAATATAATTTAATAAATAAAATATCTCAAAATAAATAGTTTTAAAAAATGTAGTAAATCAGTATCAAAAAAATAAATATAACAATTAATACATTTAAAAATTGTCATTTTCAAAACCTTTGAAATTCACTGAAAAAACCATAGGTTTTAGGGGCGTTATAGTTAGAAATTAGCATTTAAAAAACCTTTGAAATTCACTGAAAAAACCATAGGTTTCAGGCACGTTATAGTTAGAAATTAGCATTTAAAAAATCTTTGAAATTCACTGAAAAAACCATAGGTTTCAGACACGTTATAGTTAGAAATTAGCATTTAAAAACCTTTGAAATTCACTGAAAAAACCTTAGGTTTTAGGGACAGTTATAGTTAGTTGGACATTTCACTCGTACAAAACCCGTGAAATTCCCCGTTATAGTTAGTTCAGCTAACTATAACTCGCGCCCCGCAATGCACTGCTGATGACATCACATATTACATCACTCATGACATGGTCAGTGACATCACTGATGACATCACTGATGACATCTCAAATGACATCACTGATGACATCATCCACGTGATAATCTGATGCACCTCCTCACACCCTAATATAACCTTTGATACACCCACTCTAAATTACAGACTGCCATTCGCAAAACCATAGACACTCCAACACCAATAACTACATACCCACTCACTGATTCTTAGGTCTACACACACACATCCACTCACTCACCCGTACAGTCACTCATACTTATGGTCACTCAGTACAGGACTATCATATGCACTCTTACTCCTATATAGACACTCAAACACCGCCACTCATCCATAGAGGTACTCACACACCTAGTCAGTCATGCAAATAATTAAACACACTGCCATTTACTCACCTATACAGTTATACACACACCAGCTCACTTAATCATACAAATACTAGCACATTGTTACGCTCTTATACAATCACTGATACAAGCACACACTCATCCATACAGCCACTATCACAATCACTCACTCTCGCTTATAGCTATTTATATACTCCAACACACATATATACTGCCTTTCACATATGTAGCTAGTCACACATGTACCACTGGGACATACATTCACTCACTAACACACTCTTACACACACTTACCCACCCATACAGTCTATCACAGATGCACTCTTGAAACCATCCACCCAGTGAATCACCCACTCACACATCTATGCACAGAGTCGCACACACCCCTCCCACACAAACACTCAGGCACTCATACAGATACTCAGACAACCATTCAATAACTCATATAGACACTCATGTAGCTATTCACAAACACATGCAGCCACTTACACAGCAACAGACAGACGGATACAGACATTCACCCAGTTTAGTCACTAACCCATGCATTCAGTAAGATATGTTAAATCACTCACTTATAGAGTCAGTCACGCACCTACTAAATCATCCATACAGACACTTATACACCCACTCATTCTTCAATACGTCTTTTCCTATATATATTAAAAATATTTAAACTTTACAGAAACACAGTCACTGCATGATGTCATCAGTGATGTCATTTGAGATGTCATCAGTGATGTCATCAGTGATGTCACTGACCATGTCATGAGTGATGTAATATGTGACGTCATCAGCAGTGCATTGCGGGCGCGAGTTATAGTTAGCTGAACTAACTATAACGGGGGAATTTCACGGGTTTTGTACGAGTGAAATGTCCAACTAACTATAACTGTCCCTAAAACCTATGGTTTTTTCAGTGAATATATATATATATATATATATATATATATATATATATATATATATATATATATATATATATATATAGACATAGATATACATAGATATAGATATATAGATATATTTGGAGGATGGCCTTGTGCTGACAATCCACTTTTTTCCAATATTTTTACAAAGTTTTTTTTAGTGAGGGAGTGTCCCACCACTCCTGAACAGTTTAGAATTGCCCTTCAGTTCCTCTGCATTTTTGCCATGTGTCCCTTTTTTCAGAGTTTACTAGTGGATAGAACTTCCCTAAATTATCTAAGAGGAATTCAGGCTTGCATGTTTTGCTCACTCGCTTGGTCCAGTTAAATACAGGTATTACCCCCAGAAGTTTAAGTTTACAATCCATCATAGCCTAATTCCAGACCTTTCCATAACCCTGACTGTAACTTAAAACTAAATTTATCTGTAAACGCTACCCAAAAACTAAGCCTAACACTAACCCTACCTTTAACGTATCCTAATCATAGACTAAGCCTTAAATCTTCCACAAACTCTAATAGTAAAACTGAGCCTAACTGTAATGTAAGTCTAAAACAGCTCCGTACCTTCACACTAACCCTAACTTAAAGCCTCATATACCTCATACACTGATTTTAAATATAGCCCTAAGCTTAACATTAAACCATGCTCCAGTCCTAAGTCTAACCTTATGTCTCACCATAAGCCTTATCTTAAACCTTACTTTACCTCTAAACCTAACCCTAAACCTAAGCTTAGTAATCATTATAAACCTAAAATAACTCCATATATTATTCTTAACCCAAGCCCTAAACCTTGATGTAATCCTAACTGTAACCCAAGCACTCATCATAACCCTACTACATTTCCTGAAACTTACTGCACCCTCAACTCTAGCCTTAATCCTACAATTAACCCTACTCAATACCCTTTCCATAACACTTACCAAAACCCCCTAACCTTATCAGCAGCAATGTAGGTTTGTCAATGTAGTTGAATTCTATTTGCCTGCATGTGCTGATGTGGTCACTTCTATGTAAATGCACATTAATGCAGTGAATTTGATGTTTCTGGCAAATTGCCTCCCACTGTAGGCTTTCATTTCATTTTTTCCTTTAATCAAGCTCTTCAGAGCAAACACTGTTACTTTGGTGAATAGAGCATCTTGTCTTTTAGTAAGCTTCTATAATTAGTTTCAATTGAAGATCTTTCATCCTGCTTCTGTGGAGGTAGCTGTGATCTTGCAGCATGAACAACACTTCTTTGCAATCTGATCAATGCTAAGTGTTCGGGCCATGTGGCATTGGTATACAGATGCCACATCCTGTAATACTGGATGAACTGTGGTCCATTTGTTATGCTGCTATGATTGCATAATGTGTTCTAATTCATCTTTCTGGAGGCTTTGGCAAGAAAGATTATACTGTCCTGTTGAAAGTCTTTAGTGAGAAAGTGGGCTAGCACAGTGACCTGGGATTGAGTTATTTCCACATCACTGTACTCAAATATGAGGGTAGTTCTAGATGAACACTACTCATCCACGCCATCACTCTGCTTCCCGCTTTAACTAAGTTGATGGATCAGCATTTACCTTGAAAAAGACCTGGAAAACACTGGTGCTTTGGACTGGAGGCTGGCAGGTTTCCAAGCAGATCTCCCTACCAAAACAGTTCAAATGGTGGCCCTGAAGCAGCTATTTAAAACCAGAGAGCTCAACAACCTAACAGGCCTCCTACTGTTAGACGTTTAGTAGGTTATTGACACGGTTAGTAATAACATTCTTATGGACAGTCTGGCTTATATTGGCCTTGCTGACCATGCCCTAGACTGGTTCAAGTTATTCCTGCAGGTACATTCTCAAGTGGTGGTTTTGCACTTTGCTAGTCTAAGGAGAGATTGGCTGGGTGCGGTGTGGCCCAGGGATCTGTCCTATCCCCCATTCTGTTCAATATCTATGTGCAGTTCCCAGGGAACATTATTAGGAAGTTCAACTTTCAGATGTTATTGTATGCCAATGATACTCAACTCCCTTGTCCTTGGACAAGACCACTTCAGGCATAATCACTCTTAGAGACTGCCTAAGAGATTGGTAGACTGGATATCTACCAATTTCCTACAAAGGAATGAGGATAAAACTGAACTCTTGTTGAGCTAGGATGAACCGGCTTGTTGCTCACACATGGTGTGGCCTTTCCCTTTGGGTAACTTACCTTTTCCTGCCACACAAATTAAGAACCCTGGGATCGGATTAGGCAACAAACTATCTTTTGATTACCAGATCCAAAATCTCTGGACCGCCTGCCTTTTAACCACGTGCATGCTGAGGAAAATTCTTTCATTCATCCCCACAGAAAAACATCCTCCACCATACTTTTCCACCTGAATTAATTTAATGCCATCTATTTGAGTCTCCCAGCCTCACAGATTAACAATCGGCAAAGCTTTCAAAATATGGCAGTGCGACTGCCCTGTCTGTGGTCTCTGTAAATGTGATCATGTTTCTTCAGCACACTGCTTCAGTGTTGGATTCAATTTAAGTGCTATAACTTGTGCATAAAGCTTTCCAGCATACCAGCCATAAACTGCTCTTGAATCTAATTTCACCATCCACTCCCTCCAGATCCCTGCACTCCAGCAACTCCTCTCTCCTCAGCATTCTCCTCAACAACAAGTAAAAATGCAGCAGCAGATCCTTCTGGATCTTGGTACCCAGACTTGGGAATTCTCTTCCACTGGACTGTTGACAATTCAATTCAATTTTTATTTATGATTCGGAACTCCAATGAGTTCCACATAAAAGATATCAGATCGTCCTGATGTTAATACCAGAATAAAATACATGCAAGAACACAGCGGTTATAATTTCATTATACAATAGGAATTAAAAGACATTATTTAAGGAAAGGCAAAGGTGAGTCCATTCAATCACATCACCTAATGTATAAAGTGCAAGTACACATAAATAAAAACCTTACTCAATCACTTATAAAATAGTAAAAAACTGCAGTATACCATATCCGAAACAATGTTCTAACATCTTCCTTTATATCCACTTGTAATCCGAAAGAGTGTACAACGCTGCAAATATGAACTATCAGAACTAAACATATAGTGGTGGGCGGACAAATATTGCATAATATACATCTTGGCCTACGCTCTGTTTTGAAATGTACACAATATGCTACCCATATTCATGAACAGGTATATTTAATTTAACGAAGATGAAAACTACATTATACATTTATTTAAAAAATGTTTAAAAACTGTTTAAAAAAACTGAAGACTTTAAAGCACACTAATTCGGAGGGCGGGGCTAAAAGACAATTACGGGCCTCCTCAGCTGTAGTAATGTTATACTTTAGAAATACAGGTCTTAATAAACGACAACGTAATTGTTGTAGTGGGGGACAAACAAATAAAACATGATTTAGATCATGCACCCAACTTCCGCATAGATCACAAAGTCTATTCTCCCTAAGTAGTCCCTCCCATGCCCCTGTTATGATTCTTAATGGGAGAAGATTCATCCTTAACAGCAAGATGTTTCTACGTACTCCGTGGGGGAGATTCCATAAAGCATATGGCTGGGGTTTTTTCTCCATACAACTCCCCACTATTATATTGTTTCTAGATTGCCCTGCACACAGCAATATATCTCTCTTGCGACTGACATTACATATTGTTTTTTAATTAGAGTTTTCAATACAGATTTTGGGTGAGGGCCACTACGACCGATTTCAAATAAATCTTGGGCTTTCTCATGATTTCTGAAAACAACGTTTTTCCCCTTTAAGCTGACAAAAATTTCATGCCTAAACGCAACCCGAATTGGATTTGCGTAATTTTACAATAAAGCATTACCCCATCTTAAACAAGCAGCCATGGCAAACACATGAGTGGAGAGAAGCCCAAATTCCAGCCGAAGGGCTGCTATACTGGCGCCACAATTCAAATGACAGATTTGGCGCCAAATGCGCCCTTCTACCTTCTCAAATAAATCCCACGGCTGTGCATCCACCGATTCTCATGCATAGCTCAAAGATGGTGGGATTTTAGTTTTATAAACGGATAAAACATGTTCAAGGTGCCTTTGCCCGGAACATTTGTATAACCTACCAAGTGCAGATGCCTGGGATATTGCTTTACTTCTGCACTGGTAAATGTGGTCACTGCTAGAGCACTTGCTCAAGAAGATTCTTCCCAAATACGGGTACTGCTTCACAACCTCGTTTACTTTTCCCCAGAAACCATCGCAGATTTTTTCTAACCTTACATCCCCGAGACCTGAAACCCATGATTTTAGTTTTCACAATATTTATTTTTAGAAAGTGATCATCAGAAAAATGAACTAAGTCATTAAGTCGCCTTTGCAAGCCTATTGGAGTCAAATCCAGTAGGATAGCGTCATCTGCATAAAGAAGACAACCCAATTCCAAGGGGCCTAATTTAGGCGAATCTCCTTTACACGGCCCTACCCGGCTCGGCCGACCATTGATGTACAAAGAAAAAAGGAGAGGTGCCAATAGGCACCCTTGCTTCAGACCATTACGAGTTACCACTTTACTTGACCGGCCTTCGTTACCTCCCATCAACACCTGCGTCCATGTAGCGGTATGTAATGCGATTATCAATCTTAGTAGTTGGCCCGGAATCCCCATTTCAGCCAGTTTCCTCCACAGCGTCCCCCGGTCAATCCGGTCGAAGGCCGTGGAGAAGTCTATAAAGGCTGCATACAAGGTCATCCCTTTACCTATTGAATATTTTTCAATTAGAGTTTGTAAAACGGTGATATTATCCAAAGTGCCACCATGCTTATGGAATCCCGCTTGTTCTGCAGGTACAAGATCATTACCAAATGTCCAATTCTGCAGGTGAAGAAGTATGGCAAACAGTTTTCCCGTTGCATCCAATAAGGAAATCTGCCTAAAACTGGCAGGAGAAATCTTAGGGCCCTTTTTGTATAGTGGGACCACAATACTTCATCTCGAGGAGGGCAGAATAATTCTGTAAGAATAGCAGTAAGAAAACAACGGGAAAAGGAAATGAGCCCATGACTGGCTATCTTGTTTAATAATGGCTATAGGGATGTCATCCGGGCCCATTGCACCAGAGTACCGTGCCCCTTTAATAAAACTCTCTATTTCCCTACAAGAAGGAGGGTGTAGTAATGGGTAGTAATGGTATTGTGCTTGTTCCTATCTTTCCTTTGCTTCCTTTTTATCGTGTATGCTCTTAGATCTTAGAACCTTTCCCCATTCCAGGTTCCACTATATATATTCCCGCATAGAATGTTATCGTTAGATGATACGCTCTCTTCTGAGAGTCTACTTGTACTACTGCGGGTTGGCAATAAAGATATATACCCAGCTTCGGTGTTTCCTGTGAATTATTGCTGAGGACAACACTACAGAATTTTGGCGACGCGCTTGGGATGTTTCACTGCCAACCCTGGACCCACAGCTTTTCCTGAGATATTCATCGGAAATCTGTGCAACTACGATTCCTGTACTAACGACGTCATATCTACTGCGTATTTCCCAGTTAATGCGAGAATACGGACATCGTACTACATGGCACTCCTTCTTCGGGTAAAAAAAAAATTTTTTTTTACTTGACTTTCTTTTATTTTACTACTACCGTTACCCGAGTGCCGTTTCCCCTGTGCATTTTTCAAACAAACCTGCCTCGCACTCACCATTCGCATTCCGAATTCGCAGCTCCTTCCTTCAGCCTGCTTTCGGAACTTTGGTGATTCAACCTCGCAAACTCGCAAAGCACCTTGGGACATCTTCTGTCGTCACAGTGCGTGACCTTTACGTGCCTCCATTTTATTTTCTACATTGCTTAGCAACGTGCTTGTTTTCTCCAAGTCAATTTCGACTCGTTTTTTTTTTAGTCACTATTTTAACTGCTTCTCCCTCACGTTTCTACGGACGACGCTCCTTTCCTACGATTTCATCATTTCTCTCTGCAAGTATTCTTTTATTTATATTACTTTACATTTTAACCTGTTACGATTGTAGTGTACTTTACACCATGGAAGGAAGTTCAGGAAGTTCCTCTTCTTCAACAAACGTTATTAACAGTCTAATGGTTGGAATTAATTTAAACACACCTAAAGAGTTTCTTACTAATCCTGGAGACCCTCCTGTCAAATGGACTGAATGGAAAGATTATTTCCTTAATTATATCGCCACATTAGAAGATAATAGCGGCATTCTGTCTCCTGATAGAAAAAAAGAATTCTCATGCACTGCCTTGGCCCTGAAGGTTTGAAAGTGTACAACCAAATGCAAAAAGCAGAGAGAGCAGGAGATGCTGATATTTTTAAAGGTGCAATTTTA
Source organism: Calotriton arnoldi (assembly GCA_963921515.1). Taxonomy (NCBI): domain Eukaryota; kingdom Metazoa; phylum Chordata; class Amphibia; order Caudata; family Salamandridae; genus Calotriton; species Calotriton arnoldi. The sequence goes on along the minus strand of CAWUFW010006180.1, from coordinate 780,368 downwards.
GATTTAGACAGTCATTTTTCTCCAATTGTGTGTGTGGCAATTTCTAGACGCACATTTTACAAAAGAAAGCAACAGCAAAATGAATCCGTCGAAGAATATATTTCCAGTTTAAAAAACCTTGCTGCTTCGTGCAAATTTGGTGTACTTCATGACGACATGATTAGAGACCAGCTTGTTATCTGCCAGAAGAGTAAAAGCATCCAAGACAAGTTATGGATTGAAGGAGACTCTTGTCTTAAAGATATTATTACTTTAATTAAGAAAGCTGAACTTTCTGAAAGAAGTGCTAAGGCCATCTCCATCAGCGAAGAAAAACCATCGGTTAGCTTAGTGTCTTCCAAGCCTAAAGGAAAATATTATTCAGCTATTCCTGCAGAGAAACATACTTTCAACAACAAGTTTATTAACAAAACTACACCTAAATTTCAAGGGAAAGTTTCCACATTTGCATGTTATAGGTGTGGTAGCCCTAAGCATAATGCTGGTGCAGAATATTGTCCTGCTAGATCTACTAAATGTCTCAATTGTAACATGTTAGGCCATTTCGCCAAAGTGTGTAGAAGTAGAAACAAGAAATTTAGTCAAGTTGCTTGTCTTACCGAGAATTCAGACTCTTCTGAAACAGATTCGGAGGATTCTGGAAATTCTCATTTAGCTTCTTCTGTGTACAAAGTGAAAAAAGTCGTTCTAAATGTTACTGGTGCTGATAGAAGCAAACCTTTATGCATCATCAATTTTGGAGGTATTCCTCTACAAGTTGCCGCCGACTCTGGGTCTCCATTCACAATAATTGCTCGTTCCATTTGGGATGATAAGTTTGTGAATGCTCTTGGTCCGCATTTAGAACCTTCAGATATCAATCCTGAAAGTTTTACAGGAGAAAAGATAAATATATTAGGTTTTCGCTTACTAAAATTTCAATTTAAAGGAAGGCAAGCATTAGGCAAATTGTATGTAGCTTTTGATGGTCCTTCAGTTTTGGGGTGGAAGGACCAGAAGGCTCTGTGCATTATTTTAGATCCCAATAGCCCTGAACAAGTTTTAGTCGCATGGGACAGTGAGAATACAAAGAAATGGGTGTTAGATGAATTTAAAGAAGTGTTTTGTGGAAAAATTGGTAAACTTAAGGGTTTTACCCATGTCATCAGGGTCAAGTCTTCTGCTACTCCTAAAATCCACAAGGTTCGTAATATTCCCATGATTGCTAGGGAAGAGGTAAAACTTGAGTTAAATAAATTACAAGATGCTGGCATAATCGAGCCCATTGAGGCTTCAGAGTGGATTTCTCCGTTGGTCGTTGCCAGACGTGCCAACGGAAAAATTCGTCTTTGCGTTGATCTCAGAAGCCTCAATGAAAACATCATCATTGACCAATTTCCTTTACCCAGGATTGATGAGATGCTTTCTATGACCAGGGGTTCAAAATGGTTTTCCACCATCGACCTTTCTTCCGCATATCATCAAATTGCTTTACACCCCTCATGCAGAAGTGTCACTTCTTTTTGTACACCATTTGGCTGTTACCAATTCCGTAGAATGCCTTTCGGCTTAGCCTCTGCGGCTGCTGTATTTCAGAGGTTAATGTCCCAATTGTTTGGTGATATGCCTGGGGTTACTTTTTTCAGGACGACATTCTTGTTATGGGTCAAGACAAACCTGAACATGATAACAGATTGAGAGAAGTGTTGCAAATCTTATTATCCAAAGGTCTAACCGGTGAAATTTCTAAGTGCAAATTTGCTGAACATAGTGTGGTTTACTTGGGTCATGAGGTAAGTCAACATGGTATCAAACCCAAACCTAAACTGGTTAATGCTATTGTTCATGCTCCTTCCCCTAAGTCCAAGGATGATTTGCGATCATTTTTGGGCTTAGCGGAATTTTATTCTAAATTCATTGAGAATTTTTCAGAAAAAACTCATCCCATGAGGTTATTACTTAAGAATAAAGTCAGTTTTGATTGGTCTTCAGAGTGCCAACAAGCGTTTCTAGCCATTAAAGACGCTATCTGTAAAGCTCCCAACCTACAAGGCTTCGATCCTTTAGCTATCACGTTTGTCACTACCGATGCAAGCTCCAAAGGCTTAGGTGCTGTCCTTTCCCAATTTGATGGTAATCAGAACGAAGTTGTCATTGCTTATGCCTCCAGATCATTGTCTCCTTCTGAGGAAAGGTACTCGGTAATTGAAAGAGAGACCTTGGCTTGCGTGTGGGCCATGGAACATTTTAGAAAATTTTTATGGGGTAGGCATTTTGTTGTAAGATCCGATCATAAACCTTTAACTAAGCTGCTTACCACCGAAGGTTTATCTAAAGCCACTTCTAGAATTGCAAGATTTTCAATGCGTCTTCAAGATTTTTTGTACACTGTAAGGTATGTTCCAGGTGTTAAAAACAGAACAGCTGATTTTCTTAGCAGAATGGCATTACCTTTGATTGAGATAGACTCCAATTCATGGAATGAATTTTCTGTTGCTAGCATTTCTCATGTAGATGCTTTACAAGGATGCATTGAGCGTTCAGAGTGGACCAAAGCTGAAAATGAGGATGCCGTTCTTCTTGATGTTAAAGCGAAAGTCATCAATGGTTGGAATAGTATTGACAAAAAGAGTATTACTGATGAACTCAGAGGATTTTGGGAGGTTAGACATGAACTGTGTGTGCATGATCAGTTTTTGTTGAGAGGTGAAAAAATTGTTCCTCCCACCACTTTAAGAGACAAAATAATTTGTTTGTGTCATGATGGTCATTCCGGAATCACTCGCACCAAACAAAGACTAAAGGCTCTTTATTGGTGGCCTGGTGCTGATTCTGCTGTGGAGCGATATGTCAGACAGTGTGTTAGTTGTGAAAGTGCAGACAAATCTCTCAAAACCCTCAATCCTCCCTCTTTTCCATTACATTGTCCCAATTCTCCCTGGCAAGAAGTTGCTTTAGACTTCATGGGTCCCATCTCTTGGCAAGATGGTTCCATTAAATACATCATTGTTATTGCAGACTTATTTTCCAAGTGGTTTGAATTGAGTATTGTCGAAACTGTGAATTCCCTCGTTGTCATCAAGTTTTTGGATGCTTTGTTTATTAGGGAAGGTTTTCCCGCATCCATCCTCACTGACAATGGGGTTCAGTTCAAATCCAACGAAATGATCCATTATTTGCGTTCTTCTGGAATTGATCATAAATTCACTGCATTATATAATCCAAGTGGGAATAGTGTTGTAGAAAGAATTAACAGAATCATCAAAGGTATTATTCAACTGTCCAAGTCGTCTAACTTGTCTTGGGAAAATGAGTTGATGAAGATGACTTGGTCCTACAGAGTGACCAGTCACCCTTCTCTTGGTTGCAGCCCTTTCTCTATCATGAGAGGCAGGGTTCCATTTTCTAAGGAAAACCCTGGCTGGATGAATAGAAGCAAATGTGTTCATTGTGATTGGGATAGTATCAAACATCACATTAAATTGTCCCAGTCCAAAAACAAAGTTTACTTTGACTCGAAACATGGAAGCAAAACAACTAGTCTTTCTGTTGGTCAAATGGGTTCGTGTCAAACTTGCAAAAAAATTCCCAAAGGGGCAAGCCGATTCAGCGAACCTCACCAAGTTATTAAAGTGAATAATAACACTGTTGTACTTGATAATGGTGAAATTTGGCATATGAACCGTTTAGCCCCCATTAAGAATGTTCTCCCAGCATCATCTGATGCCTCTACTTCTAACAGTGATTATTGGTGGGTATTTGATTGTGATTTATGCTCTAATACCAATGGTTCAGCTGATGACACTTCCTCACATTCTCAAACGGTTACGGAGGATGTTTCTCCATCTACCTCTGTACAAACTCCTTTTATTAGTGAAGAGTGTTTTTCTTCTTGTGAGCCCAAAACTTCCAGTGGGAGAATTATTAAGAAACCTACTCGTTTTAATGATTTTGTATGTGATTAAGTTTTTTTTTTGGTGTTTTGTGTTTTGTTTTTTTTTCTTTTAAATTTACAAGGGGAAGGATGGGTAGTAATGGGTAGTAATGGTATTGTGCTTGTTCCTATCTTTCCTGTGCTTCCTTTTTATCGTGTATGCTCTTGGATCTTAGAACCTTTCCCCATTCCAGGTTCCACTATATATATTCCCGCATAGAATGTTATCGTTAGATGATACGCTCTCTTCTGAGAGTCTACTTGTACTACTGCGGGTTGGCAATAAAGATATATACCCAGCTTCGGTGTTTCCTGTGAATTATTGCTGAGGACAACACTACAGAGGGCCATAAGTATTCAGCAGAGAGGGCTCTGGGATTGACTCCAAATTAAAACCCCTCCCAGTATTTAGAGCATATAGCTGTGAAATATATTGGGTCCATTCTGCGTCAGATATTAAAATGGCTTCTGCCTTAGGACTAGTTTCGCAGAATTCAGCGATTAGGGTCCAATATTTACGTGAGTCCCTGGAGCGTGCGACCTCTCTCAGTTTAATCCATTTGGAGTTCTCCACCCCCCTGCATTCAGCATCCTTAAGTCCAGGTCTTACCCTTTTTAATCTATTAATTTCCCTTTGCCTAGACAATGAGGCCTGCTTAAATTGGACCCTTATTAAAGCATTCAATTCCTGATTTAACTTTTTAACCTTCTGTGAAGTAACTGCCGATTTAACAATACCATTGCCTACTTTTTACTTCCACATAATCTATATTGGGCCAGATGCTTCTCAAACCAATTAATTGGATTTTCCTGACCAGGGCCAGAGCTCACATTTTTAACATACCTCCCTAGGCTTATCAGAATTGTATTATCCCAAAAGGGTCGCCCATTTCTTCTATTAAACTTAATTATATAATTTCTCGTATTCCAACGATCAGATAACTTAAGCTCCAAATTAACATCTACTGATAAAATACTGTGGTCGCTCAGATCAGTGCCCAGGATTTTAAACTGAGTACATGCTCCGAAGAGTTGATATGATACCACCATATAATCTATTAATGACTGCCCCCGGGCAGCGTGGAAAGTATGGGATGCAGGAGAGTCCTCTGGAAATCTCCCATTTAATATAACTAAATCATTAGTTCTCAAACAGTCCAGCAGACTCAATCCTCTCTTATCCGATCGGGTGTAAGCAGGCAACAAAATTTCAGGGATGGACCGTTGGTCTTCCAAATCTTGGTTGCTAAAGGCTCACGAGGAGCAGTTGGAGATTTTGGCATTAAAATCACCTACCAAAATTATCCAGATGCAATCTTCAGAAATACTGATTCTATGTACAAAAGAAAAAATGGAGTCAACAAGAGAATCGAATGCCCTACCAGGAGGAATATACATGTTTGTCAATAAAATAAATGAACGCTGACCTTGTGTTACATTACCCAAGGTCAGTTTTAAACACATACAGAGTTTTGAAGAATGAATAAAGACCAGAGGGTTCCAATTTATACTATTACTAAGTAGGATAGCTAAACCCCCACTTGCGTGACCCTTTACTGAAGGTTTCGCTGCACAGCAAAAGACAAAACATTTCTCAAAACTAAAATCTGCACAACTCCATGTTTCCTGAAGGCAGATTATCTTAGGATCGTAAATCATTAGGGAATTTAATTTAAAACTTGGGTTTCCTACACCTGCCACATTTTAGGACAGGATCTTCCCCAGGGGGCTACCTCTGCAGCATAGGGAGTTTTTTATTTCCTTTAAGACCATTCAGTGTACCCGTTACCCAACTCCATCGTGCCAATTCAGCTTCCCCACTAGCTTTAGTGGCCCTTTGCTCCCCAAGCCCTGCAATATTAATCACCCTTTCACCTGTATTGCTACCAACCGAAATTGTGATGATCTCTTTCGAGTTTATGGGGCCCCTACTATTCGATGTCGTTCTGCATATGACCTGAGGAGCACTTCCAACAAATTCGTTCTGTAGAATTACTGGCTCCTCATGCAAGAATACATCAATCCCATTTTTCCTTAACAGATCAACATTCGCCAGGACTAACATTACAATTATCCCAGAGCTAAAAGTAACTTTGGAGTGCGGGAGCCCATTTCGATAGCCCAATAAGACTAACCCTGGGCACAAACTCCGCTCCGCTGGCGGAGTTTGCGGAATTTTGCATACTCCGCGTTCCACGGAGAACGCAAAGTTCCTGCAAAACTTCCGACTCCGCAGCGGAGCGGAGTTCAGCCCCGGACCCTCCCGCCTCCCACCCCCTGCAATAAATACGTCAGACGTACATCATGGTAGGACTGCGCATGTGCACAGTCCTACCATGACGTACGGGATTACAGCGAGGAGGAGGAGGGCAGCCTGGGACGCCGCGGTAAGGTAAGTACGCTTTTATTTTACTTTAATTGTAAATTTCATTTAAAAAATATTTATTGCAGGGGTGGGAGGCGCGGAGCGGAGCTCCACAGAGTTTTTGGCCAACTCCGTAGAGCTCCACATAGAGCAACTCCGCCTGCTCCGCCAGGGGTTAAATAAAACCCGACCAATATCTCCACTTGTAATCAATCTCAAATCCTCGATTTCAGATAGAAGCTGCAAAAGGCGGCTTCTATTTAGTGGGCCCAGTTCTCTGCCAAACAGGGAAGCAAGGATCAGGGTTTTAGATGCCTGTCCTGACTTACACCTTCTTAATGCCTTATCGCTATACATTTGTTCTGCCCCCTGTTCCACTATATTTGCTACTGGTGGAAGAGGCACCGTAAAAGAGGACACAGAAGAACAACCCACACCACCTTCATTCTCCCCTCCAAAACTAGAGTCTATTCGTCCATGGTGAGTGTCAGTACGGGAAAAATTTGGGGGAGCACTATCCACCATCCCCCCTACCTCTGACGTGGTATTATTAGTTTATAGTTCTACTATGTTCTCCTTAACATCCGAGTCTGACCCTGGAGTTTGTTTCTCCCATTCAGATCCCAATCCTTCATTATAGCCCACTATTCTGAAATCCGTATTTCCATCATTTTGTCCAAATCCTCCCAATAAAGGCACTTCTATCATACTTAAGGAAGGATGGGAAGTATTATTATCCGGGCATTCCAATTCCTGACCACCCTGGAGGCCAGCAGCCTTATACTCTTTCCAATGTTTTGGGCAAAATAGCATTATCGAGTTCTACTGAAGCCTCAAAAAACCTCAGTTTTTTTTGGTTTACGTTTTGTGATAGGCCGGTACTTTTCCTTCTTTCCCTGCCATGTTTTTGCCCCATCATATTCAAGTTCGGAGCCACCCTCCCCGGAAGGATCAAGTGCAGTTTCAGCCTTAGACTATTTAATAAGAGAGGGAGCAAATGTAATTGCTGGGTCACCAAATGTGCGTGAGTTTCCTTTTTTAAAGATTGAATAAATAGACGAGGAGTTTTTAAGAACTGATAGTTTATCCTCAGACAGTTGGTTTAGAGGGGCAGTACGACCCATATCGCTTAGTGCTATGGTCTCCTCGTTCTGCCTGCCTGAAGAAACTCCTGTATCACCACAAGCTCCCACTTGAAATCCCATTTCCCTTACCACTATATTAGTCAGAGTGAAACATGAGTATTCAGATCATTACCCGTTTTCACTTTTTCTAGGTGGCAACCGGTAGTAGTAAGGTGCTGTACACCTACCAAAATTGGAGCCAATACATCCAACACATGGTCAGAGTTAATAGTGCATTTTTCTAACAAAGTTAAAATTGAAGACAAAATCCTCTCTAAGGCATTTAAAATTTCAAAATTATCCCTCCCTCCCCTATTCACATTTTCATCCTCATTCCAATTGGAACCCTCATTCATTAACTGCCATATGACCTGTGCCCCCTTGCTTAGGGTCCCCTCAGAGTTCAATGTTTCCGATATGCGAGAAAGACCAACACTTGAAGGAGTGCTGCTATACAAAGCTGGCATTCGAGGACAACTAGCAGGACAGTCTGTTGACATTCTCAATGCTGACTCTTGAGTGGTCGGTGATTTTAATTTGGCCACCAACTCTTGATTTTTCACCAAGGGTAAAGCTATATCCGGCAAAGTGATGTCCTCTAAATCCCCAGGGTCCAAACTACATTCAGCCCCGCGGTGATCATTCTGGGGCATCTGAGAAAACAACCCCCTTACTGAAGACAATCCTAAATTTAAATCTGCCGCTTTTGGAGTGCCAGTTATAGCTACCACGCTCATTGTCTTCAGTGAGGCAGCAGATTCAGGCGACGACTTTTTACCAGCTTCTACTATTTCAAAATTAACCTTAGCATCAGACATGTCCTTTTCCATATTTTCAACCAGTGTGTTCAATGAAAGTTGTTCAATAAGTTGGGTAGGTTGAGTTCAAATGGGAGATTCCACCAATTTCTGCACAATAAACTTACTCTGGTGCGGAACTAATAACTGTGAGATGACCATATCAGTGCTTGACTCATCCACACTAGCCACACTAGGGGACATCCCCTCTTTGTTTATCCGCGATGTCTTATTTCTCAACCCCTAAGTGAACATAGCTAACATCGTAGGCTGAGATTTCAAAAAGGACAGATGATCTTGTGGCTTCTTACGCTTGATAGTTTTATGTAATTTAAGAGAACTAGGGCAATTGGATTAGCTTCCAACTGATCCGGAAGAAGGCTCTGCACCTGGCTCTGTAGATGCGATTAACCGACCGGAACGCAAGCATCTAGATGGCATCTTCCGCCAATTCGGGCTCTTCTTAATCGCACTCGCAATACAGTCCAGGAGAGAGGAACACTAGGCTCGAGCTTTTCTTTTGTCTCTTCTGCCCAATATGGCCAATTATTCTGCCTCTCTGACCGCCTCTCTGACCGCGGGTGCCTGGTCTGCCTATCCTCCAAGGCTCGTGGCCGCCATACGGTTATGCAGTGCTCAAAGGTCCGGGGACTCCGCAGATCTCTCAGCCTGGTCCGCCTATCCTCCGACCATTAATACTCTGGCCTTGTTAAATCTACTTTGCAAGAAGTAAATTTCCTGTGCAGGTCCTTGAATCGTCTTTGGCCCGCAATTTGGAATCTTCATTGGCTCAGGAGTGCTCCAGCAATCTGAACCGGCCTGGACCAGTCCTCTGCCCACTGGCCACGCTTCTAGTTGGTAGTGTATGTGGCGCGTTAACAAGGATGGGCGTGATGACCAAGGCTATGGGCTTCCTGCCGGGCTGCCGCCAAGCCGAGCCCAGGCCTGGCTTGACTGCTTCCGCAGGGGGCCCGGGCTCACGCTCTGCGGTGCGGCCACTGCATCCCCAGCACTTGATGTTGCCTGACCTGTTAGGTGGGTGGTCTTCCTAGCGAACTGCCGGATTCTGGATTTACAGGTCACCGAGGGATGTGTCTGCAGCTAATGCATCACCCGTTGTGTCACCTCACTACACCTCGCTGGTGACCGATTGGGCTCTGCAGCAGTGCTGCTCTGATGACTTTGAGGTTTTTGGTGCTCCTTCTGTTGGCCTGGTGGGCTATATGGCCAGTCCGAACTGAGTGCAAAATAAGCTAGCGATGCTTGCTCAGGATGTTCCACTCCACTTCGGCTCCAGGGCTCCTCTCTGGCCCTCACGTCAGTCTTGGCCCGGCCCCTGCTGCACTGGAGTGCGTGGGGGGGGGGTTCGGAGGATGGGATGACAGATGGCAAACGTGGTGTGGGCACTATCTGGGCGAGGCGAAGGGCACCAGACAGAGCGCACTGGTGGAATCAGGCAGGTGGGCGAGCAAAGAGCGGCCTACACCAACCTGCAAGCCGCACCAGCCTAACGCTGGCCGCCTCCGCTGGGTCGGGTGGTGCCGCGGCTCTAGCCTCCGGCGCTCCCCGTCCGTCCCGTCACCCCCTTGTCGCCCCTTGTCTCACCGTCTCGCCGTCTCCCAAGCTGGAGATGCAGGGCGGGTTGCGGCTGATGGGGAGGGCGGACAGCACACTGCTTCGCTCCGCTCGTGCTGCTCCATTCAGCTCCACTCAGCTCAGCTGCATTCCGTCAACACTGTTCGTCACTTTCCGGAAGCGAGTTACCAGCCATTCACCATACAAGCGGAAGAAAGGAGTTCACTGAAAAGTACTCAAAATGTTGTCAGATTACCAACTTCAAAGTTTTCAAGAAAAAGCCTATGTCTTCTATTTGCATACCTGCTCCTTCTCTGTTACCTGTTTGCTGCCTGTATTTTTATGACTGTTCTAGTGCCATGATACCTGTGGATGATTGTGTGCTTTATAAATGAATAATTAAAAAGACACGTCACTATTCTTTAGTGCATCTGTATCGCTTCTAGGAATCATAATCAAAGCCAGCAGCTAGCAAACTGCATACATTCAGTGAAAAGTGGATATTCTCAAATGGACTACATTTCATTGACAATTAGATAGCCTTTGCTCATCATCTTTGAGACTGGACACGCTAACATAAAAATTATATTCGACATCTGCATTCTATACTTCCCCTATGAAATCACCCCCAAAGGGAACTTTCCATGAGTAATTTTTTTACAATTCATCTAATCTCACTTTCATTATTGTAAAATCAAAAAAATTATAAACTTTTACTCTAGATAACAAAAGAATATAAATGTGCTACCCTCAAAGAACAGCCAACCAACTCCTCATATTATCCATTCTTCACTCCTGAAATTTATTATTTATATGTCCCAGTTTACAAAAGATTGAACAAATTGCATTTCGACATGTGCAAAGTGAAGATCTGTGGAAAGTGGTGGTGGTAAGGTGTTGTGAACAGATGTTACCAGCACTCCACCAATCTAGAAGCCTCCCAGTAAATTTTGTTTTCAGCACTCACCTGTATACTGGGTCTAACCGCTGGTTAGTACGCTTATGTGTTTTTTGTGGTGCAACTGGTCTGGACCTAGAAATGTATTATGTTTATTTGGGGTATTTATGCCTGTGGACTAGGGTGTTTAGACAGACAACATTAAGGAGCAGCAAATGCAGAGATGTTTAAAGGCATGGGCAAGATGGGCTCTGGCCCAGGGCTCCAGCCTTTCAGGGGGCCCCCTGATAGAGCCAGCTTTGTTCTGCAAAGGCTTGCCCTGATGACCTTGAATAATTCTTCAACAGATTGTTTTAAATACTGTTTCTCTTTAATGTATGTATTGATGTAAGTGATATGGGAAAGTCTATTACAGACATTTTACAGGAAAATGTTGTGTTTATGTTTCATGCAACATTCATAAATAAGGTTTCTTTTAGATCAAAACAGGACCTCATATGTGAGAAGTGGGAGGGTGTTAAGGAGATTACTTCCAGTAATATTAGTGAGCTACTGCTGTGTTACAATATTGAAAACACACATCACTATTGTTGGAAATGGCCCTTTTTGCAGGGTCACCCCTAAACTTTTTGCCTGCCTCCTGTATTTTTGCTGACCTGTTTCTGTTGGTTTTATGACTCTGGGCACTTTACCACTGCTGTTCAGTGCTAAAGTGCATATGCTCTCCCTTTGTAAATATGTCTATGTGAATTGGTATATCCCTGATTGGCTTATTTGGTTTACCTGTTAGTCCCTAGTAGTGTGGCATGTGTGTGCCCAGGGCTGGTAAACCAAATGCTGCTGGTGGGCATGCAGCGCTGGTTTGCGCCACCCACAGAAGCAGCTTGTAAAGTGTGTCTCAGACCTGCCACTGCAGTGTCTGTGTGCAGTCCAGAACTGCAATCTTGGCTGTGAAGTGCACCCACTTCCCAGCCCCTGAACCTTCCCTTGGCATCCTGTAAGTCACCCCTATGGTAGGGTGCATTGTATGTGTAAGGTAGGACATGCCTTGGTGTGTGTAGCATGTCCTGGTAGTAAATTACACCCCATTTCGTTTTCACTACTGTAAGGCTACCTGTTTCTCATAGGCTAGAATGGGCAGTTTGACTATTACATTCTATAGTCCTAACTGGCCCCAGGAACATGGTAGAAAAACGAATTTAGTATGCCTGAGCTCAGAATATTAAAATACATCTTTTAGTGAAGTTTATTTTTATATTCTGTGTTTGAAAATACCACTTTTAGAAATTAGGTATTTTCTTGCCTAAGCCTTCCAGTGTGCTCTGCTGTTATGTGTATTGGGTGTCTGGTTTTAGAGGGGCAGGGCAGGCTGAGTCAGACCTGGGTTGAATAGAGAGATCTGCATTTAGAGTGTGGGGAGGGGTGGCTCTTTGATCTGAATAGGGCTGTGCCTGGCAAGGTGAATGCTGGCTCCACCTCCCACTGTGTGTCTGCTAGCAGACCCCCTCTTTCTGAAAGGAAGGATGCAGCCTGGTAAACAAAGTGCTCCAGGCCTGAGCAGAACTGGTTCTGGCTAGGTTCAGGGTCTGGTAGCTTCAAGGATCAAAGGCTTTTGGGGTATAAATATTTGTGCTCAAACCCCTACTTTTGTATTGCTTTTGGATCTGGAGAGGAAACTCTGTCCGTGCCACTGGAGGAATCTGCAGGAAGTGACTGTCCCTGTGCTTGTGTGTTGTTTCTTGCACTGGCCTGCAGCAGTGACCACTGGCCCTTGAAGAAGAGGAAAAGGAACTTTTGAGAGAACTTTTATTTTTGTTACAGCAATTACCCAAGGGCTAGGAAAGAGCTAGCCTCCTGCTGGAGTCTCAGGCACATCAGACTCCACCACCAACCTCCTGCTTCCTCCCTGCGAGGATTGCTATCTGCTGATGAGGCTCCTGTGAGTTCCAGGGCCTCTAGTTTGCTTCAGAGAAAAGAGTGCTGGAAATCATCGCTAACGCACGTTTGCGAGCCGCTGCAGCCGAGAGCGCTGGAAAAATCATCGCGCTGCTGCCGCTGGGTGCTCGCAACACGAAACCATCGCTAACGCCCTTTTGCGAGCCGCTGCAGCTGAGACGCGCTGGAAGAATCATCGCGCTGCTGTCGCCGGCGCTCGCAACCCCCAAAGAAATCATCGCTTCAAGACATCGCTTTGCGGACGCCGTGCGTCCGCCATTTTGATCGCATCGCACCGGATTTCGTCGCTCCCTCGCGGAGCGCCATTTCTTCGCATCACAACACAATCGCACACGCAACAGGATCGTCGCATTGTCTTCGCCCTCGCGGCAAGGCCTCAGCGCATCGGCGGCCTAGCGTGAAGAAGTTTGTCAGCATCGTCTCCGCACGCATCAGCAGATCGGCGCATCATCCTCCCTTGCGGCAAGGATTTTAACGCATCGCCGGCCTCGCGTGAGGAAATTCATCGCTAACACTTCTTTGCGACATGTTGTTGGTTTTGCTACGGAATACAGGTACTTTGTGAGAGAAAGGGTCGCAGAGACCACTGCTTTGGATTTGAACCTTATTGTTGCAACCTTTGAGCGAGAAAGGGCGCAGAGACCCCTGCTTTGAATTTGAACCTTATTGTTGCAACCTCTGAGCGAGAAAGGGCGCAGAGACCCCTGCTTTGAATTTGAACCTTACTCTTGCAACCTTTGAACTATCTTTGACAGTCCCTCAACGGCTATCCTATTTTTGACAGTATTGTGGCTTTTACAGTTATTGGTCTTGTGATAAATCTGCCTTTATATAAAGATACTTATTTTTTATAACTACTTGTGTGGTGTCCCTTTGTAGTGTTCCTCACTGTGTTACTGTGTATGGTCATAAATGCTTCACACCCTGCCTCTGAGATAAGCCTACCTGCTGCGTGCTACGTTACCACAGGGTTGAGCAGGGGTATTAAAGAGGGTAGCCCTCTCACTCTGACTTAGGAAGAAGGGTCCCTACTTGGACAGTGGCCAGCCATTGCCAACTAGAGACCCCCATTTCTAACATTGGTGGTCAGCGGTGAGGATCTGGACTTGCATTTATGATCGCATACAGTAATTATAGTGTACACTACTAGGGAGTGCAGACCATAACGTACTGCATACATTTTTGAGAAATTTTTTTGCTCCTATATTGTGATTGATATTGCCGGTGATTTTTCACCCGCGCACATTTTCTGAGAGTTTTGGGATCCTATATTGTGATTGATATTGCCGGTGATTCTTCACCCGCGCCCATTTATTGAAAGTTTTTGATCCCCTATTGTGATTGATATTGCTGGTGATTTTTCACCCACGCACATTTCTGAGAGTTTTTAGGATCCTATATTGTGATTGATATTGCCGGTGATTTTTCACCCGCTTACATTTTTTGAGAAGTTTTCTTCTATCTTTTATTGATATTGCCCGTGATTGTTACAATGGGCAAGCCTATGTTTTATTGATATTGCCGGTGATAGTACCCGCATAAATTTTTGAGAATTGTTGGATCCTATATTGTGATTGATATTGCCGGTGATTTTTTACCCGCATACATTTTCTTGAGAAGTTTTCTTCTATCTTTTATTGATATTGCCCGTGATTGTTACAATGGGCAAGCCTATGTTTTATTGATATTGCCGGTGATAGTACCCGCATACATTTTTGAGAATTGTTGGATCCTATATTGTGAGTGATATTGCCGGTGATTTTTTTACCCGCATACATTTTCTTGAGAAGTTTTCTTCTATCTTTTATTGATATTGCCCGTGATTGTTACAACGGGCAAGCCTATTTTTATTATTGATATTGCCAGATATTGCTACAATGGGTCTTGCTGAAATGAGACCTACCTTTTATATAGATGATCTGTTGACCTACAGTCTAGAGGAGCTAAGGGGGTTCTGTGAGGAGATGGGCTTAGCAGTGACTAGGACGGAGACTCAGCTATCCCTGCAGACATCCCTGAGACTTTGGCAACAAGACAGATGGAGATTCTTGGAGTCCCAGTACACCTACCAAGAGGGTAGTTGGTCTGAGGGTGGCTCTGGAGAGTCTGAAGAGGAGGAAGAAAGTGTTATGGAATATCTCATAGGTGGGGAGTTCCTTGATGAGTCTAGTGCCTATGGTAGTGCCAGATTCCCCTCAGGGTCCCCAGAGGAGTTGGTGGACAGGCGGGAAGGTCCCATAGGTAGGGAGTCCCTTGCTGGATCTAGTGCACAGGGTAGCACCCAATCCCCTTCATGGTCCCCAGAGGAGTTGGGCAGACAGAGGGAGAGGGAGTACCAGCTGGAATTGGAGAGGCTCCAAATAGAGATTGCCCAGCTGGAGGCGCACCTAGCAGAAAAGGAGAAGTTAGCTCAAGAGGGTAGGTTACCCCTGGAGCGCAGTTTTAATTGTCTGGATTCCCCAGAGAGGGTGGGGTCCAGTGGTGGCAGCAAAATTGAAGTATATAGTGATGACAGTGTAGTACCCCCACCCAGAGATGTAGCACCTGACTTGAAGGAGGGGTTGATCTACACCAGGGGATTCAAGGATATGAGGTAGCCCCATTAATATGCAGTGGCCCTGAGGTGGATTGGGGAACTAGCGCAGGGGCCCATAGTCCTAGTGAAAGGAGGGATACTCTACCGACTCTGGATGAGAGGTGCAGGGAGAGGGGTTCCCCGTGGTTGAAGTCCTGGTGTATGAGTGTGAGGACCGCCCAGAAGAGTGTGGGTTGAGTGATAGAGACAGTCAGTTAATGTCTCGCCCACTTCAAGAGAGTGGTGTGGGGTACGTGTGTGAGACACTGGATTGTGAGGTAAAGGTTAGCACCTGCGTGGAACTGTGTAATCCAATTGTGGGAGAGCATATTGTGAGTTCCTATTTTCCAGAGCTAAACCAACATGTGTTAGAGTGCGAGTTCTCTGATCCTAGGGAACTTGCGCAGGAGGCAGACCTCTGGGTGAGTACCAGAGGCTCTGTAGAGGCATTAGGGAATGACCCTAAGAGAAGTGGTTCAGAAGTTTTCCAACCCAGAGTGCTGGGAAAGGTTAGGAGTGTTACAGCTGGGTCCCCTTGTTGTGAGGAGGTTGTAGGGCCTCACATCCTGTCTCGTGGGAGCAGGAGTAGGACTGGGATAGGTCCCGAAGTGCCCCAGCCTCAGTCCCCAGGACTGGATGGTTCCATGAGGGAACACCAGGTGGGGAGCCTAGTCTGTCTGGATGGACCGTCCATTGTGGGGGGTACCCCAGTGTTAGGTGAGCTGGGAGTGCCTGTAGTCAGGCCTCCATCAGTTCTTGTGCCTGGCAGTGCCACTCCTAGGGGGAGGGTACGGAAGTCCAGTCTGAGGGATGAAAGGGGAAGGAGTCCGCAGTGGGAGAGCCAGTGGGTCAGGGGCCAGTCAGAAGGGCTGAGCCCCCTAGGAGTGACCATGGTGACACCACTTCAGTCCTGGTTGGCCAGGCAGTTGTTCAGCCACAGGGGTTGGTCCCTGGGTTGATAAGTCAGAGCCAGGAGTTGTCTGACCTGGAGGGAGGGACAACTGTAAGCAGTGTCCCGACCATTTTTTCCAAGAGCACCACTCCAGGTGGGAGGGTGCAGTATGCTGGAAGGGGGTGCAGAGGAAGGAGTCCTCGCCTCTGACCCCGGTGCAACCTGAGGGTTTTTCAGGTTGGTAGGTCAGTTGCAGGGTCCAGGCCCTGAACTGGTGAAGGGGTGTGTTTCCCTTGAGGGGAGCCTGTGTGCTCCCCAGGAAGTCCTGGGTGGCCAGGCAGTTGTTCAACCACAGGGGTTGGTCCCTGGGATGGTAAGTCAGGTCCAGGTGTTGTCTGACCTGGAGGGAGGGACAACTGTAAGCAGTGTCCCGACCATTTTTTTCCCTAAAAGCACCACTCCAGGTGGGAGGGTGCAGTATACTCCAAGGGGGTGCAGAGGGAGGGAGTCCTCGCCTCTGACCCCGGTACCACCTGAGGGTTTTTCCAGGTTGATGGATCAGTTGCAGGGACAAGACCCTGAACTAGTGGAAGAGTGTATTTTCCTTGGGGGAATTGGTGTACTCCCCAGAAGTCCTGGGTTGCCAGGCACAGGCCCAGCCTAAGGGTACAGACCCTAGGTTGGGGGGCCAGGTTCAGGGTGTCCCCCCGATCTGGAGAAAGGGGCAACTGCTAACAGTGCCCCTCCCGGTTTAGTGTTATGGAGGCACCTCTCCAGGTGGGAGGGTGCCGGGCCCCAGTAAAGGGGGCGGGGAGAGGGCAGCCTCACCCCTGACCTCCGCACAGTCTAAGGGTACAGACCCTATGCTGGGATACCAGTTGCAGGATAGAACCCCTGAACTGGTGGGCGAATTATGCAGGACACCTGCCTCAGGTGCCCTGACAATTCTGAAGGGGGTATCGCTCCAGGTGGGAGGGTACCGAGCCCCAAAGAGGAGGACCGGGTGTGGGAGAGCCCACCCCAGTCTCTGGCCCAGCCGCTGGGTACAGGCCCAGGGCTGGTGGGTCAGTGTCCGGGTGCTTTGCCTGACCTGACAGGAGGGAGAGTGTACAAAGGTGCCAGGCACCTGGGGTTACTGCCCCTCACTCTCTGATGCCACAAAAGTTTGAGAGCCCTGAGAGGTATAGGGCTTGGATTTTATCACTGACTACTGTCAGTGATTACTGGGACTTGTTGTTTATCTGTTGGGACACACCTGGGGGCCAGCTAAGGTTAGATGCTGCACAGGTGGTGTCCACAGGTAAGGGAAGAGTTCCCCATTGGTTGTCTTAGTGAGCCCTGAGAGGTATAAGGCCTGGGTCTCATCCCTGACTACTGTCAGTGGCTACTGTGGCTTATCGTTTATCTGTGGGGACACACCTGGGGGCCAGTTAAGGTTAGGTGCTGCACAGGTGGTGTCCACAGGTGAGGGGCAGAGTTCCCCATTGGTTATCTTAGTGGGCCCTGGGAGTGTGGACAGAGGGATCCACCAGGGTTCAGATTGGAGTAGAGCTGGCATATGCCCCTGCACTTGCGGGCCAGTTCCGTGTTCTATCGCCCGAAGCAGGGAAGCCCATCAAAGTAGTGATTGGTCTACCCTGCGTTTTGGCTGGAAGAGGGTTGTGTTGGAAATGGCCCTTTTTGCAGGGTCACCCTAAACTTTTTGCCTGCCTCCTGTATTTTTGCTGACCTGTTTCTGTTGGTTTTATGACTCTGGGCACTTTACCACTGCTGTTCAGTGCTAAAGTGCATATGCTCTCCCTTTGTAAATATGTCTATGTGAATTGGTATATCCCTGATTGGCTTATTTGGTTTACCTGTTAGTCCCTAGTAGTGTGGCATGTGTGTGCCCAGGGCTGGTAAACCAAATGCTGCTGGTGGGCATGCAGCGCTGGTTTACGCCACCCACAGAAGCAGCTTGTAAAGTGTGTCTCATACCTGCCACTGCAGTGTCTGTGTGCAGTCCAGAACTGCCATCTTGGCTGTGAAGTGCACCCACTTCCCAGCCCCTGAACCTTCCCTTGGCATCCTGTAAGTCACCCCTATGGTAGGGTGCATTGTATGTGTAAGGTAGGACATGCCTTGGTGTGTGTAGCATGTCCTGGTAGTGAATTACACCCCATTTCGTTTTCACTACTGTAAGGCTACCTGTTCCTCATAGGCTAGAATGGGCAGTTTGACTATTACATTCTATAGTCCTAACTGGCCCCAGGAACATGGTAGAAAAACGAATTTAGTATGCCTGAGCTCAGAATATTAAAATACATCTTTTAGTGAAGTTTATTTTTATATTCTGTGTTTGAAAATACCACTTTTAGAAAGTAGGTATTTTCTTGCCTAAGCCTTCCAGTGTGCTCTGCTGTTATGTGTATTGGGTGTCTGGTTTTAGAGGGGCAGGGCAGGCTGAGTCAGACCTGGGTTGAATAGAGAGATCTGCATTTAGAGTGTGGGGAGGGGTGGCTCTTTGATCTGAATAGGGCTGTGCCTGGCAAGGTGAATGCTGGCTCCACCTCCCACTGTGTGTCTGCTAGCAGACCCCTCTTTCTGAAAGGAAGGATGCAGCCTGGTAAACAAAGTGCTCCAGGCCTGAGCAGAACTGGTTCTGGCTAGGTTCAGGGACTGGTAGCTTCAAGGATCAAAGGCTTTTGGGGTATAAATATCTGTGCTCAAACCCCCTACTTTTGTATTGCTTTTGGATCTGGAGAGGAAACTCTGTCCGTGCCACTGGAGGAATCTGCAGGAAGTGACTGTCCCTGTGCTTGTGTGTTGTTTCTTGCACTGGCCTGCACCAGTGACCACTGGACCTTGAAGAAGAGGAAAGGAACTTTTGAGAGAACTTTTATTTTTGTTACAGCAATTGCCCAAGGGCTAGGAAAAGAGCTAGCCTCCTGCTGGAGTCTCAGGCACATCAGACTCCACCACCAACCTCCTGCTTCCTCCCTGCGAGGATTGCTATCTGCTGATGAGGCTCCTGTGAGTTCCAGGGCCTCTAGTTTGCTTCAGAGAAAGAGTGCTGGAAATCATCGCTAACGCACGTTTGCGAGCCGCTGCAGCCGAGAGCGCTGGAAAAATCATCGCGCTGCTGCCGCTGGGTGCTCGCAACACGAAACCATCGCTAACGCCCTTTTGCGAGCCGCTGCAGCTGAGACGCGCTGGAAGAATCATCGCGCTGCTGTCGCCGAGCGCTCGCAACTTCCAAAGAAATCATCGCTTCAAGACATCGCTTTGCGGACGCCGTGCGTCCGCCATTTTGATCGCATCGCACCGGATTTCGTCGCTCCCTCGCGGAGCGCCATTTCTTCGCATCACAACACAATCGCACACGCAACAGGATCGTCGCATCGTCTTCGCCCTCGCGGCAAGGCCTCAGCGCATCGGCGGCCTAGCGTGAAGAAGTTTGTCGCATCGTCTCCGCACGCATCAGCAGATCGGCGCATCATCCTCCCTTGCGGCAAGGATTTTAACGCATCGCCGGCCTCGCGTGAGGAAATTCATCGCTAACACTTCTTTGCGACATGTTGTTGGTTTTGCTACGGAATACAGGTACTTTGTGAGAGAAAGGGTCGCAGAGACCACTGCTTTGGATTTGAACCTTATTGTTGCAACCTTTGAACGAGAAAGGGCGCAGAGACCCCTGCTTTGAATTTGAACCTTATTGTTGCAACCTCTGAACGAGAAAGGCGCAGAGACCCCTGCTTTGAATTTGAACCTTACTCTTGCAACCTTTGAACTATCTTTGACAGTCCCTCAACGGCTATCCTATTTTTGACAGTATTGTGGCTTTTACAGTTATTGGTCTTGTGATAAATCTGCCTTTATATAAAGATACTTATTTTTATAACTACTTGTGTGGTGTCCCTTTGTAGTGTTCCTCACTGTGTTACTGTGTATGGTCATAAATGCTTCACACCCTGCCTCTGAGATAAGCCTACCTGCTCGTGCTACGTTACCACAGGGTTGAGCAGGGGTATTAAAGAGGGTAGCCCTCTCACTCTGACTTAGGAAGAAGGGTCCCTACTTGGACAGTGGCCAGCCATTGCCAACTAGAGACCCCCATTTCTAACAACTATCCATGAATATTATATGTAACAATTTTAGAATTGAGTGTGCCTGTGCACTGTCAGTGACCTGGCCAAAGAGGACATGAAAGAGCTGAAACTGGATCATAAATTCAAAACTGTTCTGAACTGAGGCCCCCAAAATACAATCGGCTCTGAGCCCCCAAAAAACCTAAGATGTTGCTGAGTAAATGGTCATGAGAGCTACACAGAGCTGCACCTCCTGTGTGTAGAACCTTCTGGCTGGTTCAGAGTTGTTCTCTCTGGAGAGAGCAGTGTTCGATTAGAGTTGAATGAGGGAGGTCCTGATCGAGTGACAGGGTGTGGTACTGTCAGGAAATTTATGTGGGACATAGACTAGGATATTTACTGCTTTAAGGCACCACCCAGCTTAGAAGCTATGCTAATAGAGTTGCCAGGATCCAGTCAATTTTTCCAACGGGTTCCTTTACGACTGGTGATTGTCGGAAGGTAGGAGGGATGGATGAGGAGAGCATGTGATGGTTGTCAGGTGCAGTCTTGTGACATGGTATCATAGTAGCCTAACTGGTGTAGGGGACAGACTCAGATCAATTTGTTTTCACCTTCACACTCAGGGAAAAGGATCTCTTAGTTTGGTTAAGAAAATATCAGTAAAGAGTTTTTGCCCTTGTCTTTCAACAGATATCTGTTGCCTGGGGTTGTATTGGGGAAAGGAAATGCTGGAGACGAAAAGGGGCTCACCACTTCAATGAGGAATCACTGACAAAGGAGGAGTAACTAGACACCTGCGGCTTTAATACGAAAGTAAAGAAAAATAGAAGGGTCCGGCCTGGGTCCTGGACAGGGATAAAGCTCTGTGCCAAAATGAATGGGCTCTCAATAAAACATGGTAAGAGTTTGCTGACAAGATACAAAAGGGTAGCGCTTGGAATCCTCCACCGTGTGCTCTAGTCAGTAGTCTGAATCAGGCATAAAATCAATGGATGAGTGTGAAATAGAAAGAAGATAATAGCTTTTGGGATGCCCAAGTACCACTTTAAATAATGGGGAGTGACCTTGCCCATTCCCAACATATACTTCCTGCGAAGTGGAGGCACTAGAAAGAACAAACTATACATAGGCACGGTAAGAGGGACCCCCAGGGTGGTCCTACTACAGGTATGCACATACCCTCACCAGAGCAGGATTGGTATCACATTGAAAAAGGGTGTTAGACGGGAACTGTTTCTCAAGCAGCCGTCTCCAGCCTGTCTCCTAGTTGCCTCCCTGCTGCTGCACATAAATCACTGCAAGGGACATAAAGCTTAAAACCTTTACAGCTGCAAAGCCAGCTGCTCCTAGGGGACTGTCTAAGTCTGGGAATACTCTGAAATAGTAAACATCTTAGAGATGTGTGTACGGAACGTCGCACAATTGCACAACATTTGCAAAGAGTGCTCGCTGATAAAACACACACCTCGCCATCTTTATATAATTTCTATTTAATGTGGTGTTGCACGTTAGCAGATGTATTAAAGATATTCATCAGCATATGTACAAGGCTTGTTATCTTTTACTTTCATAATGCAGATTTGTGGACAAGAACACAACGTTTGTTGAATATTATGCAAGTGACATGACTATCACCTGCAATTGCAGATCACAGCACTATTAAACAATATAAAATGCATATAGTTCTTGTGACAGTGATCCCTGCAAATTCTGGAGCAAAACACACTTATTGCAAATGCTGCAGCAAATAACCTGCTTCTTAATTCTTTAGTGTCTTGTTTTCCTTGTTTATTCCGAGTATGCCCACTTTCTCCCACATATTTGCATAATAATGTGTTCGTTTTAGTGTTATTTGATTTGCTTACCTCCATGTCGTAATAAAAAGTCTGGGGCCTATTACCAACAGCGTGCGATAATTATCGCAAACCGCGCTTAGCGCGATTTTTTTTATCGCCGACTATCGCTGGTTTTAATCGTGGAGATAACGCGTTATTATCAACGCTTATCTCCAATGCGATATTAAAACCAGCGATAGCGGCAAAATCCTCCAGTAACACGGGTACAACAGCGATAAAAATGTGATCGCTGACGTAAAGCTTGCTAATAGGCAGGTGAGTATTCAGACTATGAATCCACCTCCCATTGGATATCATTGTTAAGTCAGGATTTTAGTAGGTGTTAAATATCCTGCGCTAAACTCGGTTAGCGCGACTTTTCATATCACTCACCGGGGCCGGGGACTCATTGCTAATAGGCGTTAGGCCTGTTAGCGGCTGTTTTCGTGGTGTTTATGTTGGGAACGCCTACTTTGCATGTCATTAGCGATAAATATCGCTGACATGCAAAGGGGCACCCAAAACGGTCGCTATCACTGAAAAGCTGTCGTTAACACCTGTTAGCGACAGCTTGCTAATAGGGCGTTAAAAATATCGCCTCTTTAGCGGCAAAAGTGCCGCTAAAGCGGCGATAAGACGTCCTTGGTAATATGCCCCTCTGTTTTTATTTAAATATTTATTTATTCATTTAGACCGCATGTGAATAGTTCATGTCCATGGCAAACTAGAAAGTCTACTTTTTTATTTATATAATTATTTATTCATTTTAGCCTCATGGGAATTATTCATGTCCTTGTCAAAATAAAAAGTAATTTTGTTTCAAGTCTATTGATGGAGCAAAACAGAAAGTATTGCATACGTCATCGTGTTCCATCCACTGTGTCGCCCTCTAACCCTTTTCTCGCTATCATGCACTCATGCGTGTGCAGAGCATAAAAACCTATTTTGCTTAAGACCCCTCACTTTTCCTCAAGTGTTGTAGGACTGAAGTTGGAATAATAATCTTCCCAGTAATTAGATCTATTACCCCCTGTCACTCCGTTAATACACAGTAAAGAATTTGGTGGCCATCTCATGTTTGTATGGCTTTTTAACCACATTTATGCCCTTCCGTTGTCTAACCAAAAGACTAGCAGGGAGAAAGAGAAGGCGGGAATATTACCACTTCCTTAAAAAAGATGCACAAGGAGGGAGTACGTCCCTTCGGGAGGAGTCTTGTATATTTAGAGATCTTAACCCCTAGCTTTTGTGTTTCTCCAGTCAGTGGGTTACTTCATGGACGTTAATTCACCAAAATGCCAGGGGTAGCGGAAATGACTTCACATGCCCATTGACCTTCACTTTTACTCACACATACATATGCTTATACATACTACGCATTCACACATACACACACACACATATATACAGACTCTGCCTACACATGCACACACATTCACACATACACATTCACGCACATACCTTCTTACATAAACACACCCAAAACTGCAAGCACACACACAACATACATACATTTAAAATCCTTTTACTTAACTTACCTCAGCTGCCAGGGAAAGTCAAATTCCACTTATTTGGACTCCATTATTTACTAATCTTATAGTGAATAAAGAAATATTATTCACTATAAGTATAGTAAAAAAAAAAAGACAAAAAACGAGGTGAGTGAAGCCCCCTCCGACGTCCATAAGGAGGAGCTGCTTCTGTTCCTGCCACTGATTTTGCCACTGCTGATGCTAGGGGTCGCAAAGGCAGTGCCAGGGGTCACAAGGGGCATGCCAGGGGTCGCAGCAGCAACCCCTAAATGACGTCCATGGTTACTGTGTTGTGGTAAGGTGAACCTTAGAGGTCTGGTCAGCTTAATACATCAATCGCGATAGCTTACCTGAGTCTCGCTGTACACGACCCAGACCCTCCATCCCTAATATGCCGCTGGGCCTCACAGTGGTCCTAGCCTGGCTCCTTCCCACACCCCTAGAATCATTCTACCTTCAGCTCCCTCACAGACACCATACGCCCCTGCTAGTAGCAATCACGCAACGCACAGCCTACAGGCTGGCTTGCGTGAGGTATTCATTATTTATTTTTCTATTCTTCCCAAATGTACTCAACTAATGAATGATTCTGAGCTCTCACACTTCAACTGTGTTATGACTGAACTCAAATGGGACTTCTTCCCACTAGGGCAGCGCTGAACCTGGAGCAAGAAACTCAATGGAAGCAGGCGGAACCCCCTCTGGGGGGTTACATCAACACCATAGTTACTTTCATCAGAAGCCCTAATTCCCTCGATGCTGATGCGGTAACATTACTTAATTGTGTTGCTGAAAAGTTTATTTGTTATTGATATCCTGACTTATCTAGCACAGGAAGAATATAGTAGTCACTGTATCTTAGCAAACAGAAATCAATCAGTTTCAGCTTCACACATCAGAACAGAGACACAGAGTGAACATGTCATCTCAGTAACATACGCCCCAAGAGAAGAAGTGTTAACCCTTTGGCACTCCTGACAAACTGGAGTCAGTGGGAGCAGCTCTTGTTGACATATGCTCATAATTGGCGGAATGACATGTCTGCGTGGCAGTGCCATCTCAAATGCCAGCCCTGCCAAGCTACATGCACAAGACTCTGGAGTTACCTTTACGACCCTATTTGCTAGCATTTCGGAATTAAAATGAACAATCTTAATGGATCCATGTGACTACACTGTGAGAGGACCTTGCCTTTCTAGGAAAAGCTGACATCACAGATTCCTTCCAAGACAACACTGCAGCAGCCGGAGAAAATATACTGAAATATTCTCAGGAGCTCTGGTGCAAATTCATATTCAAGATGAAATATTTTTGTAAATGTCAGCCTTTTGTAGCCGATTCTTGTCATTAGAAAATCGCATCCTATAGCAGCCTACATTTCGGTGAGGGTGCTCACTTCATTACTGAATACATAAATAAATGATACATTTATAGAGACCAGTCACCAGTATATCTCCAGAAACTAAACACCGCTCACTTACCAAATCAACTACACATGTAACTCCACATAAGATTTCCTTTGCAAAAAGCTGTGAGACATATTTATTTAACCCACTAAATATAGTTTGCTTGGATCCCAAAACCAGCCAAAAAGAGTTTTCCCATACCCAGGATATACTGTTTGTGCCTTTCCTCTGTCAGGCCTTACATGTGCTGTACACCGTGCAGACCTTTATCTCTTCATGGTGCACAGTCTGATATTTCATGAGGGCCTGGCAGTGACTACCACATCAAACCTCTAACCCACTTGGCAAGGCTGAGCCCCTTAAAATGGAAACAAATGTCTCTCCTTTGTTCTTCTGGAATTATTTAAAGATACAGGGGCATATTAGCAAGACCGGCGATAAAATTATCGCCGTTTTAGCGGCAGGAAACTGCCGCTAAAGCGGCGATAATGGGCTTGCTAATAAGCGTTATAGAATTCAATATTGCCCAGGTTAGATGTGCAGGACATCTAACCTGGGCTTCTATTGGAATTCTATAACGCATATTAGCAAGCCCATTATCGCCGTTTAGCGGCAGTTTCCTGCCGCTAAAACGGCGATAATTTTATCGCCGGTCTTGCTAATATGCCCCACAGTAACTGGGAAATAGCGCCTCTTGTCTTCAGAATAACACAGTGGACATGATTGTGCAGCCCAGGGCCCAATTTGAGTAGGTGGTTGTAGTTGGGTGTCACCTGCAATGATTTTGGGGTACCAGCACTTATCATTCCTCAACAGACTTTAATCCAGAGCAAGAGAGAGAAAAACACTAATGGAGGTGGGGTGGAGAAGAAGAAGGAAGAAGAAAGACAGAAAAACAATGACAGGGAGAAAGCAAGGATGAAAATGAACGCGCAAGTGGAATAAAGAGGCAGGGAGTGCCTGGTGTTGGATTAAAGAGGCATGAGGTGGAATCAAGATTACGCAGCCTTTTCAACACGCTGACCATTGATAGCGCTGGCCGCGGGCCTCTAAACAAAACTTTGGAACCTAGCACTTATTGTTTTACAAAGTAAGTACTGATGCAATCATTTTAAGAGATCTGACCTGCTGAATTTTTAGGTCTCGCCTATGCAGCGCGCATGCGCTGCATAGTAGAGACCTTTAGCGATCGGCACAGCTTTGGGGGCAAAAACGTGCACGCGTTGCATTGCTTGCAATGGCAACGCGTGCACGTCTGGCGATTCCCTTGCGGTCGCAATCATCGCGCCTTGCTGCACGCTCCCGCAAGGGAATCGCGCAGTCCCCCTCCCCCTGCTGCCGCGCGAGGCGCACGCTTGTGCTTGTGCTGGTTTTATAATGAGGCAGTCCTGGTTCTTCACCATAGGATTTACTTAACTTTTAATGCGTCAGTGCTGGTCTTTTGCCGAGCTGCTATTTTTAAGCTACATTGGTAAACGAGATCACCATACTTTGAGTGGCACAATGTTGGCGCTCCTAAGCATGCCAACGTATTTGGACAGGATACATACCAGCACCTCTCAGCTACATTGCAGCTGTTTAAATGGAGCAGTACTGCCTATTTGCGTGCCGTGGACTTCTAGGAGTCATTGGCGCATGCTCGTTTGCACAGCAGTGCAACAAATAGCAAAAATCTGTACTTCCAGCAAAAGCTGTAATTCTTTGTAATTGGTGCCTTGAGGTCTGATCAGCCCCTTTTTGAATTTTCACTTCCTCAAAACAATCATACCCCATCCAAACGCTCCACGACATTTGTTCTTAACGCCCTATGGTTGGCCTGTTGTAAATGAGGACATTATCAGTACATCCAGTAGGGAAATATTATTAAACCAACTGTCAGTGGACATCGCAGGAGCCCATAAAATAGCTTTGTAAACAGTCATGCTTGTCAAAAGATGGACGAAAAGCATAAAAACCTACTGTGCACTTGTCTCTAAATGTATTGTCTTGTATTTCCTATCTATGGCAAGCAATTGAATCTTTATAGGTGTCTCTGGGAGCACAAAGTGAGGGGGCGACATCTTTTTCTATGCCTGGCCAGAGTTAAATGTTTTTTTGCATGCAGTGGCCTGCCAGCTTTGAGCTCGTCAAACCCCAGACGGCTCAAATTGAGGCCAAGCCTGTGTCTACAGCCAAATGGAATCCTGGCAGAAGGCCAGTGGATCCAATCCTTGCAACCCATCCGGCCTGTAATGTTCTGCAGGCTTCGAGTGGCTTGTACAAGAAATCTATGGAGCAGATGCTGTTGACCTATTTTTGGTTCAACACTGGTACCTTACCATGCTTAAGTACAACATTTTTGTTGCGTTCACTTTTGCTCCTGCTTGCTTTGTGTCTACTCTGTGTCCTAGACCCTGTAGTAACTGACCTCAATATCCTAACTTCAACCGTAATATTATGCGTGCAATCTTGTTCCGAGGAATTAGGTTTTTATTTTTAGCATTCCTCCAATTCATATCCACTTTTTACTGAGACAGAAGAACAGAGCAAACAAGCATTGGCATAGCCAATAGGTCTCGCCTTTGGGACCTTATAAGTGTTTAGCCATGCAACACTTGATGTTGTTGCACCAAGGATTTTGTGCTGGATAACTTCAGCATAATATCCTTGGTGCAACAACATCAACTGTTGCATGGCTAAACACCTATAAGGCACTAAGGTTTAGCCATGCAACAGCTGATGTTGTTGCACCAAGGATATTGTGCTGCAAAACTAAATACTTATAAGGTCCCAAAAGCGAGACCTATTGGCTATGCCAATGCTTGTTTCAGGAGAATTTGACGTATGGATATCTAGGAGCCCCTGTAACTGCCCAGGAAGAAGTCCTGAAACACTGCACTGCCATATTTATTCCATCTGAGCCTGATGTGACGCTTCAAACTGAATGGTAGAAACAGGGAATCCTGCTGACTGAAGCAACATGAAGATGTGGATTCTGGCCCTTCACTGGGCCTGCATTGACCCCAGCCGTCATTACATTTACACTCCTTCTGCAATAGAATCCAGTCCATTCAACAACCAGCTGAATTACGGTTTGGCACAAATTGGTGCAGTATTTTGCTGACACCATTACAGGAGACAGTAGAGTTGATCTACCCCCCTCCTTCTATGCCAATGAGAAGACTGTGTGCGGTAATGCCTTTGCTGGCAACACGTTCCATCTCACCTTTGGTGATAACGTGCGCAGTGATTCCTGCAGTGCTTACTTTGTAAAAATCCTAAATGTAGAGCCCTAAAGTTTTTCTTATGAGTACATTGTCTGCACTGCCTAATGCCAAGCGCTGCCTAGTTGTTTCTACCTCAATCCTCTTTTTTCACCATCCCACACTTCAGGTGTAGATAGCTAACTGTTGCAGGTTTTTTATCCTTATTTTCTCCCTTAATCTGTTTTCTAGCTTTCTCTTTCTTCTCCTTTCCCCCCTTTCTGCTTCATTCTTGCTCTGATAAAATATAAATCTGGTCACAAGAAGTCATTGCTTGTGTCAATCACCTGGAAACACCGGCCCAAACTAATTACTTTTTATAAATGAATGTTTCGGCACATTTTAACGGGAGGTACTGCCCATCTGGAGGGATCCGCATTGCAGTCTATGTGGTAGGGTACTTTGAGAGGGGGCAACACTCGACTGATCCTCTGTTGTCTGCCAGTCAGAATCAGAGTTGCAAAAAATTGAATTTGAATCTTCATAACTACGATGAATTACAGTGTACAAAACACTATCTGCAGCATCAAATGATATCTGTGGCCATCATAATGGTATGCCCTCAGCTCTTTGGCCCTGATTATAATTGGGTCATAAATCACTTTTTGGGTGCAAACTCCTGCTTGTGCCCAAAATGGAATTACAAGTCAAATTGTACCCAACTATAGAGTTTGTTCCTGCGATAAGCTACAGGGAAAATCTGCTGCAAATCAAGGGAGAAAATTGCACAAAATGTTGTTTTGTCGATCGTGCAATAGGTTAAACCTTGAATAAATTGTGTGTGATTCCCTGTTACTGGATCTGTAAACTGTTACTGGGTGCAAATTGTGCAACTGCTTATTTGCGCACTATGCACATTTATAGGTATGCAATTCTGGCCAGCATTTTGCGGCACCTTTGCACAAGGGTCCATTGTAGACGAAATGGGATTGGGTATCATCCCAAAACTAGCGCAATTCGTTGTCACTCAAGTAATGTAGGTATGGCCTAAACAAATATCCTGTTTTTCATAATTCAACATTCATGATTTACTCAGGTCTAATCTTCAGCAACTTCTTTGGATCCCTCGCTTCTATAGAACCAGGATTGGGGACAGAGCTTTTTCAGTAAGAACCGCATCCTTGTGGAACTCTATGCCGGTCCACCTTCGGAAGATAGAGACTGAACAAGCATTTCGGAAAGCGCTGAAGACCTGGCTTTTTGCCTGCCCCTAACATGCAGTTCTTCTCTCTCCCTCCTCTGCAGGTTCCGCTGTCAGCGCTCGGGACACCTCCGTTGGAGGTAGCCGCGCGCTTTACAAATGCACTTGACTTGACTTGACTGTGGACAAAAGATTAATTGCAGCAGCAAATCATGCACATGCTCATCAGAATGTTTTGAGGCCAAGAGGAATACTGTCTGGATGCACTGCAAGCAGGTATTTGTACCAGATCACTGTAATAATTCATCAGACACATACTGTTGGTTCACAAAAATAAATACTGATGGCAAAAAGCCAGGTCGCAAATGCAAACACTTTCTTCGACCGGTGTCTAGTATATCTAGCCCTTAGATTTTTTAAAAATAAACCAGCAAGGTATTTGGAATTACTTTTCTGTAAAACAGACAATAGATGGTCAGAAAAAAATAAAAAAAATAAAAAGGGCTGGCTATCGCCTCAGTGTCATATATGTGTTGCTGTACAATGTTCCTTTAGTCCTGGGCTTCTCAGTGGAGTCCGTCGGTTTCGGAAAGTTGCAGGCTCGTTGGGAGGACTTCCTGGAGGTGACCCACGACTGGGAAGGTGACTGGGGATCTGGGAGGATGCTTGGACACCGTCAGTTGGGCCACCCAAGGCCGGGAAGCTGTCGAGGGCTGATGTCTCTTAGGTGTCGGTTTCCTTAGGCTGTGATCAGCTGCGGTCGGCGTCAGTTGGACAGACACGGTCAGACTTCCTGGACCGCTTCGGTCAAGGGAGTAGTTGTCGTATCGCCTTCGGTCGGGGTCGGGGGGACCCTTCAAGGAAAGGCTGCAGGTTTCGTTTTGAAGCTTGTGGGGGGTCAGGGGTCACCAAATCCCAACTTAGGATCGCCGGGGGGACCTCTTTGGAGTATGGGGCCACTCGACCTCGGGCCATGGCGGCCGGGTGCAAAGTGGTGCAGAATCATGGAGTCCGGACTCTGACAGTTAGTCCTTGGTTTGTGCAAATCCGGTGCTCGCGGGAGACAGCTTCTGTTCGTTGAGTGCAGGGAAGGTCCTCCGGACTCCAGGGGGCCTGCTGCTGTGGGACACGCCAGTTTCTTTGCTGTAGGCAGGTCGTGGTTGGGACAGGCAGGTTGGTTTCTTCCTGGATCATCACGGCTCTTCGGTCCTTCTTCTTTCTTCCTCGAATATGAGAGGGCAAGGTTCAAGGTCACCCCTAAATACTAAATTTAGGGGCATTAAAGGGGTGTGTAGGTTGGGACCAATGTATCCCTTCCTTGTGCTGGGCACACCCCCTATTATGCTACCCTCCAATGGGAGGTGCTTTGAGCCTCTTCCTAATTGGCTGAGTCCCCTCATCTTCAAGATGGAGGGGACTGAGATGTGTGCTTCACCTCGCTTCCTTCACCTGAGGGGTGTGGTTGGCAACGGTGGGCACACCTCTCTTCCTAACTTGGATTTCCCGCCAATTCTCCCACCTAAGTGGGGGTCAGAACCGATGGGAGCCAGTTGCTAGGGGCATCAAAAGGCAGGGACAGTGTCCAAAGGTGGCAGGCCTTTGAAGCTTCCCCTTTCGTGGGTACAGTCCATCCTGGGGGAGGAGCCATGACACCTCTGCCCAGGATGGGCTTTGTTTCTGGACCTAGAGAGTGGAGGCCCTCAATCCAGGGGTCCAGAAACCTGTCTGGTGGTGGCAATGGTGGGCAGCCATTCAGGAACCACACCAGGGCTGGTCAATTTTCATGGGGGCATCTCTAAGATGCCCTTTGAGTGCATTTTACATTAAATCCCACCCTGGCATCAGTGTGGGTTTAATGTGCTGAGAAGTTGTCTACCAAACTTCCCAGGTTTTAGTAAAGCCATTATGGAGCTGTGGAGTTGGTAGTGACTAACTCCCAGACCATATATTTTTGATGGCTTTACTACACTTACAATGTCTATGAATGAACTTAGACACTGTAGGGGAACAGGGCTCATGCCTCTGTACCCTCACCTCAGGACTAGTGCACCCTGCTAGAGAGGTGACATACCTAGGCCTTAGGCAGTGGATTGAAGGCATGGCACGCAGGGGTGCGTGCCATATCGACTCTTCACTTTTCTCTGCACCAAAACACGTAGTCTGCTTGTGGCAGAGCATGTGGGTTAAGGTGCAGGGCCTCTAAGGGTGGCACAATATGTGCTGCAGCCCTCAGAGGCCTTCCTTGGCCACAGTGCCCTTGGTATCCATGGTACCTTTTACAAGGGGCTTGCCTGTGGCCAGGGATGTGCCAATTGAGGATACAAGGTACAATGTTGGGAAAGAACACAGGCCCTGGTAACCTGATTGGCAGGGACCACACAGAACCTCATTCCTCTATTTCAACCCTGTGGATGAGGTTTGGGGACTAGGACAACTGGGCTGGCCCAGGGACTCTCAGAGGGCTCAATGACCCCCAACTCCAGCATCTTGCTGACTTCAGCCTTGATGCTTTCCTTGACTTGGTCAGACTGGCGATAGATTTTTGTTTAGACAGGCAAGCTGTCTCCAGTGTCCACATCATGGGTACACCAGGGAGTCTGACCAGGGGTCAAGGAGAAGAGCTGTGCCTACTGTTGTAGAACTTGTCTGCAATCAGCCTGCTGTTGGACAGAGAGGGTGTTTTGAGTAGACAACTCCATCCACTGACCCATCTTGGGGGCTGTAAGAGAGAAGGTCAGGGAGACGTTCACTCTCTGTCTCCTGATCCTCATCAGTAACCATCAGCATGGTTACATCAGCCCTGTCACAATAGAGCTTAAGGCGGTTCACATGTATCACCCTCTTGGGGGACCTGCTAGTGCCCAGGTCTACCAAATAGGTGACCTCACTCTTTCTTTCTAGGAAAGGGTAAGGGCCCCTTCATATGTCCTGGAGGGCCCTTGGGGCCACTGGCTCCAAAACCCTCACCTGTTGCCCTGGTTGGAATTCTACCAGTGCAGCTTTTTGGTCATACCAGAGCTTCTGGAGCTCCTGGCTGGCCTCAAGGTGTTTGACTGCTTTCTGCATGTACTCTGCCATCCAGGAGCGAAGGCCTAGAACATAGTCCACCACATCTTGCTTTGGTACATGATGGGGTCTCTCCCATCCTTCCCCCACAAGTGAGAGTGGTTCCCTTACAGGGTGGCCAAACAGAAGTTCAAAGGGCGAGAACCCTACTCCCTTCTGAGGCACCTCTCTATAGGCAAAAAGCAAGCAGGGCAACAGGACATCCCATCTCCTTTTGAGTTTTTCAGGGAGTCCCATTATCATGCCTTTCAATGTCTTGTTGAACCTTTCATCAAGGACATTGGTTTGTGGGTGATAAGGTATAGTGAACTTGTAGGTCACCCCACACTCATTCCACATGTGCTTCAGGTATGCAGACATGAAGTTGGTACCTCGGTCTGATACTACCTCCTTAGGAAACCCTACCCTGGTGAAGACACCAATGAGGGCCTTGGCTACCACAGGGGCGGTAGTAGTCCTAAGGGGAATGGTTTCAGGATACCTAGTCGCATGATCCACTACTAATGGTATAAATTTGTTTCCTGAGGCTATGGGAGGTTCAAGTGGACCCACTATATCCACTCCTACCCTCTCAAAGAGAACCCCAGCCACTGGTAGGGGGATTAAGGGGGCCTTTGGGTGTCCTCCTGTCTTGCCACTGGCTTGGCAGGTGACACAGGAGCTTACAAACCCCTTTACTTTTTGGGCCATTTGGGGTCAATAAAAGTGGGTGACCAATCTTTCCCAAGTCTTGGTCTGGCCCAGATGCCCAGCTAGGGGAATGTCATGTGCTACAGTGAGTAGGACCTCTCTATACAGTTGAGGCACTGCCACTCTCCTAGTGGCTCCAGGTTTGGGGTCTCTGGCCTCGTTGTACAGGAGCCCTTCCTCCCAACAGACTTTATGGAACCATGGACATCTCCCTGCTCCTGTGCAGGGTCCCCCTGGTCCCAAGAGCTTTACCTCGTAAGGTTTAAGCTCCATGGGCTCAGTTCCCTCTGGGGCTGACACGTCCTCTCCCTGAGGGGAGTGGTCCTGATCTTTTTGCTGTGGGGAAGCTGTTTAACAAGTCTTCCTACCTTGTCTCTTGGGAGGTTGGGCCATCCTTTCAGGCTCCAATCCTCCTTGTTCACCCTGTGCTAGGTGTTGTCCTCGGGTTTTCACACACACTATCTCAGGGATGTGCAGCATGGCTGCATGTGTCTTTCTTTCTACCTCAGCCCATGCTGAGGTTTCCAGATCATTTCCAAGCAGACAGGCGGCTGGAAGTTTTGGAGAGAACACTACCTGTTTCAGGCCAGCAATCCCCCCAGTCTAATGTTACCATAGCCATGGCATGATTAGTGTTAACACTGTCAGCGTTGGTAACTGGATAGTTTTTCCAGTTAGGTATTGCTCTGGGGACACCAGTGTATCACTCACCATAGTGACACTGGGACCTGTATCCCTCAGGGCTTCTATCTTAGTCCCTTTCACTAAGGGGTACTGCAGGTAATTCTTTAGATTAGGGGGCCAGCCAACCAAAGTGGCTAACCCTCCATCCCCTTCAGAGACTAAAACAGCCTCAGTGTGAACCCAGATTTGCTTTGGGCACATTATTGATCCCATCTAAAGATTTGCCATACCAGTAGGAACTGCTGGGGGACTAGGAGCTGGTCTGTTGGGACAGGCAGCATCTCCAGTTTGGTGTCCCTTCCTGTTACAGTGGGAACACCAGGCCTTTGCAGGATCAACATTTTTCCCCTTGTATCCCCTATTGGGCTGGGAAGAGTTCTTGGGCCCACCCCCTGACCAGGATTTTGGGAGCCTTTAGCAGACTCTTGTGTTTTATCTTTGGGTTTCTCATCCTCTTTCCCCTGGGGAGGCTTTGCGACCCCTTTCTTTTGGTCACTCCCAGTGGTTGTCTTGGTTACCCTTGTCTTGACCCAGTGGTCCGCCTTCTTTCCCAATTCTTGGGGAGAAATTGGACCTCGGTCTACCAGATGCTGATGCAACTTTTCATTGATGCAATTACTTAAATTGTGTTCTTTCATAAACAAATTATAAAGACCATCATAATCTTGCACTTTACTTCCAGTCAACCAGCCACCTTGTGTTTTACTGAGTAGTCTACGAATTCCACCCAGGACTGACTTTGGGATTTCGGAGACCCCCTGAACATAATTCTGTACTCCTCAGTAGTGAGTCTGAATCCCTCAATCAGGGTGCCCTTCATGAGTTCGTAGTACTCTGCTTCTGCTCCACTAAGAGCCAGAAGTCTGTCTCTGCACTTACCAGAGAACAGTTCCCACAGGAGTGCCCCCAGTGAGATTTCCTCACTTTTCTGGATTCACAAGCCCTCTCAAAGGCTGTGAATCACTTGGTGATGTCATCACCATCCTCAAATTTAGGGACAATCCCTTTCGGCATTTTAGGACCATAAGACCCTTCTTTTTCTAAGTTTTTTAGATTGCTGCCACCATTTATGGGCTCTAGGCCCACCTCTGCTCTCTCTCTCTCTCTCTCTCTCTCTAGGGCTAGGAGCCTAGTCTCTAGCTCTAGTCTTTTGGCCATCCTTGCTAAAAGGAGGTTGTCCTCACTGTCTGGTAGGGAGATGGCCTACCTCTTGGCTGTGGAGGGTAAGACACAAAGTTCCCTTCCTCTCTAAGTAGTTGAGGGGGTATGTTTAAGACTTCGTCCTCCTCACTACCTTCCCCATCCATCTTCACCTTCTTCAGTAGGGTGGTCTGTCACGTGCCCTGCCAGGAACTGCAGTCTGGTAGGGTTGGACCCAGTTGGACCCAGTTCTTATTTGCTCAGCTTCACAGAGAAGACTTAACTCTCTAACCTCTAGGACGGAGTAAGGGGTGAGGTCGAGCTTCTCAGCCATATTCCCTGGATTGCTCATTACTTTTCTAAAGTGGGGCTCTTTTTGGAAGACCTACACTAATGGTTCTAAATACTCCCCCCTAACTTAAGCAACTTTTACTTTTCTAAAAAAATGCCAGAGGGACTTCACACAAGGCCCTACCACGACTTTTAGAGTTTTTGAGAAAAAATAGTTAATTCAAAAATTGATTTGTACTAAAGAGAAATTCAGACATTGAGGACAAATTGGCTCTTTTGCAACCCATACGACACCTGAATTTGCAAAAGTTACAGAACTGGAGCTAAAATTAGAATCAATGGAGAATCATGCAAGACGTTCAAATCTTCGATTTACAGGAACTCCGGAAGGGAGTGAATCCCAGGGCCAAATACAATCAGTTCCTCAGCTTATTAAAAAGTTGATTAAAGATCACGTTTTACCATCTGCTCCTGAGGATTTGACAATCATGCGGGCTCATCAAGTTCCTTTCCATCAGACACCTGGGGCCAAATATCCTCAAACTATTCTGGTCAACTTTTCCGATTTCCGGATTAAGGAACAGGTCCTTTCTAGAGCAATTCAGCAGAGAACATTTACGGTCTTGCAAAAAGCCTCTATGAAGATTTTCTCCGATCTTTCCGTGACTTCAGCTAGGCGGAGAAAGGCGTTTCAATTGTTAGCCCCTGAATTTAGATCAAGCGGAGCACAAGCCTCCTTGGTGCAGTCGTCAAAATTGAAGGTGCTTTGGAAAGGACAATTTAAGATCTTCAATGTTCTTTCAGAAGCACAGGACTTCTTAAAAATAATTCAAAATTAGAGATGTATATAGGATGGTATTAATTCCTATTTTCTCTTTTCTTTTTTGGCTTTTCTTAAGTAGGGTTGGGGTGGTGGTGGTAACGGGGACCTGATTCTGACAGGTTAGGATGCAATTCCATGGCATCCATCAGCTAGGGTTTTTGCGTGGTGTGTTGTTAGGGGGACGCCCGCCACCTGGGGTTTTGAGGTGGGTAGGGTTGGACAGCAGAGGAAAAATGAGTGGACTGCATTTTGTTTGCTTACATAAGTGTATTGTTTTTTATACTCTCCTAAGATTGAATTTTAAGTGTTTTCGGTGCAATAAAGTTGCTATTTTTCTTTTTTATGAATGGATAGCATCAAGACAATCTCGTGCAATGTGAATGGCTGGTTGAATTCAAGAAAAGGAAGGGCAATGTTAACTTGGTTGCTCTCTTTCTCCCCACAAGTGCTGTTTCTCCAGGAGACTCATTTTAAGTCTGATTCACCTAAATTGATTCTTCCAAATGGGTATAATAAAGCATATTTTGCTTCAGCTAACTCGTCAGTTCGTAGGGTGCATATTACATTTTCTAATAACTGCAATTGTCAAGTATTAAAAGTTAGTCGCGATGTTCAAGGCCGCTGGATCTATGTACAAATTAACCGTAGTGGGGTAGTATTTGATCTTTTGAACTATCATGCCCCTATATTTGATGACACTTCTGCTCTACTTCAAATTTAAGATCTATTGGCTGTCTCTGAGGGCTCTATAATTTGGGGGAGAGATTTTAACTTTATTCAGGATATTCGTCTAGATACTTCCAATCCAGCTAAGAAACAACTAAAACCCAAATCAAAGAAGTTGATTAATATGATGAAAAAGGATTTTGCTTTGCTGGGTCCGTGGCATCAAAATCATCCAGGGCAGTCAGATTATACATATTATTCTTCTAGATAAAAGACTCAAATAGATTCTTTTTTGATTGATAATTTGTTATCCAGAAGTCAGACGGAGATCTTTTCCAATGCCTTCTCTGACCATTCAGCTATTTTATTAAAATCCATATGAAGGGAACACATCCTAGAAATATTAGGCGTTGGTGCTTTGATAACTCTCTTCTCGAAGACGTGGAGTGGATTGCTGCAATGCAGTCTTTTATTAAGCATTTTTTAAAATCAACAATAACTCAGCTCCTATATTCTCTGTATGGGAAGCTTTTAAAGCAGCCTTTAGAAGACAAGTAATAGGATATACATCGGCGCTGCGTAAACGACGCTTTCAGGAGATGCTGTCCATACAGGATGAGATTGAAAAATTTAAAGTTAGTTTAAAGACGGCTAGGTTTGAATCTCAAAAGATGGGTCTCCTTCAAGATTTAGCAGCAGCTAAAGATAAACTCGGGCAATTTTTTTATCTTCAGGTAATTAAGGGAAACAAGGCCTACAAACAAAAACTTTACGAAGACAGTCAACATATAGGACGCTCCTTGGCTTGGCTCACAAAAACTCAGAATAGTCAGAATACAGTCGCTTGGTTTAGAGATCCGATCTTGGATACAATTGTAGATTCCAAAGAGGAAATTGCAGGGTTTTTTTTTACGGCATTTTAGAACGATCTATGAGGAGACGCAGGAAATTACTTAATAATCACTTATACACTATTTTGCATCTTTAGAAATGCCCTCTATTTCTAAGACTTTGCAGGATTCTCTTGTTAAACCTATTTTACAAGAGGAAGTTAACAATGTATTGAAATCTATAGCTAATGCGAAAGCCCCAGGCAATGACGATATTCCTGTTGAAGTTTTTAAGATTTTTGAACCCTTGCTCTTACCCTTTCTTACTAAATTGTACAATTTGATAAAAAATGGCGAACCAATTTCAAAAAAATTTAAGGAAGCGGTAGTGGTCTGCTTTCTTAAGAAAGATAAGAATCCGACTGTCACTGGTTCATATGGACCCATAAGTCTTTTGAATATAGATTATAAAATCTTTATGAAAATCTGGGCAGTAAGGTTTTCGCTGGTTGCACAACAGGTGGTCCAAATAGACCAGACAGGTTTTATTCGTAATAGATCTATGGCTTCTGATACATATTTTTTGACACAAGCAATTGACTACCTGTCAGTCAACAAGGTTAAGGCAGCAATTTGAATGATTGATGCAGAAAAAGCATTTGACCTTGTTGACTGGCAGGTTTTTATACTATAAAGTTTGGCTTCCCTCAATGCTTGATCAAAATGATAAAAGATTTGTATTCAGGCTCAGAGGCGAGTATCTTGATTAATAGAGAATCGGCGGGCATAGTCAAAATCCGACGTGGGACTAGACAGGGATGCCCGCTGTCCCCCCTTTTATTCTCACTTTTTATAGGGCCCTTGGCAATTAAAATTCGCAATAATTTTCAGATAATGCCTCCAATAGCGGCCATGCCAAAAATTAAATTATTTGCAGATGATATTATTTTATATTTAGCAGCAGAACCATCTAATATCTTAAATGCATTTGAGGAAGTAGAAACGTTTACACAAATAGGTGGGTATAGGCTAAATCAAGCAAAGACAGAGGTGCTCTTGTTCAATGCCCCATTGGTCTCGCTGCCTTTTCTCCCTCAAGAAAACGGATACAGGAGTAAACCCGTTGCCCCAGTTGAGACCGGGTAAACTGTATAACAAAAAGAACAATGTCTCAACCAGTATATCATTCAGAAAGGACTGTTTGGAAAAGGTGTCGTAATCACACAGGAAGGGGGAAAAAAGGCGAGGGAGACCAAGGTAGAGTGGAAGGGTTGTTATTTGCACATAGTTATAGCAGCACTACGATACAACTAGATTGCACTAACCATAACAACCAATTGTGCACTGGAAGTGTTGGTGTGAGTGAACGGCGCAGTGACACAAGTGATTAGAGAACAACGTGAGGCGTGAAAAAACAGTAAAAACAATCATTTGTAGGGGTCAAACATATGATTTTAACAAATGCAAGTACAGTTTCATTTTTTACGAATGACCCTCTAACAACCGCGAATGGCGTTGTGGAGTCGACGGCGTTTCGACCTATTTAATTAAGGTCATCATCAGGACGATGGTTACTTATTTCTTGGAATAGTGCTGGTGGCACTATGAAGGAGAAAAAATCCAGGGAAAGGGAGATCCACTTTGCAGGAACCGCGGCGTGGGAGATACCTGCAGGGCGTCAAATGAATGAAGACCGGGGGGGTGAGGACTTGTGTTCTCGGCGTGCAGGAGTCACGGTCTGGAGGGGAATTGAAGTCCGTTGTTAGAAGAGCGGTCAGTGCTGTAGGAGCAGCTGGGGGTCGCGTAACTAGTTAGCATGGAGGAGTCTCGTTCGTTATCGGAATTAATGCCCCATTGGTCTCGCTGCCTTTTCTCCCTCAGCAAAATACATCTAATCCTATTAGATATTTAGGTTTATATGTGAATTGTCATTATGATCATCTTTTTAGGCTAAATTATGGAAACACCCTGGAAAGAGCCAGGAGGATTTTAGAGAGATGGTCTCTTCTTCCTTTAACTTTATTTGGCTGTGTATCTATGGTTAAAATGTCCATTTTGCCTTTATTTGTATTTTTATTTACTCATCTTCCGATTAAAATACCTAAATCATATTTTACCGCAGTACATTCATTATTCCGGAATTTTATATGGGCACAGAAACAGCCTAGAACATCTTTAGCAATTTTACAACTAGATACATCCTTGGGAGGACTTGCCCTTCCCAATTTCGAGCTTTATTATCAGGCAGCATTATTGAATCTTCTGGTTCAGCTTCCATCGGCAGTATCAAAATTTGAGAATTTTTATTAAATATTATGGTGCAGGAGAGTGTAGTCCAATTACCCGTTTTTCTACGTTTTCTGAAACTCCCCAAAAAGTCAAGGTACAAGGCATTAGCTGATCTAGCTTGTCGCATACAAGTATTTTTTTATCTGCATAAAATTCCTAGATTTCATCTATATTCTAAAATTAGTGAATGTCAGTTATCCGGCTTGCAGCTCTCTCGGGGGTCTCTGCAATTATGGAAGGACGCGGGTTTTGAATATTTGGGTGATTTTTTTATTATATCTAATTTGATTACCGGTGAGATGTTGTGCCAGCAGTTGGGCCCTAGATTTCCAACTTTGGCATTTAGTTTTAATCAAACATCGAGTTTTTAAAAACAAATTATGTTGTGATCAATAATGAAGCTTTAAAAATAGTAAACCCTATACGGCCAGGGCCTAAGTGGAGTGAGCAATTGGTATTCTTGCCTAATACAGTCGGGACAGCAGAAAGTGCTCGATATCTCTTTTCCTAAACTATTAAAAGAAACTGGCTGTAGTGTTAGCTAAAAGGAATGGCAGGTTATATGTGAGGTAGGCCATAAAGCGTTTAGAGCTGCCAACCATAAAAGAATGGCCTATCCATCAAGATGGCTAGCTTATTATACACCTAAAAGACTGAATAAATTCTTTCCGGCCTCCTCTGAGTTTTGTTTCAGATGTGGGGACCCAGAGTTAGGGTCTTGGAACCACATTTTTTTTTTTACTGCCCTGGCCTATATCAATTCTGGTCTGATGTTTTTTCAAGGATTAATCAATCTCTAGCTCTATCAGTGCACATTATTCCTACTGTTAGACTAGCCCTTTTTGGGGGTTCAATAGAGGTCCAACATTTATCTAAATATCAACAATACTTTTGTTCAATAGCCATTGCAGTGGCCAGGTCTTTAATTCTACAAAATTGGAAGTCTGGCAAGGTACCGTTGATTCAGCAATGGCAAGAAAAGATGGTTAAGACATATATGTGGGAGGAAGCATATGCCAAGCAGATAGGGTCTCTTCGTAGATTTGTAGCGACCTGGTCAGGGTTTTTTAGTATTGTATTTTAAAATGTTGATTGTCACTCACACCCTTATTGGGCTATGAATTCAGTTTATTATTTAAGCAGTATTTGACTATTTGCACTTTATCTCTGGGTATAAACAAGTTTCTGCTATTGATATATTGCATGATTCTGTACTGTTAGCACTTTATTTTCATCGTATTAGCACATGTTTAATCTATCTATGAATTGATGGTTTCATTGGATATATGCTGCTGTGCTTGATATGTTATCGATATTCCTGGTTTTCAAGTTTAGCACTTTATTGATATTGCATTAGCACTTTATTTACGTATTGTATTTTCGATTCGGTAAGGATAGCAGCTTAGTCCGAATGCACTAGCACTTTATTAAGGTAATTATGAACTGATTTTATCGTCATCGCACTATTGTTTTACTTATGTATGCAGGAATTGCTTGCTTCATTAATGATAGCTGTATTATGCAATTGTGCTGTTTTGCATTTTTTGCAATCCACTCAATAATAAAAAATATTAAACAAAAAAAAAAGACAATTTTTGGACTCTTTTCATGTGATCAGAGGTTGACTAAGTTAGTCCAATAAATGCCAGACTTTATATCCCACCGCTGATCCACCAATGTAGGAAGCTGGCTCTGCATACACTATAACAAAGTAAGGTATAGTGTGCACAGAATCCAGGGTATCCCCAGAGGTATAGCGGAGGCTCAATTAGATAATCACTAGCTCTATTTGTGGTAGTGTGGTCGAGCAGTTAGGTTTAGCAGGAGGGTGTGTTAAGCATTTATTGTATTTACTCAATCAAGGCTGATGTCACACACTCAGAGACAAAATCCAGACCAATTAGGGAAGTATAAAAAAAAGGTATACTTATAGTTTAATTCTAGAACCAAGCAGGACTTGGTACAGGTAGGTAATAAGTACTTTCAAATGAACAACTGCTCAAGGAAGTGCAGTTATTCTTGTAATTGTAAATTACAGGTTGATATCACTTTTCAGAATACTTGGCATTACACAGTAAATACTCTTTTATTACTTTAGGATTACGTTACAATAGTGCTCACTTTTCCCCGTGCAGTTCTACATAGAACAGTTTCTAGACCCAAAATCTCATGAGTCCCTGTGGGAGGACAAATGGTTATCGAACTCGGAGGTAAGTATTGGACTTACGAGGTTGAGGTTTCGGGGTTAGGACCAAGGTTCCCCAAGGTCCAAGTGGACACTCTAGTTACACCACCAGCGCCACTGGGGCGGCCGGATGCAGAGTGCAGGGGCCCAACGTTAGCCAATGAGCTAAGGGGGGCCTTTGGTTGTGGTCTGCTGGAAAGCAGACCACCTGTGTGTGGGAGCAAAGCTCCTAAGGTTGCGGTCGGCACTGCAGGGGCCAGCGATCGATGCAAGAACTGCACCGCCAGGGGCGCTGAGGCGGCCGGGTGCAGGAGGTAAAGTGGACGTCGCGGTACCTGGGCCTCTCAGTGGAGTCTGTCGGTTTCTGAAAGTTGCAGGCTCGGTTGGGAGGACTTCCTGGAGGTGAACCACAACTGGGAAGGCGACTGGGGATTTGGGAGGATGCTTGGACAACGTAGGTTGGGCCACCCAAGGCCAGGAAGGCGGCGAAGGTGTCGATTTCCTTAGTCTGCGATCGGTCGCAGTCGGCATCAGTCGGACAGACATTGTCAGACTTCCTGGACCGCTTCGGTCAATGGAGCAGTTGTCTTATCGCTTTCGGTTGCGGTCGGGGGGCCCTTCAAGTAAAGGCTGCAGGTTTAGTTTTGAAGCTTGTGGGAGGTCAGGGGCCACCCGATCCCAACTTAGGATCGCCTGGGGGACCTCTTTGGAGTATGGGGCCACTCGACCTTGGGCTGTGGTGGCCAGGTGCAGAGTGGTGCAGAATCGCAGAGTCCGGACTCTGGCGGTTAGTCGTTGGTTTGAGCAAATCCGGTGCTCTCGGGAGACAGAGTGTTTGTTGAGTACAGGGCAGGTCCTCCGGACTCTAGGGGTCTGCTGCTGCGAGATATGCCAGTTTCTTTGCTGTAGGCAATGCCAATAGCTCAAACTCGTGTAAATGTGAGACCTATTGCAT
Organism: Calotriton arnoldi; assembly: GCA_963921515.1. NCBI lineage: Eukaryota > Metazoa > Chordata > Amphibia > Caudata > Salamandridae > Calotriton > Calotriton arnoldi. The sequence continues at coordinate 737,428 of CAWUFW010006180.1, read as the reverse complement.
TGCAGATGCTTGTTTAACTTCACCCATTACATAGACGCACAGGATGTGTCCACAGTCTTCCGCTTTGATAACTGTATTACAAGATCTCTTCTCACCAGTGCTGATGCCTGTTCCCCACTTACCATCTGTGGATGTATTCCAGGATCTTCCTTAGAAACCTCCACCTAGATCTTAGTGATAACAAGCATTTTCAATGCAATAGGTCTCGCATATGCGAGCGTTTAAGCTATTGACATTGTAAATGACAATGCCTTTTATTTATGTGGTTTTAAAAGCAACACATATGTAAAAGGCATTGTTATTTTTAATGCCAAGAGCTCAAATTGTCGCAAATACAAGAACACTTTAATGGTGGCCGCGCCCTTTTTTTAGACGCTGTTCACATATTCAGGTTACAGTGAGCAGTGTCTAAACAAAGGGGTGCGGCCAACATTAAAGTGAAAGCGTGTATGGCGCTTTCACCCAAAGTGAAAAAATTCATAAATTTTCAAAGCTTCAGTAGCGCGGCCGCTAATGTGAAAACGGCCCGCGCTGATAATTAAATAAGCGCGGCCACTAAAGTGAAAGCGGACTCCGCCGTATATTAAATAATTAAATAAGTGGGGCCGCTAAAGTGAAAGCGGACCGCGCCGAATATTAAATAATTAAATAAGGGCAGACGATATAGTTAAGTAATTAGAATAAATACATTACTATTAAAATAAAAGCGGGGGGTGCTGCGATGTCGTGGGTGGAATAGGGGAAGAGCATTAAAGAAAATAGTGCTCACCGACTTATAAAGCAGACCATGTAACAACATCAGTAAAAGGTCCAGTCATTATGGGAGGTAGCAAATGCAGATAATGCGGTACCAAGGAGGGACTAACAAGCCTAATAACGACTCGGAAGCCAGCGTTTACGAAGGACAATGACACAAGCCAATTAAAAATATGGGCGGAGAGTGGACGTGGCTTCAAAGCCATGCGCTGCTGAGGCTCGACCTAAAAACGACAGTCACACCTATCCAGTGCTTGCCAGCCATGTCCAGTTTGTATTGTGGCCTGAATTATTGGCAGCTTACTCTGCCTTAAATCTGCCGACCACCTTCACCGTCCTGTGATTCAAACAAAGAAGAACACAATTGTAGCTTTGCCAAATTACAGCTTGCCAGTCATTACTGTCATTCACTGTTGAACAAATCAAGGTAATGATCAATAAAAGGAACTGGTCAAAATAGTTATTCTTAAGAATGCAGTCACAAAATCAGGGTTACCAATTTACCACAAGACAAAAATTCTATCATATACAGCCACTGTTTTGAGAGCAGCCACATTCAGCTTTCAAGAACGTGGTCAAAAAATTATTTTGCATTGAAAGATTGGATCTGTGCCTACCTGTGGTATACCAACCCCCATTGCTAGCATCACTCTCACAAAGCCCAGGAATACAAATGTCCAATTTACTCACTAGTAATAAAAACTCTTTCCAGGTTGCTGCAGACACTTCCACCACTAGATAATAACAGAGTCATGTCATGTGCATTGCATCACAAATATCCTCAACTAACATTGCACCTAAAAGGTACAATGTCCCCATTTCAACCTCAACAACCTCCACTGTAGAGACCTCATACACACGTTTTGGCATTGCCCTGTCCTCTCACCTTTCTGGAATGGGGTGCTGGGAACCTAGAGAATACCCAAAGACCCCAAATTAATCCTTTTACACATCACGGAGGGGAACAGATGTCGGAGGGCGTTACTCTGCCTGGGTTTATTAATTGCCAAGCAGGATATAGCACAAGCATGGAAACATAAGGAGGCTCCTTGGGTATGGATCACTGCATGAGTTTGGAGCGCCCGGTCGACCTAGTATGGAAAGAATGGGCTGACCACAAGGGAATAATGTTAGAATTCGGCCTAGCCCGGCTCTGGCCCATGACTGCGGTCACGCACTTTCACAGAGTTGATTTGGATTGCTAATAGGAAGGAGGAGACACCTAGGGACAGACTCGCTGTGTCAGCTTAAGAGTCGTGTTTATGCATAAACTGTCATGGCAGCTTAAATGTCACTCTAAGGGGCATATTCTCAAGGACTCATCGCCGAATTAGCTGCACTTTTCCGCCACGAAAGTGGCGATAGATTTATCGCCCTATTCACAAGCCTGCGCTAACAGCCGACATCGTCAGTTTACCTGCGATAGCCGCCGCTAAAAACATCGCCAAGGCTGACAGCGACAACTAACGCAATCATATGAAGAGTAGGCGTTCCCGTGCAAAAACTCATGATAACACCACTTCGCGATATTCTCAACGACCAGCCAGATCGGCGATGCGGTCCAAAAACAGGCGATAAGGAACGTTAGCAGCAGGGACTTAAGACCTGCTTTTTTCTGGTCTTAAGTAGGACAAAAACCTGCAGTATAAAGGGAGCCCAGCCCAGAGCCACATCTGAAGACCAACAGATGCCATGGAGCTACTAATCATGCAGCTTGGAGACCCAAGAGGGCCACAACACCCACCGCCACCACCCCCAGGACCACTCCCGCCCCCAGGACCACCCCTCCCGGACTGCCACCGTGGCAGCGCAGAACAAGACAGCGGACCTTCCGAAACGCACCAGCCTCAGAGACTTAACGCCAGAGGATGTCATTGCCCACTACAGGCTCAAAAGGACAACCATCCTCCGCATCCTGACCCACATTGCCCACAGGCTGACGGTACCAACACAGCGGACAATTAACATCCCTCTGCAGACAAAGCTGCTGGCTGTGCTGCACTTGTTGGCCTCTGGTACCTTCCAACCAACAACTGCCAGAGTCGGAGGAGTCTCACAGCCAGCCCTATCAAAGTTCCTCACACCTGTCTTGGATGCCATCATCAGCTTGATACCCCAGCACCTTCACTTCCCCCACACTGCGCAAGAACAGCTGGAGACCAATCAAGGCTTGTACGCCATAGCTGGCTTCCCGCATGTGTTGGGGCAATTGACTGCACACATGTCCTACTTGTGCCCCCTGCCGACACTGCACACAATTACCGCAACAGAAAGCACACGCATTCCATCAATGTGCAGGCAATAATGGACCACCGGGGACTGTTCACCAATGTTGTCGCCAACTTCCCAGGCAGTGTGCATGATTCCTACATCTTCCAACAGTCCATCATCAACCAGCGCTTTCAGGATGGCACATATGGAAATGCACTGCTCGTTGGTAAGTACCAACGGAACACACCACACACCTCAACTCCACAATCATACAACTCACAACTGTGGGAATGCACACATAACAAAATCACATACAACATGCCAACCAACATGCCCACCTACCAGACACGACAACACAAGTAACTGTGGTAACAGGGGCCAGACATGCAGACAAACCATCCACAAAGGCAGAGCCCCACTGCCAATCAATTGCAGAATGTGGGGAGAGGTGGGAACCAAGAATGTGCGAAGGAGGCAATGGACCCATGAATAAGAATGGACACAATGCCAAGTGTGGCGGTGATGTGCTGGACAGTCTTGAGTATGCAGAGCTCAGACATGTCCATGTGGACATATACTGCTGGTGTTTGTAGTGTTGTGGACAGTGGACGCCATCATGTTACCTCAGGCAGTGGGGAAGACCTTGGACATGTAGCTATGTCGCCCCCCCTGTAAGCGTAAGCGTAGTGGGCTGGGCCGGCGTACGCCAGTCCAGCGTAGGAGTGTGAATAAATAGCCCGGGGCTCTGGGCGTGGTTCACTACCGGGATGGCCATCAAAGTAACTACTGCGTGTGTCTCTGTGTCCGCCATATCCTGACCATAGGCCTACGCACACGTGGCTGACCACCTTCAACGGCCAAATTCACACCGGCGACAAGGTGGCTACGTCACACCCCACCCGGCGCACATCTCGTCATCGCCTGCAGGGGCGTGTCTGCCAGGGCAGCGCCCCTCACCCTGCCACGAGGTCGCCGCCGTGACCGGTGGGGCCTGCGCGATCCTGTGCGCCTGCTGCACCCCAGCCCGCTGGTCCCCAGACCCATCCGGCGCCCAGCAGTGATTGCCCGCCCCTGCGCACCCAGGCCTCACTGCTCACCTGCCGCCACTGGCGTGTCTCCAAGAGGGCCCACCACGTGCCGGTGCAATCTTCAAGCCCGAGGCCCACAAGCTTGGCAGCCTCCTCAGCTGATTGTTGGCTTCCGCGCAACAGGCCCCCAGCGCACCCTGCGGCACCGCACCACGGAGTTCTGTGTGTGCTGACTGCTCACTCCGGCCTACACTGCGGTCCAGCAGGCCTCTGACACATCCATTCCAGTCCGTCCCCCAGGCCTAATGCATCATCGCAGGCTGCACACCCACTCAGCTCTTCAGGTGGGCCTACCTCAGTGCACCGCAAGTCATCGCCACGTGGCGGTAGGCCCGTGCCTGACGCAGTGCCTCAGGTGCCACTACCTCTGTGCACCACAAGTCACCGTCCAGCCTCCAGGCCTACTGCATCATCGCAGGCTGCACACCCGCTCAGATCTTCAGGTGGGCCTACCTCAGTGCACCGCAAGTCATCGCCACGTGGCAGTAGGCCCGTGCCGGACGCAGTGCCTCAGGTGCCACTACCTCTGTGCACCACAAGTCACCGTCCAGCCTCCAGGCCTACTGCATCATCGCAGGCTGCACACCCGCTCAGCTCTTCAGGTGGGCCTACCTCAGTGCACCACAAGTCATCGTCCCGTGGGGCTACCCCACAAGTCCGCCTCCAGCAGCCAACAGCATGTCCTCGGTAACGCCACTGGAGCCCTTCACAGTCATGGGGCCACCCCGTCCCAGGCAGGCCGCTGGAAAGCCTGGGTGGAACGTCTGGAGACGTACTGCGAAGCGCACGACATCCCAGCGCCGCGGCGGCGGCCCACGCGTAGGCGTGTGAGGAGTGTGAAGAAATAGCCTGGGGCTCTGGGCGTGGTTCAGTTCTGGGCTCTGGGCATGGTTCAGTTCCAGGCTGGCCACAAAAGTAACTATGGCGTGTGTCTCTGTTGTAGTGTCGGCGCCACCCGTCCCTTAATCGACAATGTTGCAATGTAGCATGCACCCGGAGGGCGGGCTCGCCCAAATGGATAAATAAAGGAGTGCAAGACCGCTCGGGGTCTTGGCTCATACATGCCAACTGTTGTGTGTGTATCTTCATTGCCGCAGCATAAGCCAAAGGCCTAGCCTCAATTGCAGCGCGAGTTCAGCCAGGCCTGAACTCCACATCTGTGTCCGCCCAATCCTTACCGTAGACCTACACACACGTGGCCGCCCACCTTCAACGGCCAACATTACAGTGTTGTTGTCAGGCTTGCGGACATGCGCAGACAGGCATGACAATGGTGTGTCGTAGGAGTGCAAGTGATGCAACCGTGCAGCGCACACAAGTGAATAGGCTCGGGGGGAGGGAGGAGCAGCTGTGAGGCTACGTAATACACATTGATCCCGCACATTTGCCAGAAGCAATACATGGCAAAAATGAATCCCAAAGTCACACAAATCACACACCACAAAACTTGTAAGTCTGCCAACACAGCATGCAGGACCACCAATTTACACTAATCTCACTTACCTCTCACAGGTGAACAAGGATATGCACTCTGCCCGTGGATGATGACACCCCTCCGAGCCCCGAACACCCCAGCCCAGAGGCAGTACAATGTGGGCCACAAACGCATCAGTGGCATTGTTGAGCGCACATTTGGCGTGTTATAGTCACGCTTCAGGTGCCTGGACATCACAGGTGGAAGACTCCTGTACAGCCCAGAAATAGTGTGCAAGATGATCATTGCATGTTGTGTATTGCACAACATATGTGTACGCACCAATGCCCCATGGATCCAAGTGCCAGATGCACCGGACGATGAGGAAGATGAGGCAGGTGGACCACACCCCACTGCAGCTGCAGCAGGAATAGCCCGAAGGAACACAATCATTAACAATTTCTTCGCATGAGCACGTCACATTGTGACTGTCCTTAGCAATCATGGAACAGTACAAAATGACCACATGAACAGCATGTGCAAATAAATTCATTGCAACACACATTCCCTGTGTGCATGTCAGTCCTCTGCATTAGCACATCACTCTGACAAGTGTAAGTGCAACATTTATGGTGATCTTTCCCGCCTGACGTGGGAATAGCAAGCCTGGCGCTGCTTATCACTGATATTTTTATCGCTGTTGGGCTCATCGCCACTTTTTTCACGTTTGGGTTTCCTTTTTTATCAGCGTCCCGGTAATTTTAGCGCGGACATTTGATGCGTTATCGGGATACTATTGCCTGTTGCCGGCGTGTTGAGAATACACGTTAACATGGCGTTAGTTTCCCGCGATAGACGGCGTTATGTAAAATTGCGTTAACCTAGGTTGGCGATAATTATCGCCCGTTCTTGAGAATATCCCCCTAAGTGTATTGTTGTGCTTTTCTTTCTCCATTGGCTCTGTACCAAACAAAAGTTTTAAAAAAACACAACCTCTGCTGTAAACTCTCTGACCCACCATTACTACCAAAACCCCTTTGTGTCACAAATATCAGCCCAAACATAGACATAATGCAATTATCTCCCCACCAAAGTATTCAAATAATTATAACCTCGCCCCTCTACAAATGTCTGTACTATATTAAATACTTAATATAACTTTATTAATATTTTCAATGTGAACATACCCTGTAAAGTTTGGTCGTTGCTTGTTAGTCATTTCTGTACATATCATTTTTAAGTTTACATAATTAATTTGTATTTGATAATGTAGAGGAAATTGATATTGTTTGCATTTCTGCAGTACTTAAAGCAGGGGCCAGGACTAGTATTATACATGCGGTCGGACTTTCTTAGTCAGAATGGTTTCATGCCCAATAGGGACTACAAATAGTGTCCCACTGGTGGAGCGAGTCTACAGTAGCAGTAGCACATTTTTAATAAGACATTACCATGTGTTAAGGAAACCATCCATTGGGGCACTGTGAAAATCGAATATTGTATGTATTTTATTTCACATTACATGTGTTGCATTTTACATGCGATTGACATACGGTACCTTTATTAGCATACACAACAAAGAAATCATAATAAATACATGTCAGATAACATGGTTGGCAAACAAAAAGAACTCAGGACCTGTATCTACAATATGTTTGATTTTGAACTTTATCCACAAATGTAATTAATTTATAATTATTTTTGGTGTATGTGCAAAGTGCATTGTTACCCTCAAGGGTATCCTGGCGATAATATTTAAGACTTCATAGCCATAGTGTTTCATCTGTAAAAAAGACTTTTGAAAAATCTCCTTTTTCTATTCCGCATTTACATCCCCACTGCAATCACAGCTCCATCTCCAAAGCCACCACCACAACCCCCCGCCTGTGGATGCTGTTCAGGTTTTCTGTCCTTAAAGCGGTATAAAAGAATCTGAAAAAATTATTATTCTCTCCAGCCATTTTATTTATATATACCAATTTAACTACCTAGCTGGGGGACAGATAAGTAGGGTTTACGCACATTTTGGAACACAAGGATAGAGAGCAGGGTGGCCTCACATTCACCCAGCTGTAGTTAAAGCATAAAAAACAGATCATGATAGCAAGACTCATTGTATGATACTGTCACGCAGAAAGAGAGAAAATGTGAAACTGCAAGTCCCAAAAGGGATAAAGTGATAGTAAAGTAATAGAATAATCAGATAAAGGAAAGATGAAGATAAAATAATGTAGCAAGTAAGAACATTTTGACTCAGATATTGTCACCTGCAGCCAACACAAAACAAAACCTTTCTCTTGTAAAGTATTTTTTAAAGATTTTCAACATTTTAGAAAAAAACTATTCATTGTAGAACTTTTAATTTTCTAAGAAATGACTCGTTACTCGCTCACATAAATTTGTAGTCTAATTCATTGATTTTGGAGTTTTTAATAAAATTGAAATCAAATGGCATGTGTATTCAATAAGAAACTAATAGCGAGATGTGAAGTGGCAGGGTACATTTAGGATAGTGATTTAATCTAACAATACCATAAACACCTTTAAAGCAGGAGAAACGAGGCGTTTGCATTGCACAATTTGCCAAGGTTTAGTTCAGTTTGAAAATGCTGTTTACTAGTGTGGAATACCATAGCACATCAATATCACTGTGGGGTTTGGCACAATGGGGATCATTCCTTTCCTATACATTTAAAGATACAAGCACAAATTTCTCGAGCTTAACGGCGGAGCGGCTCGAGCGACCGACGGCGCCAGCCCGAAGCCCTCGGCCGCCTCCTGCAAGCACTCCGTAGGCACAGGGCCCCGCCCTGCCCTGGCACGCCCCGGCCGGTGGAGCGGTCCATGGCCGCATGGGGCGCTTGGGTGAGGACCGGACCTCGGCGGGTCTTCCTCCGCCGGGGGAGGACCTGACCGACTGAGGGACAGGGGACGGGGGGCGTCCCCCAGCCCCTGTCCCTTTCTCTGGGAGGGGCACAGCAGTGGGCCCTCCCGAGACAGAACCCATGCTCACCCGGCATGAACCCCGCAGTGGGGGGAAACCGAATGGCAGTGCCTCCCTGAGCTGGGATCACCCCCCCCACCCTAAAAAGGCCCTGCTGCCCTGGGCCCTCCTGTGCCCGAGTCCCGGCCTGTCCGGGCTTCGGGCAAACGAGTAGCGGTCATTCTCGCACAGCAGGGTGGCCTGGAAGAGAAGGAGCCGAGGGCCTGCGAGGGGACCCCCGGCTGCACTCGTTGGGAGGCGTGTGGGATGGGGAGCCACCTGGCTCTCCCCTTCCAGCACCTCCGACCTGGGCAAGGGTGGGGTGGGCTTCCCACCAACCCACTGGCACTGTTCGGGGCTGCCTGGCGACAGACGGCTGACGTGCAGGTGGGGCGACCCTCCCTCGTTGCCAGGTACCCTGTTTGACCCGGTCCCGTGCGGCCGGGCAGAGGGGTTTGAAGATTCGCGCGGTCCCTCCCGGTTACCCTGGGAGGGACTGGTGGCATGGGGCTGCTGCCTGCTACCGTTGCTCCGGGAGCCCCCTTCCTCGCCCGCGGGCCGAGCGCCTGGTAACGTTTTTTTCCTCCCAACAGTGCAGTCTGACTCCCAGAGGGGAAGCCTTGACCGGGCGCCCGGGCCATCTCGCCCCACGGGTGGTGGACGGACGGCGTTGCCTTCCTCCCGCTTCTCCTGCGCCCGCAGGTGGGCGAACGTTTTCGAAAAGTTGCCTGTGACTCTTGGCAGTGGATCACTCGGCTCGCGCGTCGATGAAGAACGCAGCTAGCTGCGAGAATTAGTGTGAATTGCAGGACACATTGATCATCAACACTTCAAACGCACCTTGCGGCCCTGGGTTCCTCCCGGGGCTACGCCTGTCTGAGGGTCGCTCGATCGTCAATCGCCCCGGGGCTTCCCCGGGACGTGGCTGGGGCCGTCGCAGGGTTAGCTCCGCTGCCCTTCGTCCCTCCACAAGGTCAGACCCCCGATCGCCCGTGGCAGGGTCCCTCACCGGGTCCTGCCATGGAGGTACGCCACCGGCACACCTAGCCCCGCATCCCAGCCTTGGCGAGGGTGGGGGGTAGGTGACCGGTCAACCCAGGGCCCGTCCCCAGGTGCCTGGCTGCGTGCCGCGTGTGGCTGTCTGTGGTGTCCCACCGGCTGCCCGCGCGCACGTGCCTTGGGTGCCCACCTTCGCGGCTGGCTTCCTGGGGAGGGCGAACCCCCTCCAGATCCGATCCGGGGAAAGAGGGGGTGCGCTGCCGGGACACCAGGTCCCTGCTACAGCAGGGGCCTGGCCTTCCCCGGCGGCTCCCCCCTGACGGTTCGGCGTTTCTTCCGACTACGACCTCAGATCAGACATGGCGACCCGCTGAATATTACTAAGCGGAGGAAAAGAAACTAACCAGGATTCCCCCAGTAACAGCGAGTGAAGAGTAACCCTGGGCATAGTTTGCATAGTAGCACTTCACGTAGCTACGTGAAGTACATTTTGAACTACACGTAGCTATGCAAATTGCGTAGCGTAGCTGTGTGCTTGATTGCACTGTACAATAATTGCCAAAGGGATCTTGCACAGTACAAGTTAAGATAAAATAAGTATCTTTGTCTTTATATGCTAAAATGCATATAGCATTTCACAAAAGTGAAATCAATAAAATAACAAGCAGTGAGAGAGGTGATGATTTTGGTATCCTCCCTAACCTAGGGAGAGAACCAAGCAGATGCCTTGAAAACAAAAAGCACATCTTTTGAACGATTCAGTGGTGGTCCCATCCTCTTAGGACCACCCCAAGCACAGTTATTGGCAAAAATACAATCCCAACCAAAGGCCCTGCAAAGCATTATGGGACGAGATTAGCAGTGGGCAGTGAATATTATAGTATCCAATATCAAAATAATTCTACAAAGAGCTGCAGTTCCACTAGTCGTTACTAGATGTCCCTCACGAGTCAAATGCAAAAGCTTCATGAAAGGGTTTCAATGCTTTTGCATTTGACTCGTGAGGACATCTAGTAATGACTAGTGGAACTGCAGCTTGATGTATTAATAATTTCAATGCTTTTGCATTTGACTCGTGAGGGACATCTAGTAACGACTAGTTGAACTGCAGCTCTTTGTAGAATTATTTTGATATTGGACACTATAATATTCACTGCCCACTGCTAATCTCGTCCCATAATGCTTTGCAGGGCCTTTGGTTGGGATTGTATTTTTGCCCATAACTGTGCTTGGGGTGGTCCTAGGAGGAAGGGACCACCACTGAATCGTTCACATGATATGCTTTTTGTGTTCAAGGCATCTGCTTGGTGCTCCCCTAGGTTAGGGGAGACCCAAAATATCACCTCTCTCATTGCTTGATATTTTCATTGTCAAAGTTCACTTTTGTGAATTTGTTATATGCTTTTTAGCATAGAAAATTGCTTTAACAAAGCATTTGTATGTGTTTAATATACTGCTGCTACGCTACGTCGATTAGCAGAGTTTTTACTCTGCTACGTGCAATTTGCGTAGTGCGTAGTAACACAAACTTTGCATGTTCCGTAGCAAAGTATTATGCCCAGGGTTAGGGAAGAGCCCAGCGGCGAATACCCGCCTAGCGGCGGGCGTGGGCAATGTGGTGTACAGAAGACCGACTCCCCAGCGTCGCTCAGGGGGCCCAAGCCCTTCTGATCGAGGCTCACCCCGTGGACGGTGTTAGGCCGGTAGCAGCCCCCGGCGCGCTGGGATCGGGTCTTCTCGGAGTCGGGTTGCTTGGGAATGCAGCCCAAAGTGGGTGGTAAACTCCATCTAAGGCTAAATACGGGCGTGAGACTGATAGCCAACAAGTACCGTAAGGGAAAGTTGAAAAGAACTTTGAAGAGAGAGTTCAAGAGGGCGTGAAACCGTCGAGAGGTAAACGGGTGGGGTCCGTGCAGTCCGCCTGGAGGATTCAACACGGGAAGGTCGGTGGCTCGGGAGTTCCGGATCCCCTCCGTGGGACCGGCGCCCGGGCCCTACCCGTCCCCCGCAAGGCGCATTTCCTCTGCGGCGGTGCGCCGCGACCGGCTCTGGGTCGGCTGGGAAGACTTCGGGGTGGCAGGTAGCCCTCCACTCCGGCGGAGGGTGTTACAGCCCCCCTGGCAGCAGCTTCGCCATGTCCGCAGGGCCGAGGAAGATTCGACTGCCTCCACGCCCTCCCCCGGGCACCCGCTCCCGGCCACCCCTTTGGGCGCGCCGGGGCAGGGATGGGGGGACGGGGCACCCTGCTCCCGTGACTGTTGACTGGGACAGACTGTGCTCAGTGCGCACCGACCGCGTCGCGCCGCCGGGCAGGGAGGTCCACGCCGGGTGCCAGGGGTCTGCGGCGATGTCAGTTACCCACCCGACCCATCTTGAAACATGGACCAAGGAGTCTAACACGTGCGCGAGTCGGAGGGCCGAGCGAAACCCTGTGGCGCAATGAAGGTGAGGGCCGGCGCGCGTCAGCTGAGGTGGGATCCCGCCGCGTTTCCAGCGGCGGGCGCACCACCGGCCCGTCTCGCCTGCTCCGTCGGTGAGGTGGATTATGAGCGTGTGTGATAGGACCCGAAAGATGGTGAACTATGCCTGGGCAGGGCGAAGCCAGAGGAAACTCTGGTGGAGGTCTGTAGCGGTCCTGACGTGCAAATCGGTCATCCGACCTGGGTATAGGGGTGAAAGACTAATCGAACCATCTAGTAGCTGGTTCCCTCCGAAGTTTCCCTCAGGATAGCTGGCGCTTGGATCCCCCAGTTTTATCTGGTAAAGCGAATGATTAGAGGTCTTGGGGCCGAAACGATCTCAACCTATTCTCAAAGTTTAAATGGGTAAGAAGCCCGGCTCGCTGGCGTGGAGCCGGGCATGGAATGCGAGTGCCTAGTGGGCCACTTTTGGTAAGCAGATCTGGCGCTGCGGGATGAAGAGAATGACTCTTGTGATGAACCAGAGGTTACAGTGGAAGTAACAACAGAAAAGCGCA